>CM035161.1:139896130-140215790 GCA_020205615.1 Panax quinquefolius | reverse complement strand
TGAAATATTTTCATCATTACCTTGATCCTAAATGATGATATTCTTTGAATATCTTTAACTGTAGATGCGAAGTTGATTAATTTCTTATGAATATCTTTGGCCGTGATGCGAAGATGAGCGGTGTTGAAGATAAACATGGTTGAGTGTATTGAATATCTTTTGGCCTTTGTGTGCAAAGATGAACATGTGTTAGAGATGAACACTTGGATAGATTGATGAATATCTTTGGCCCATGGTGCAAAGATGAATATTTGATTTGAGATGAATATTGATTGATATTCTGAGGATAAAATATTGATGATGGGTATTAAATTCATAGATTATAGTAGATTTCATTCTCTACGTAACTCTTACATGAATTATTATTTCATCTGCGAATATTGATCCTGAAACATTGCTCATTGTATTCTATCATTTTTTTCCTGTTGGAGACTAACGATGAATTTGTTGTATATTATCTTAGTCGTAATATTCTTCTTTGGGCTAGTCGAGAAACCACCCTTTTCCTTCGTTGTTCCATTTTTCTTCTCTGAGGGCGAGATTATAGCGAGAACTAGTTGGGGTGTGGAGTGATGGTTCTAGATAGTTGTTTTAGTAGTCTTCACTATTACACCAGCAAAATAGTGTATCAATAATGAGGATTTATTTGGGTATGTATATTATACTAGAAGATAATAATTGTATTTAAACTCACAATATATATATGTTGTGCGTATTTTGCACGACAAATGTATTATCAAAGTCAGATAGGTATTTACTGTACACCATGTATTTGGCGACTCGAAGAATGGGTTGGATGGAATGGACCTATTTTGGGGAAATCACATATCTGACAACCAAATTTCACACTGCTTAAAAATCCTCGACCAAACATCACTATCCAACGTGGGCCCCAATTAGCTTAATATATATATATATATATCTGAAAATAGTAATCGTGTGAACAACCATCGGATTTCTCCCTCATTTATTTTTCAACAACGTGGGCCTCGTATGTGGCCCCACCTTTATCATCTTAAATAATTTTCTCTGGATTATTTTGAAAATGGGTAAACGGGGCATTACGTAAAATAAGCAAAAATTTCATAAAAATCACCTTATAATTTTAACAACATTTATCATCATTATTATAATTCACAATATTAATCGGATCTCGAGTCGTTCGAAGAAAGAAGGTGCTTTTCGATAAGGATTTCTCCCTATTAGCGTAATTGATTAGGTGATCAAACTCTCCTTGGCGAGAACTTCGGTACATCGTTAATATTGCAAATAATAATATTAACAACTTTGTTATCTCAATTATTGATTTAATAATATATAAAATATTGACAATAATCAATCAAATAGCGTGAGATACTATGCAAAGAATTTCTTGTGGCAATAATTGAACAAAACTAAGTGACTTCTCGCATAAGCATCAATAATCAATACAAAAGTGCTGCTCTTACAACTGATGCCAGACATATTCATGTTCTTTACTAATGGAAGTAGTTTAAATAAAGATTAATCCAGAAACTTCCGCAATTATTTTCAATAAAATATTTTTGTCGTTTCAATCCGATCAATAATAATTCGATTGTGAGGGTCCACCTAATGATTACTTGTGCCGCATGCGAATATTTCACATTAAACGAATGTTCCCCGACCAACCTAAGATATTATATAACAACTCGTTGCATTTTATGAAATTTTAAATATTACCCACAACTATAACATTATATCAAATTCGTTTCAAAATGATAATTATAGAAAATTCATCTTTATTCATAAAAGTTATAAGTTCATCGATCAAATTTAGAAGCGTCTTCAGATTATTGAGGAGGCGAAAACGTGATGCTAAGAATTTGATTCAAAGACAATCTAGTGTAAACTATTTGGAGGTAAAAAGACTATTTAAAGGAAAGGACACAGTGTTAAAAAAAAGATAATCATAAGTTTAAGCATCTTGGATAGAAAATACAAAAATCATCTAATAAGAGAAAGGGTAAGTGCTCATATTTTGTGGAAGCTACTGGATTACTTATCTTTGCAGAATGCAAACAACGCATGAAAAGTGGTCTGATAACATGGTTGAGGAGAACCTTGTTGCATACGTATCCCGATCTTAGTCTTGATGTGACTATGATTTACAAGTTAACATGGTAAAGTGAAGTAGAATGGTTGATGGTTGGACTCAGACTCTGTCCATATTTGTAATAATCGAGAAATGTTTAAAACATTTGCAAAAGATTGTTGGACGAGGAAGTTCAGATGGAAATAGTTCGGTGGCTAAAAGTTGATGGAAAGAAAGCATGAAGTTAATTTCACCTAGGAAGAAGCTTAACCTTCTTGAATGTGTTGTTCAGGTTTAAATTAGAAAGAATTTGATTTTGTTGATCTTTTAGATAGGAAAGGTTTTAAAATTTACGTTGAGTCCCAAGTAAAGTCATTCTTTCAAAGAATAGTGTTTTGTTGGAAAAGGTTATGCTTGTAATGGAATGTACAAATTATCTATTAATAAGAATGCTTTGTTTCGCTTATATCACTCTGTGTAATTTCTTTATGACATAGTCGTTTAGACATATAAATTCAAAGAATTTAAAAATATGCATCTGATGAAATTGATTGATATTAGTAACATCAACTTGAGAAATGTGAAATTTGTAGTTAAATCAAAATTATGGGAAACCATTTCCAAATGTTCATAGAGAATCACAATTATTAGATTTATCATAATCGATATCCAGGACACCCCAAAATAGGTATACATCACCCATTCCGAGTATTTGAGATATCACTCTATAAAATTAAATACAACTTCATTTATACAATGTTGAACTATAAATGCGAGTATTACCACGAAGTTAGGCATGAGTTTTATAATAAATGTACGTAACTCTGGCATTCTCGACCACAACCTTACAATGGTACGCTACATTGGTACAATCAAAAACTATTTTAGAATTAAAATCTTTGGGAAGTGCTCGAGGAAACCTTCATGTGGGAGGAGCATACGTTTAGGTTATGATAGATATCATATGACCACGAAATTATCCTTGGTTGACCCAATAGACCCCGAAAAGAAAAACGAGAAGATTACTATAATCTTCTTCCAATGGTGAGTCTTCTCTTGACATATAACTATCTCCACTGCTGTCCAAGTAAAATTTTATTTCAAATATACTCCAAGATCGTATAAGTGTTCGTAGATATACTCTTCAGAAGTGGATATGCAGTAACACATCTTATGATAACACGAGGTTGTATGTCATTAGACATCTCTTGTATGATAGTGGCAAAACACCTTTCCAAAGTTGGGTTCACCTCACCTATTCTAAGTTCACCAAAATTAAATATCAAATAATGTATCTGATACGACTACACTTATCTAAAGTTCTCAATAAAATTATTTCCATACTATTTAGGTAGAACTCAACCTATATAGACCATACGATTCTATTCCTCGTTATCCACGCTCGACTCGTGACACTCTTATTACCTAAAAAGGAATTGGTGAAGCAAAAGGGTGAGCCTGACTAGCTTAGTAAAGAATATCATAACTAAAGATAATTAAATTATCAATAGCTTTCAATAATAATAAATCGTAGATTTAGAACATATGGTAGATGATAAAACTTTTCAACCATGGTGCAATGTGAACGAGCAAGCGATCCATTAAAAGAGTCGAATAGGCCATCGGGTTTATTATCTTCCTCCGTGTTAAAAGTCCACCAATAATATTTTATCCTCTATAATATCAATCAACAATTCGCATCACAATCATATGAATAACTCGTAATCATAATTGTGATTACAGATTCCTTTTCGCATTCCAAGACGAAGATAATTTTTATCACCTATCTTCTACCCGAAACATCCAAAATCATGGTTATACCAAATCACAATTCACGCTTTCATAATCATATTTTAATAAATTCATCTTTTGCACTACGGCCAAAGATATCTGTTCATATAACCAATAACCAACAGTTCATCTTTTGCTACTACAGCCAAAGATATACATCTCATAAAACCGATAATAATCACGAGACTCGACCATTAATAAGATTATCGTATTACACTTAATTATCCATGCACTACTACGGGCCGAGGATATTCGTGTTTTCAATCTGACTTGCCATGATTATACTTAATAATCACAGTCATAATCATACCAAGTTCATCTATGATACACTACGGGCAAAGATGACTTTACCACGTCATTTGTAACATTATAAAGTCATGATTATACCTAGAATAATCCAATCGTCATAATCATATCAAGTCCATTTATGCACACAAGTCGCGGATGACTTTTCAAACACAATATAAGCAATGAGGATCGTGACATAAACGATATAAAGAATCGATGAATGAGATAAATGATAAATATTAAACATTTATAATATAAATTATCCGTGGTTCAAGAATATCAATGTTATCAATCACTTAATAATCTCGTAATCTAATATCATTAATATTATAATAATATTTTAATTATTTCTTAAACTTATAAACAATTTATTTTAATTGTTTACACTTTACCAAATAATGCATTTAATCATTCAAAATGCCACACTCATAATATTTCATCACCAATGATCAAATCCTTTATCAAAAATCTGATATATCCTATATAGGATTCCCAAGCCATAAAATCCTATTTACCAATTTTTAATTTCTACATAAACATATTTAACTCATTATATACTCATAACTAGTGTATTTTCATGAAAAATACCAAATCGGTCCCAAAATATTTCTTTTTTGGGATTTAAGCGAATATAGTCCCATATTGAACATATATTTTTCGAAAATTTTTAAAATTCATTTACTATTTTTATAAATCAATTTTAATTAATTCCTTAAGAAATTAGCTACCTCAAGTTTAACTCTTAAATTTCCAAATCTTCGCGGGATCTTACACATGTTAACTTGATCTTCCGCTTTAGATTTCATGGTCATCTGGAGTTATAGAACTCAAGTTATAGCGTTTTCGCTTGAAAAACCTAAATATTAAAATGGTCATAACTTGCTCATTTTAAGCCTGAATGAGCTCATTTTTGACATGAGGTACTTTATACCATATATTTTCATGTCCCAAAAACGAATTTTTCTCATAAATTAAGTGGGCGAAAAATGCTCTTTTAAATTTCAGCAAGAGTTTTTTTCATAATTTGCGACTTTTGACTCATTTCTTAAAAATCAAATACACCTAAAATCTACAACACTTTTCCAAAGTGATTCCACCTTGATAAGTTATAAAACTCATAGATCTAACTCTAGAACTTTACCACACTCAAAAATTTGAAATATAATAGGAGATATAATTGATTGAATTTCATATTCTATTTTCACCAAAATCGATTTTAACCCTTTGTGATTTCTAAGAAACTTTAATATTTTCACATAATAATCAACATAACTTATCATAACACTTACTAATATTACGTATACCCATGATTTTCATCGGTCCAATGCTTTTATTATGACTTTCATCATAATCCACGTAAACGAGATCATTTCCACAATTTAATAAGGGAATGAATACAAAGGATGGAATTCACCTGCATTACGTCAGTATTCCATAAAACGAGTTATTCTAACGAGAATAATAAAGAATGGAATAACCAAGAATTTACCTGCGCATGCGATAGATCGCACAGAGCGGAGTTATTCTCAATGAATAATAAAGAATGGAACCAGTCGCGTAATTATTGCAAGCTGGATATTCCAATGTAATAATAAATAATGAAACCGGTCCGGTGGTAAACGCACGGCAGGATATTATTCGATTTAATAATAAATAATGGAACCAAGGTAAATTCGCGTAAGCCGCATTGTGAGGATATTCAGCGAATAATAAAGAACGGAACTAAATTAAAGTAAATTGCACATCTTAGGATGTTCCAACGAATAATAAAGAATGGAATAATAGAAGAATTTCACCGATGTATCATTTGTAGCATATACACGGAGTTATTCAACATAATAATAAAGAATGGAATAATAGAAGAATTTCACCACGTATGCGGTACTTCATATCGGAGTTATTCAACATAATAATAAAGAATGAAATAATATAAGAATTTCACCGTGTATCGCGTTACTTATCTCGAGTTATTCAACATAATAATAAAGAATGTAATAATAGAAGAATTTCACCAAGTATAGGGTAGTCCACGATACATGTTATTCAATAGAATAATAAAGAATGGAATAATGAAGTTCTCTTTATGAATACAAAAGAAATAATACCCCTTACGAGTATAATAAATAATATCCTTACCTTATAAATAAATTTCTGGATATAGGAGTGAGTGAAGTGGCATAATACTTTTCTTCTTTCTCTCTATAGTTTCTCTCTAATGTCTGTAGTTTAAATTGAATTAAGTAAGAAATAATGAAGGAATGAGCTTCTATTTTATAGGAGAATGGGTGAATAGTAATTAATTCTGAATGGTCCAGATTGATTTATTTTTAACTGAGATGAGGTCAATTGGTTTACTTATAAAATATTCTAATAAAACAAAATCTTTTAAATAAAATATAATATATTCTATTTATAATCTAATAAAAGCGAATAACTTTATAAAAGTATTTTTTTTATATAAAAAGATTTTACTATCAAACATTATATAGACCTTTATACAAATACTATGCATAATAAAATATAATATATTCTAATTATTGTCTAATAAAATAAATAACTTTATAAAAGTATTACATTTTTTATATAAAAAGATTTTCTTATCTAAAATACTTATCATAATAATATAATATATTCTATTTATAGTCTAATAAAACGAATAACTTTATAAAAGTATTATATTTTATATAAAAGCTTTTTATGTTTTATTACATTAATAATACTAATAAAACAAAACTTCATCATCATTATTATAATTTACACTATTAATCGACTTGAGTTAAGTTTAAAGGAAGAGAGGGCTTTCGATAAAGATTTCTCTATCAAGTAGCGCAATTAGGTGACCAAACCTCTCCTTACATGCAAAACTTACAGACGTAAGATTAATATTGCAAATAATAATATTAATAACTCATCATCATCTCAATTATTGATTTAATAATATATAAAATATCGATAATAATTGAATCGGTTGAAAGTGACTTCTCACGTAAGCATTAATAATCAATCACCGTATTGCTCTTTATCTAAACCCGTATTTTACCACCGATTATTTTATGACAACTTGCTTACTTTGAAAAATTTTCAAATGTCACCCTTAACTTTAAACTTTTAACAATTTAACTATTCACCAAAATAGAAAAATTGAATACTTTTATTTCATAAATTCGGAGGTCTCACAATCATGGAGTTAAATGGAATATTGACAAGGGGTGGAAAACGATATTTCATTACTTTTATAGATGATACTAACGAGATATTGTTATGTGTATTTGTTGAGAACAAAAGATGAGACATTTAACTCATTCCAAAAAATACAATTAGAAGTAGAGAATCAACTTGAGAAGAAGATTAAAATTTTATATTACGATAGAGGCATGGAATATTGTTTGAATGCTTTTGATGCATTTTGTGAAGAAAATGGCATTATACATCAAACAAGTGCAACATATACACCTCAACAAAATGGTTTAACAGAAAAGAAAAAATCATTGTGTTTCATGATATGATTAATTGTATGTTAAATCATGCTTGTTTGCCAAATAATTTATGAGGGTGAAGCACTTTTAAGCGCTTGTCATATTTTAAATAGGATTCCTAGTACTGTTATTAAAACTAATCCTTATGAAATATGGAAAGGCAGAAAACCTAACATAAATTATTTTAAAGTGTGGGGGTGTATAACTTATTTTCGAGTTTCTGATCCTAAAAGGACTAAGTTAGAGCTAGAGCTATTAGAAGTATATTTGTTGGATATCTTTGAAAATAGTAAAGCATCTGAGCTTCTTGATTTAGAGTCTAATATAATAACTAAGTCAAGGGATGTGGAATTTTTGAAAATAAATTCTCAAAAGATGTTGAGAATGTGGATATACCAAAATTTGATGAGCCACAGAGGTCCTATAAGGTCTAATGTCGAGGGTTGAAGAACCTAGTGTTTCAATTCAACCAAGTGGACCTGTAAGAAGTACTAGAGCTAAAAAGATAAATATTTAGATGATGATTTCATTTCATCAGTCTCTATTATTTTTGGTGGAAGGGACCAAAATAATGAGGTGGTAAATGAAATACGCTGTATGTATATAGTCTTGAGACCAGATCCTAAATCATTTAAAGAAGCTATGGCTTCTAGGGATCACCTTATTTTTGGAAGGAAGGCGTAAATGATGAAATGGATTCAATCTTGGAAATAATACTTGGTATTGGCTGATTTACCTAGAGGTTCTAAACCTATAGGTTGCAAATGGGTTTTTAGAACAAAGTATAACACTAATGGTACTATTTCTGCTTTTAAAGCAAGATTAGTAGCAAAAGGTTTTAGACAAGTAGAAGGTATTGACTATTTTGATACTTATGCACCGGTAACACGAGTTACTTCCATTCGAATTCTTTTTGCCTTAGCTTCATTGTATGATCTTTACGTTCATCAAATGGATGTAAAAACTGCATTTTTAAATGGCAACTTGAATGAGGAAGTATATATGGAACAACCCGAAGGGTTTGTTGCTCCCGGTAATGAGGCTAAAGTATGCAAATTAGTTAAGTCCCTTTATGGTCTAAAACAGGCACCAAAATAGTGGCACGAGAGATTTGACGTTGCTATTATAAACTTTGGGTTTAAATATAATAGTGCAGATAGGTGCATATACTCCAAAACCACTTCTGATTATATGGTGATAGTCTGTTTGTACTTAGATGATATGTTGATTATCAAGACGTAATATGGTTGGAGTAAATGAGACTAAAAAGTATTTATCCATAAAATCTTTAAGATGAAAGACTTGGGTGAAGTAGATCTTATTTTAGGCATCGAAGTTAAAAAAACATAGTAGGGGTTATGTATTAAATCAATCTCACTATATTGAAAAAATATTAACTAAGTTTAGTCATCTCGAGTTCAAGGAGGTGAATACTCCTTTTGAGAATGGAGTTAAACTAAAAAAGAAAACGGGGTAGAGCTATCAAGACAGTTTGGAATACGTGAAGTGCTATTGGTAGCCTTATGTATGCTGTGCATTGTACTTTCGAGATATTTCTTTTGTAGTTTCTAAACTTAGTAGATATACAAGCGATCCCTAATATTGATCATTGGAAAGCTATTGGAAGGGTACTTGGATATCTAAAAGAACCCAAAGTGGCATAGGATTGTTTTACTATAAATTCTTTAGTGTTTTGGAGGATACTTCGATCTGAAGTTGGATTAATAGTGTGGGAGATAATAAATCTACAAGTGGGTGGATTTTCACTTTGCCGATGGTCTTGTTTCTTGAGCAAACAAGAAATGATTTGTATTCTCACTCTACTATGGAGTCGAGTTTATAGCTTTGGCTCAAGCGAGGAAAAAGAGGTGATTGGATTAGAAATATGTTGTTAGACATAGATCATGGCCAAATTTAATGCCTCCAATTTCACTATATTGTGATAGTGAAATGCTTAACGCTAAATGAAGTATAGTGGTTTTCTATAATGGTAAGTCTAGATATATTGGTCTAAAACATGAATTTGTGAGACAATTGATACATGATGGTATCATAACTATTGACTATGTGAAGTCAAGTAAAAACTTGGTGATCCACTTTACTAAGCCTCTGGCGAGAGATTTAATAAGTTTGACAACCGCAGATATGAGACTTAAACCATTTTGAGCCAAGGGTGATGGGAACCCAACCTATTACTAGGTTACCCTAGTTTATAGGTTGATGGGAAAAACAAGTCACGAGTTGTTGGTGTGTTACTTATCAATTTGGTCTCATATGTAGTATATGATAGTAACGTCAGTTGCATCTACGACTGAGGATGGGTTATGCTCTTAACAAAGTGTTGCACTTATAGCAACAGAGTGCTGAGAGAAACATTTTGCCTATATGAACTAGAAGTTGAAGCCGCTAACTTATAGAGAGTTATGGTTTACTCTCTTAGAGGGTTCAAGAAAGCGAGGATATGCGTATGGCTTTTAATAGCCTTGAAAGATTATTATGCTCACCGTAAAGGGAGGTTTTGTGTGTGTATGATAACTCCATTCATATCATTTGAAATAGAGGTTCAATCTATGGACACCATCTATTTTGATATGACTTTGAGTTGTTTATGCTAAAGAAGGTTCAATGTTCAAGTCACACCTACTATTATGCATACAAACCTTAGAGTTGATAAATAAAGAATTATTTGAAGAAAAAGTAGTTTTTCAAACAAGTGGGGGATTATAAATGCACCTTTTCATACATGAGTTTTGATCGATTTGGGAATTAATTTAGACCCATTAATTGATTGAATTTGTATTAAATTAAAAGTGCATTTGATGAGGTAATCTATTTATAAGGAGATTAATAGAAGTGGAGAATATGAAAATATGATTCAAGTAGGAATTATATATTGTAATTTTTAATTTCAGTATCCAAAGTGGAGAATATGAAAAGGTTCATTGTTACCTGGACGTTTTAGAATAACATTGTTACTTTTATCAGCGTACTTAACAAAGTGTGCGATGCCGCTATCTACGCGTTGCTTTTTTTCCACGGAAGAAAAGGGAAGGTGAGTGAGTGAGCCCAAACAATGAGGTCATCATCCATCTTTACCCCACAACAACGCAAACAAAGTCAAAAGATGCCCTTCTCTATGTCTCCAATCTTTACCAACCAAAACTTATTTTTTTTTTCATTCAATAATTATATAAATTTATTTAATTTTGGTTGATAAATAGTGGAAAAAGTATTAAAATTACTTTATGAAAAATTAAATAAATTTACATCACAGAGTGAAAAAGATATATATGCTGCTGCTATAAGAACTGCATTCAACCTAACAGAAAGATGACCCTTCAAATGACAATTTCAACAGTACTCTCTTTCAGCATATCTCTCACCTCAAACAGAATAACCCCATTTTCTATTGGTGTATTGCATCATTTCTAATGCAGAATTGAAGCAACAATAACAAAAAGCTAATTAAAATGTCAAACGGTATGTATGTTTTCATCAAGAAATCACTCTCAATAGTATCTACCTACGTAAAACACATTTAATCCACTTCATCATAGGAAGCTGACAGAGCTGATATTTCTCAACTTCAGATTTTTTTTACTTACAACTTCTCTTTCTTCCTTTTCTCCTGCTTTCTACAACCATTTATGTTGCTTCTACAATCAAAGAGGTGATGGGACAAAGAAACATACCACATTCAGGCCTTAAAGCACTATGTAGCTAGATCAACCTAGCAAACCTTCAAGCAGCTTGACACCTGTTAGTCGTACCTTAGGAGAAAACTGGTATCCTAATAGTCAAAATCTGAAAGAGAGAAAAAAACGAAACCAGTCAGAACATAAGATTGACATATCTACAACCTCAACATGCTGCAATACCTTACAAGAGTCAGAAGCTTAAAGGAAGAAACAATTCTCCTTGGGGTTCCCCTTCAGAAGGTCACACTAGTTAAAGTGCTAGTGGTACATATAAAAGAAACTTGGGACACAAAACTGCAGTATTGTAAAAGCAAGAAAATAACATTTGGGAAGCTAATCTCAATTTAATTTTTCAAAATGAATATGCATATATACGTACAAACACACGTATACATTTTTTAGGACTATATTTCCAAAATCAACTATTAAAAAAAAGAAGGAAATAGCCGTTATAAGCTTCAAAGGAACAGAACTAGGTGCATTGAGTTGTTAAGCAATCACACTTCCTCGAAGATAGATGGTTGGAGGTAATTGTCAATCGAGATTCGCAATATTAGTAGCTTATAGTCTCATTAAAAACAAAAAAAATAAAAAAAATAGCAAACGTCACCCAACAGAAAATGGTTGAGAAAAAAAAAATTAAGATGATAAATTCATAAATCAACATTACATAAACCAAACTTTAGTTTTCCAGCAAAATTAGAAGTACCTATTCCACAAGCAAAGGTGGATAGACTAAGCCAGGAATTATATATATATAAACAATTAAAAAAAAATTGAATAGTTCTCTGCCAAATAGGACAGAATTAGTTCAACTGGTTAAAGAACTCATATCTTACTGTCAAAGCACATGAACATAAAGGTCATGACAGTCAATCTCCCTTGGTGCGGCATCCTCATCTAGCTGTTGCTGTCCACATGACGAAGCACTAGTATCAGCCTTGTCACTACCATCTTTAGAAGAACCTCTCTCTTCCCTATCCCCCATAAGTGCATACCTTGGTGCGGCATCCTTCTCTAAGTCTTGCTGTCCAGATAAAAAAGAACCATTATCAATCCTGTAACTATTATAATTAAAAGATTCTCTCTCTTCCCCAGCACTCCTAGCTACATCCCTTGGTGCATCAAAACAATGTCCCCTACCAGTACCAGCCATCTGTGAAAAATTTTCCCGGCTTATGAAGGATCTTACGTTATCATCTGACTTCAATCTTCCAGAATACTCCACAGAGTCACACCTCTGGCTCTGGCTCCGTCTAAACATTCTGACAGGTGATCTGCAATCCCTATGTACATCCCATGCAAGGGGAGAGCGTGATCGAGATCTTGACCGGGAATTCCTGTGGGGTCTTGAAAAATGAGCACCTCTACCAATATTGGGAGAAAAGCCATGGTCTCTCCTGCCTATATAGTGGGGTATGCAAGTGGAAGAAGCACCGGCATTGTCAGGAACACCTTCATGGTATTCTTCTCTGGAGCCTCTCCTAACACAATGTGCATATATTTCAGATCTTCCCTGGCTCCAAGTATGGCTACTGCCTCTCGTTGGTGGTGATCTCCTTCTGATAAAGGGTCTATACATGCCGCTTGAGGAATAATTTTCAGACCACCTGTCATCATTGTAGTTCAATGCACTTCCCATGACAGCAGAATTAGGAACTAAACCTCTTGGCCTTGAGTAATCGTGACCCTCTGGACCACGATAAGTACGAGAATAACGATTTCCTGAATTCTGATAGCCAACTGAAGAATTAACCCAGTGACCATCTTCTTTATTTATCCCATGTCCTGGGAAAGAAAAATGGTCTTGTCTAGGGGATTTATCAAAATCTCTCTCAGCTCGAGAATATGAATAAGGAAGGTTTTCAGATCTGAAACACGAGTTAGCAAGAAGCAGTAAAAAGGTGCATTAATGACAACGAGTACAAAAGAAAATAAAACAGAAAAAATCTAAAAAAATTACCTTCTCCGCTGTAAAAAAACAGGATTCTTCCTATGCATGGGATCATAATATGGCCCTTCAGTATGTGATGAAAACTTCTGCCTGGATTGCCTAGCTCCAAACTCACCTGCTACTGAACCCTTGTCATCATACTCATCCCAATTTCCTTCCGCATTGACATCTCGATGTTCACAGAACAGATTCCCTCCATAAGCTTTTGTCCTTGAGCTCCATGAACGGTTTGGTTTCATCCAAGAATCCTGTCCACAATGTTCAACACGTTTGTCAGATCCCGCATTCAATGCTGTCTTTCCACCCATCCCACTCTTTTCACCTTTCTTATCATGAGAATCAATATTATCTCTATCAACCAATCCATTGTCCTGTTGTCCAGTTTCCAAACCCTCAACTTCAATATCATCCCAGGAATATATATCAGGCTCCCTCAGTTCCCCTTCCTCAAAAGGAGAATCATAACCTTCCTGTAGTTCTTTTATGTTTTCCACACTAACAATGTTTCCCTGATTATCCTGAGAGACATCGGAACCATTGCAATCACTTGAAGGATCTTCGGAAGAGAGGTTACCAGAGAAATTAGGACCTTTCCCAGATGTTTTCCCAATATCTTCACCATCGTTATTTTTTATGCTATCAGTGTAACAAACAGGCTTATCTAGGATAAGCATGCCAGTTGAGGCAACATCAATCTTCCCAGCCTGAACATTTTGTAACGACAGTCTGCCATGAATTGTGGCGGATGTTCTGGGAATGTCTTTCTCATGTTGCACCAAAATGCTGGCAGAAGTATTATTAAGCTTTTCCCCAACACATGTGCATGCAATATGATCTGATACGGAGCAGCCGCAATCGTGAAGGGATGCACTCGTGCTGATAACTGGAGTAGGAGCTTTTGTTTCAGCTACAGAAAACTTCAAGGATTCCAACATATTCTCAGTTGAGGTGGCAACATATGTTTTCTCAATACTGATGGGCCCAGAGGATACTTGCACTGTATGTTTTTCTAGATCAGCTTTGTTAGTCTCAAGAAGAATGCATTTGGGGTCAATAATTAGCTGATTGCCGTGTGGATCAGATGAAACCAGTGCACATGACAAAGAATGCACCTTACTTCCAATGTTACATCGGGTATCTTCAAAATCCCTCTGTACTTTACAAACTTCTGAAGTAACCTTTCCGCTCTTCATACCATCATTGAGGACAGATCTTGAATCAATTGTCTGAGAATTGAATATTTCGACATATGGTTCCTCCCATTCATCCATCAAAGTATTTAGGTCCCAGTGCAACCTGTTACTTTTTGGAGGAAGAGACATTCCACTGCCCCACCATTCTTGTCATTGTGAAGATTATGCGATAAAGCAGTAGAATTATCCTGAACAAGTAAGCTATCAGTTTTATCCACATTTATAGAATATTTTTGCAAGGATTTATCTCTGTTCCAAAGATGTCATAATTTCTTCAATCTGTGTAGCTGAAGTGGATGCCTCTACTACTCCTGTTGCTTCATATTCTTCCACAACAGAAGCATCCTTAACATTATGATCATCATCATGAATGCAACTACTGCAGGCAGTGTTAGCAAGAAGTGCAATACCAGAGAAGTCAACATCAGTCACCTCAGAGATCATAGCATCTATTTTAGCCTCATCAGTGCCATGTGCAGATTTAACTGCATTGTTGGAATGAGATAGTTGACTTGAAGAACATTTACTATCAACAAGCTGCTCAGACTCTCCAAGTTGTGGAGATGGGTTCTGGGGTTGTGATGGAGAGACTCTTCATGATCTGGTGAAGGGCTGGGGGCCGAGGTGGTGGTGGTGATGGAGGTTGGGGCCAAAATCTCCTTTTCTTAAGTGGTATATGCTCCATTTTATCAGAAATCATCGCCCAAGAACGCTACGTCAAGCTGCCACAAAGACAAAGTAATTGTCATGCTGATTTGAGACACTTAGTGATCAGCAGTGTATGAAACCAAGAAATTGTACCTTCTAGAATTCAAAAACTGCAGCCCTGCAGTGCATTTTTGGGGTTATTGACCCGTTCTACACCCATATTCAAGCTTCAACTAGATTGACAGCTTTTTGGTTACCTTCTTGAAATTCAAGCTAGAAATAATAAATATATTAAGTTCTAGCTAAACTGCGAACTGTGCTAAGCATGCTTGCAGATACAGGTAAGATGTCATAAACTCAGAGAGCAACTACTATACTAGGATAATCTCAGAGAATAATTACACAAGTTAGTCTATAGGCAGAGCAAGACAATGCTCCATTTAAATACAAACCAAATACAGACCATTCCTACATCCTAAGTGGCATGTCAAAGAAACATAATTTTGGGTGATCCTCATTCCTACCAACTTATCAATATTGAGTTGCCCTGTGGAAGTTAATGCGCCAATATTTCTATCAATAGCTATCTTGAATTTATTTAAATACATAAAATCCATTAGCATATTATTATTACCTATCCTGCAAGGCTGCAACAAGCCACTAATCAACAACATTATCAACAAACTTGCCAAGAAGTCGAAGAATTTACCAACATTTTCAATATCTTTTTGGACAGAGAAAAATAAGGATGTCAATATGATTTAATCTTCCCACACCATGCATTCATTATAGTACCTCAAAACAATATCGTGACTGCCTGATACGTTATATTTTTAAGTTATTATTGTGAATTCAATTAGCATAATCAATTTACACCAAAAATATTTTAAGTGAGACCAAATCCATCCCACTACTTGCTCCTGCATTCCATCCTTATAGTTGAATAAAAACCCTTTACAGTTGGTTTTAAAGAAAATTTTACTAAAAGACGACAGTAAAGAAACTTCACAAATTAAAATATCAATCCATGAAACTCTTGAATAAGATACTTAAGAGTTAAGAAGGCATGATTGCTGGTAGTATGTAAATGTCATCATGTCAAGATTGTACTGCCAATCATTTCAACATTATTGATACTATCAACTCATAAAAGATATAATCTGGATAACAAAATAAAAAGGCTTTTACGATATCTTGAACATCTCACAGGGCGTATAAGCGACATCATATAATATATATATATATATATATATATATATGTGTGTATGTGTAAGATCATACGACTGAAATATAGAGTGACTGAACATAATACCAATCACACTATTGTAATTAATGAACTAAGAAATCCAAGGAAAATGGCTTAAGCTATGATTTATCACAAATAAAGGATCAGACATAGCTCACAAATCGCAATCAAATGATGCTACCTTTGAGCACCAGGAAGTTGACATGGTAAAATCTCTTGGATATGTTTATTATGCTTGGATGAATATAATCGATATAATTCAACCAGCGGATACCCTCAATATGCTAATGGAAAATATATATTCCCCTAATTCTCTAATCTGTGGCAGCTAGTTGGTCTTACTGATATTAGAATTTGATTGGGATGCGGGAAATAGACTGCAGTCAAGTGAAGATTACAAAACAAACACATCTTTGAACAATCACGAGACACCATGTTTCTCTTGAATGCCAAAAAACCGAATCTCATTGGTGACAAGCATGATACAGAAATGTTACAAACAAGATTTGATAGACCACCCAACTGATATCATTTAATGATGTTTCCTCTATAAGTTTATTTATATTACGAAACCTACATACTATGATCTATATCTTATATATTTGTACATATGTGCTCTCAGTAGCTCCTTGTATTTCAAATTTAGTGCTCTCACACTCCCATTCCTACTCTTGCTTCCACGTTCTGATTTGGGCATGAGATTGTAAAGTCATTATCTTTTACAGATTTCCATGTTCCACAACCAAGCTCAAGATCCCTTTTACCTTTACGGATGTTAACATTGCCATCTCTATAAAAGATTCTCCATTTTTGTAAATCAAAGAGGACACATTAAGTGAAGTTCAAGTTGATACTCATTTTACAATTTTGGGTGAAACCGAGATTATATACAAGGTTACAGATCCACTCACTTTAATGCTGGACCATAGGGGAACACCAGAACTACACTAAACTTTATTGGACTTGACGCAACCTTAATCCTAAAAGCAGGTGAGGCATTAATATTAATGAACTAAAAGACCACGAGATAAATTATAAGGGCAACTGGAAATTCTAGAAACATACAAATGACAAATCAATCATCGCTCCTCGTTTAAATGTTTGACAGAACACCAAATATTCTTTCTCAGAAAATGAAACAGAATTCCACATGGCAACCATTTTATGGAAATGTAATATTGTGGCCGCAAAAAAAATAAAAAAAATAAAAAAAATAAAAATAAAAATATATATATATATATATATATATATATATATTATAAAGGGCAGCTAAACTAGAAACTTACAAATGATATGAAGATCACATTGATCTCGATTTATTAATTGTTTATCCAAAAGCAATTGAAACAGAATTCCACACGTCATTCTTTCATGTAACCTGCAAATTGCCAAAACTTAATTATTAACAAAACCAAAAGACATAGCAAGGGAACAGCAATACATAAAATCTAACTAATAGACATCACATTATCCTTCCATAAGCTAATGTCATGACTGCCAGCTATGTCTTTATAATCAATTACCTTAATGCTGATGTTGTTAACAAGTGGCCACTGAAAGTCTGAAACTCTGTTAGTTCATCGTAGTTCTGAATGTTGTTGATTCCTCATAGTATGCCTTCACAACCAAAGATAGAAGGACAATAAAGATTGTGTCATAACACAGCACTCGTATTTAACCCATTACTTTGATTAGTATGAGTACGACAAATTCAAAAACACAGAAGTCAGGGACTTTATTCCCATCGTGACAACGAGTAAGACATAATCATCATTGTAACTTCATATAATGCCAATGAAGCTGGCAAAGCAATATACACAGTTTAATTCAATTTGTTAACTCATGGCAACCGATTACTGACATAAAATCCATTTGTATTTCCAAAATAAATTGCTGACAAAATAAGTCCCAGACAGAAATATGCATCTCCTGGGTACAAATTACAGTACAACGTTCTAAAGACAATAATCAAAATGGATAACAAAAGTCAGCAACCTTTCAACAAGAACAACGACTTCTGGTTAAGGATCCTACAACGGAAGATTTTATTTTGTAGTGGCTTTTCAAATAAACTTCTCTTTCACTTATCCTTCATAATATATGAAATCCAACTTCTCAACAAACGTATTCAAATTCATTGCTTTGTTTTGTATGAATACGACAAATTTAAGCTCATAAAGGCTACTACCAGTATTCCCACCGAAATAGCGGCTGAAACATAATCATCATTGTAAATTCATATAATTCCAATGAAGCTGGCAGTGCAATCTACGCCATTTAAAATAAGCCGTAAACTCATGTCAACTTGATGACAGCCCTAAATAACAACCAATTGGATTTCCCCAATAAAAGAATCGCAAACAGTACAACCATCAATGAAGAAGCATATCCATCTCCTGAGTAAATTTTACAGTCCAACTAATAAATTATGAAATGGATAAGAAAAGTCAGCCACTTCTAGACAAAAGCAACAAATGTTTCCTGTTAAGGATCCAACAAGATATTACTTTTTAGTGTTTTTTCATATAAAGTTCTCTTTCATTTATTTCTTCAGATATGAAATCCAAATGCTCAGTTTCGTTGAACAAGGAATAATGCCAACAAGAATCAAAAGCAGTTCCATTAATTAACGAACAGTGACACATAAGGACACCTTTCACCCACCAATAGAAGGAAAACAAAACAATTTTCTACAATCGCAAGCCACACATATTTGGCAATCTATGAAGCCGTGAATAAGGAAATGGAATGCGGCTGACTAGCATCCATAACTATAGTTCATACATATGTAGAAAAGTATAGTGGTCGTCACTCGTCATCATGGATTCCATAAAAAGAACTGCATTGTACTGCTCATTAAGTTGCTTTTATTAGGACCTTCCATGGCCGCCAAAGCATTTTCAATGTCTTTATGATTAAAATGGTGCACCAGAATAGTCCTAAATATTTATTTTATCTTAAAAACCCTAACTTTTGTGACATTCCCTGAATCCATCCAAGTCAAATCCATCACATTACATTCAGCTACAGAAATAGCAAGCAAGGAAACAGAGAAACTGACTCTTTTTTTGTTTGTTACCATTTCTGTCTTCATGTACCATTTCTGTTATCTTTTCAGTTTTTCTTCTCTGAAATTTCTGAAAATTAGCACACACTTGGTTATCATTTTCAATAAAAATTCTCAAATAATTCTTAGTAAAATTATGAAAATTTTGAGGGGGAAAATAATAATTTGCTTCTATCTGAAATGCACAATCATTTCCATCACAGTACATTGTAGTAAGCTTTTGGAATATTTTAGCAACATTATATGTTAGTTCCACTCTGAAAACATGTTTCCAGTGTTTTTTTTTGAAATGGGGGATTTGTAAAATAAAAACAAAAAGGAAAAACCATCAAGCACAGTTTTTAAATTTTAAAAGAAATTAAAAAGATTTAAGAACCCTACCCAAAAAATCCTAAATATCTGCAAACCCTAACTATACCAATGTCAATTTATATCTCAGAACCCTAATGCCTACAGCCTACTCCAGCAAAGTTCCATGCAATGAGGATTGTATGATTGCAGTAACAGAAACGTTAGCTTATACATATCACAGTCAGAGCAGATAGACTAATCAAAATCAACAACAAAAATCTTTTATCCAACAAACATACAAATCAAACCTCCAGATTTAAGTTCTACCTCCCTCAGCTTCAGCTTCAGCCTCATAAACCAGCAACAGCTAGCAGCTCTCTTAACCTGCTAATCACCACATTTTCAGAACAAGATGCTAATCAAACCTAAGCTCCGAAAATAATGAGCTGATCATCACAGCATTCACTTTCACGATTGAACGCAAAACCAACCAATTCATAAATAAAAATAAAACTCACAAATTTTACTCGAACAACCAAATATTTCCGATACCTCTTTGTTTCCGGTTCAAATTTGCATGTCATTGAATGTTCTAGTCATTGAGAGAAAAAAAGACATGGTACATTGGATTGCGTACACCTCCGGTCACCTGCAATGAACAGAATTCGAACTCGATCGTTTCACAACCAGCGTCCGATCAACAGGAATGAATACGTATATATATATATATATATATAATTGATTGTATAATTCCTTTATATAATTTGTTTACTGTTTATTTATCTTCCTCGAGCCTCCACCTTGAGCTTGAAGAAGATAGCGGAGAAAGAAAGAAAGATAGATTTTTGAGTTTTGATTAAAATAATAAAGAGCAGAAAGAAAGGACTGGTGATAGAGGATCTTCGTCGCGGCTTATTTATTGGTGACTCTATTCCGATACTGCCCTCAAGCGGTGAGGAGAAGTACATAAATGCCATCAGATGCCGTAGCTTATTGGCCTACTTACTAAAAGTCAAACACCATTATGATGAGTTTGTACAGATTTAGTAGATCTGATACAAGTGTATTTACCAAAATTGAATACCTCATTGTTTTATAAATACACACATGGCCATGTTCATATGCAATACTCAACACGTACGCCTACTGTGCATGTAATCTCTGTCTTATGTATACATGCTTCCTTTATATTTTAGTGAGGGATGATTTATGCGACCTACAATTACTGCAACAATTAAGAGACAAGCAGTTAAAAAGTCGAATGTCAAGGGTATAAATGGAAATCACAAGTTAAAAGTTGAATGCCAAAGTGTCAACTTTGCAAAATGTGAAGGGTATAAATGGAAATGATAATTTAATGTGCTGCATAAATGGTGTACCTACTCATTATTTATGTGAGAATATATATATATATATTTATTTATTCGTAGTAATTAATAATTAAAATGATATGAAAAATTCAAATGTTAGGACCCATATACTATTAGTCATTAATAATAAGGAAATTAGATTTTGGATCTTAAATATATTATAAAATTGAAATGATATGTCCCTTTTTATTTTTTTATATCGTTTGAAAATATCAATTTTTAATGATAATTTATGATATAATTGATTATATAATATCTAATAATATTCATCAAACTTTATTTCTTTGATATCAAAAATTCGAAATCTGATGAGCATCCCACCAAAAAAATATTTAACGCGTTTTGAAGGAGAAATGGAAATGAGCAGGAACAATTTCTATTTGTTTTTATATGGGGAAAAGTGTACATCCATTCATTAAAAAAAGAATATAGAATTGTGTTTGTGATATAAAACTAAAAAAGTAAGAGGGCTAAAGTTATGCAAATCTATAAATAAAACTTTATGATAAAAGAAATAAGAGTATTAATTATAAGAAAAAGTATCTTTAATTGAAGACGGAAGATGGACATTTGAGACGAGAGCAATATATATAATGAGCAAAAAAACGAAAAGGAAGCTGCCTACGCCTACCTACATCTTCTTATCCATTGCTATTGATATTGTATTTTTTTTTTTTTTTTTTCTCTTATTTAATACTCCTAGCATTGGCTTATTTACAAGGATTACATTTAAGATAAAATTATTAATCTTAAATATCTTATTTATTTTAGTCCAAATATTATAAAATAATTTAAGATAAGATATATATATATATATATATATATATATAGTCACACACACACACCCCACACATCTAAGCACATTTTAATAATAATAATAATAATAATATATATATATATATATATATAATAGAATATATTATATTTTATTGTTTATATAAGATTGCATAAGATTCAGATAAATAAAAGATAATAAAATCATTTTTTTTAAAAGTTTCAAATTAACGCCTTGAAGAAATTTCTATTCACCCGTGATTTTCTAAATTCAAATAGTGCTTCGACATTCTCCTATATAAGTAGGACGCTTGGATTTACGAAATGAAAATCGCGTGAATCGTAGAATTCTTTTCTATAATATTCAAAGGTGTATTTCTTTAGTATTTAAGGAAGCTTTGAGTGTAGAAAATAGTACAAGTTTTATTCAAGAATATCCCCGCCATATCAGTCAGAAATACTCTCCTTTTAAGGTAAGGGATATTATTTTTGTTCAATACTCGTAATAAATAATATTTTCTTTCATACTCTGTAGTATGAAAGTAATATTATTTCATTTCGTATTCCTAATTCTACACTCGTGTTGATAAGTATTGTTTCTATACTCCTTGAAATTAGTAAAATACCCTTGAAATTTGCGATTCATCTAGTATCGTTTTACAAGGATATTTTTCTGAACATTCTTGTTAAATTTTAATCTTTTCAAGTCGGGATACTATTCACGGGGTACTATTCACGAAGTACTATTCACGGGGTACTATTCACTCAAGTACTATTCACCGGGGGTACTATTCATGACAAAAATTTATTTTTTTTTCTGTCCAAATTATTTTTACATGAATATTATTCTTGAATTTTACTCCATAAAGCTGTTATCATGTTGATAATTTGGACATTTTTTAAACTCTTGATAAATTAAAAATCTTTAATATTTATTATTGATTTCGTTTGATTGATGTTTATATCATTGTCATCAACCTCATATTTATATTGTGATGAAAGATATTTTGGCCCGTAGTGCATATATGGATATATGGACTATTGATTAGTATGATTATGACCGTAAATAATGTATCGGTATAATCACGATTGTAATGTTACAAATGATGTGATAAAATTCTCGTTGGTCCGTAGTTGTGATGCCCCCAAAATAGGTATACATCACCCACTTGGGTCGCCAAATACACGGTAATCTTTGAATACAAATACAAACTTAATTATACAACATGAAGTGAGAGTTTTTTTTACCTAATATTGTCTTCAGACAATATCCAAACTCAAATAGAGTCCTCATTATATTTATTGTCACACTATTTTATACAATAGTGAGGACTACTATAACACCATCTCGGACCATCACTCCGTTCCCCGACTAGTCCCGGCTACGTTCTCAATTCCTGAAGAGAACAATGAAAGCAAAGGGGTGAGCTCAACTAGCCCAGTAAAAAATATTATAACTAAAATAATGCAGAATAAATTATCATTAGTCTTCAACAGTGTTAAACTGATAAAATACAATAAACATCAAGTTTAACTGCAGCGGAACAAGCAACCCATTAGAAGAGTCAAGTAGAGCATGATATCTACTATCTTCTATGATTTAAAAAGTTTTTTTTATCAACTTTATCGCTGAGACTCAGCTTAGTAAATAAACCACATCATCGAATCATCCCTGCACTATGGGCCAAGGATATTCATGTAATCATCAATGGTCATGATTATACCGAATAATTCCTGGTCATAATCATACCAACAACTGTCTATCAATGCATTACAGGCCAATGAGGACTTTTATCACACCATTTGTAATATTACGGGTCACGATTATACCGAATGATCCCTGGTCATAATCATACAAATCAACAGTCCATCTATGCACGTAAGTCAAAGATGACTTTCATCACAATATAAGCATGAGAATGATGACAATGATATAAGCATGAGGATGATGACAATGATACAAGCATTAATCAAACGAATTAAATCAAAGATAAATTTTAAAGACTTTAAATTTATCCAGAGTTTAAAAATATCCAAATTGTCAACATGATCATCGCCAGGAGTAAAATTCAAGAATAATATTCATATATCAAAAATAATTTGGATAGAAAAGAAATATAATTTTTGGGTGAATAGTATCCCGGCATGAAAAGTGTCCCAAATACCCAAGTGAATAATATTCGGGTGAATAGTAACCCGTAATGTAAGATCCCAGCTTTTTATAAATAAAATTGAATTTTCTCTATTCATTATCTTGAAATAATAAGGAGTTAATTTGATATAATGTTTTGGTTATGGGTGAAATGTGTAAATTTTACAAAATAAGCAAGTGGTTGTAAAATATTCATTTCTGTCGGGAAATATTTGTTTGGTCGTGGAATATTCTTTTTTTTCAAAGAATATCCGCAAATACGCAGTATGATCATTGTGAGCCCCATAACGGAATAACGGTCGGATGAAGAAAACGACAAGTTTGAGTTTTATAAATAACGACGTAGTTATTACGAATTAACACTTCGTTGGAATACCGGTGGTTAAAAATCTGAATACGCGTGGTTGATAAAGATTGTTGAATTATTGATTCGTATCGTAAAGAAGGCACTACTCAATACTTGTTACGTGAATTACTATTTAATGTTTTATTGATTCAAAATTGTCATGCGTTGATATTTTATATTATTATTATTTCAATAATTGTCAACTGACAAGATTTCCCATTATCGGATCAATAATTCATATTATTTGAATAATATTATTAGATAGCATTATTGGCAATGTCTAGAAAGTTCTGTCGAGGAGAGGTTTGGTCACCTAATTCTTGCGCTAAGAAGGAGAAATCCTTATTGGAAAGCCCTCTTTCCAGGAACCGCCTGGTTATATAATTATGATTTTGTAATATTATTTGTGAATAATTAATTATTAACTTATATGATAAGGAAATATTTATTTGATGTGGATATAAATGATGGATTTATTTATGTGGTTATAAATGAAGGAATTAATGTTGAGGTATTTTATCGAAGATTTTGTTTGATTGGAGGTATTAAAAACTCAAATCGGTGTTCTTAAAGCTTTATCGCGTGAGTTGTAATTTTAATCGACGAATTGGATCTTTGTGATTTTTGGATATGTTATACATATATGAGTTGAGTATATGTCCATAAATTTTGAACCGTTGAAAATTAACGCATGATTTGTTATAAATTTTAAAAGGTGTTGAAATGGTGTTAAAAATCGTCCGTTTGTGGATTTCGAATATTTTTTGTTTGAAATTTGGAAAAACTCAAAGCTACAAAGTTGTAGAGAATTCGATTTCGTGTGGAATGGATGGATGAAAATTAGTATTTTTACGATAAACGAGCTATTTTCTATGAATTACTAAAGTTTTAGAAAATAAAATGATTTTTATTAAATTATGGGTGGGACCCACTTGTGTTATAAACATGTGGGCTGTTGGGAATTTTCATATTTGGCTGGCTTTGATGTTTCAATTGAGGTGTGCGTAGAATGGAAGAAAAGAAAAATAATATTTTATTATTTTAGTCTCTCTTTCGCCTTCTAAAGATTTTTTTCCTATAAATAGACGCTTAAGGTTAGAATTGAAAATCACACCGTAAATAAGTTTTCTTTTCTCTATATTATCGAACGTATTTTGTGTGAGTGTTTTGATACTTTGAGAGTTCTTTATTCGGTGTAAGTTTCATCAAGATTATATCCAAATTCGTAAAAATACAATTATTTTGAGGTAAGGGATGTTATTTTCTTCTTAAATGATATTATTTTCTTCAATATCATTATGCCGAAATATTGGTGAACTTTTTAATCAAATTTATAACTTTTTGTGTCGGGGTTAGTATTCACGTATACGACACTATTCAATTAAAAATGAAAATTTTTCTTTTTGTCCAAGATGTCTATTATGGTTACTATCTTTGATTGTATCCATGTTTTAATCTTTATTTTTTGAATTCTCGCTTCAAAATTGGTTATTATGAAGTATTAGTGATTTTGAATAAACTGTAAATACTAATCCCTAATATTTGTCCTTCCGTCTCATTTGGATTCGTTCTTAAAAAATGTTTTCATCATCCTCTATCCTTAATGATGATATTATTGAATATCTTTGGCTTTGTAGTGCAAAAGATGAATGATTAATCGATGAATATCTTTGGCCCGTAGGCAAAAAGATGAGCAGTGTTGAGATGAACATTAATTTGGTGATATAAAATGAATATCTTTGGCTCAGAGTGCAAAGATGAATATTCGATTAAAGATGTATATTGATTGTTGTTACGAGGATAAAATATTGATGATGGACTTTAAATCTTAGAAGATAGTAGAACTCATTCTCTACGTGACTCTTCTAATGGATTGTTATTTCCATTTGTATTTGTTGATCTAAAACTTGTTGTCTATTATATTCTAGCATATTTATCCCTGTTGAAGACTAATGATAATTTGTTGTATATTATCCTAGTCATAATATTCTTTACTGGGTTAGTTGAGCTCACCCTTTTCCTTTTTGTTCCATTTTTCTTCTCGTGGAGGTGAGAACATAGCAGGATCTAGTCGGGGTATGGAGTGATGGTTCTAGAAAGATATTTTAGCAATCCTCACTATTTCGTAAAATAGTGTATGAATAATTGTAATGAGGACTTATTTGAGTGTTGATATTGTCTAGAAGACAATATTTGTATTTAAACTCACGGTTTGTGTTGTCGTATTTTGCATTTCCCACAACAGATTGTATTATTGAAGTTGTAGTTTGCTTTCTATACCATGTATTTGGCGACTCAGAATGGGTGTTGTATACCTATTTTGGGGGCATCACAGTTGGTATTAGAGCTTAGGGATATAGTCTCTGGCGGAGATCGGGGAATAGAACTAGGAGGGGAGAGACGGGTAAATCCTTCACTAGTGTGTCCTACCTAAGTTTATTTGTTGGTTGGTCATAATATAGGGATATTATGTGATATGTTAATTTGTTTAATTAACCCTTGTTTTATGGCAGTATTTAAGAATGGCAGCTGAGAACGCTAACAATGGAGTGAATGAGATCGTGGAGACACCTCTAATCACCAACTAGGATAATGTGATGTTAGGCGAAGAAGGAATTACAGATATCCATGTTATGAGTGAAGAATTGATAGTTGCACCCGAGATAGTCGCAGAGGTAGGAGCTGAGAGTGAGGAAGAAGAGGAAGTAGAGGTACCTGAGGAGAATTTATTAGAAGAATTTTATGATCGAAATTTAGAATTGCAAAATCGAATTCATGAGTTAGAAAAGCGGTCAAGAACGGCAAGAAGCGTCAGGAGCAAAAGGATGAAACAATTCAAGCTTGTGTTACCCGATATGTGATGCTTGAACGTAAGCACTCTTTGGCGAGTATAAGACGATAAAGTCGGAATCGAAATTTGAAAGAAGAAACAATGAGCAGTGAGAATAAGTGATGCATGGGTAAAAGCCGCATCGACGGCGTTGATATTGTGGAAAGAGATGTCCGATCTAAGAAGGCTAAAATAGATGATATGTATTTCTCTTTTTGGACAACAATTGAGAGAACCCAACATCGAGTTTTGAATTACCCTGTACATTGCGGTCAACCCCAATTCGATATGGATCGAAGATTAATGATTCAGATCATGAAATGTAAATCGATGAAGCGGTTGAGGTGGAATATGCCTATAGAAAATTCAATTTCAAAGGTAGTGATGACACCAAATGCCGCCCTGCACAAGTCAAAGTCGGGTAGTTCAAGGAGAAGCGGTTGTCATGACTTCACAACAAGTGAGGAACCCAAATGAAGTTACCACGGGTTAGTTAATCATAAATTTTTTTGCGAAGTTTATACCTTACTAGATACCGGTTCTACCCATTCTTTTATCTCTCCTGCTTGTGCTCAACGTTTAAATTTGACTTTGGAGAAATTAGACTTGGACTTATCTATGGAGACTCCGTTAGGAGAAACCTTTATCACATCCACTGTTTATAAATCTTGCTTAATCCAAGTTGGCACAATGACATTACCTGTTGATCTTATCTCTTTAAAGATACTTGCATTTAACGTGATTTTAGGGATTGATTGGTTAACTACTCATCATGCCAAAATTGATTATTTTTCGTAAGGTTGTTAGTTTTCATATTCCTAACCAACCTGTTATGCGAACTCAAGTAACCAAACCATTGAAGTCAAACACTTTCATATCAAGCCATAAAGCCATTCGTTTATTGAAAAATGGATGTCAAGCTTTCTTAGCCCATGTTATGGATTTGAATAAAGACACGTCAGATTTGAATAAAATTTATGTTGTTAGTGAATTTCCTGACGTATTTCCTGAAGAATTTCGCCTACCCCAACATGTGATATTGAATTTTGTATCGACTTTGAACCGAAGACAAAACCCATTTCTAAAATCTTTTATCGAATGGCTCCTATTGAACATCAGGAGTTAAAAACCCAAGTACAAGAGTTGGTACTCAAGCCTCTATCTGGTGACTTCCTTTGTGGAATGCACCAAAGCCAGACTCTCCGTAAGGAACTCTATATTTGTGTGGTGGTAAAATGATAGGTGCCATTGTGACGTGCAATCCAAGATTGGGATATGAATCACATATGAGAGCAACTTAAGTCAGTAATCGAAATATCTAGATTCTTCTAATGGATTGTTTGTTCCGCTGCAGTTAAACTTGTTGTTTATTGTATTCTATCAGTTTTACACTGTTGAAGGTTAACGATAATTTATTATACATTATTTTAGTCATAATATTCTTTACTGTGCTAGTTGAGCTCACATTGCAAGAAAAAGGTTTATCACGATCGCTTTATCGCCGATCGCCTCTATCGCAGATAACTATCGTTGTCTCGATTGCGGTCGCCGATAGTAAATCACATAAAATCTGGTCGCTGGGGTGCACATCAGTGACCACTATTAGCGACCGAATTATCTGCGACCGATATGAGCGACCGAAATGATAAATTTGGTCGCTAAGATGAGTCAGCATGGTCCAGGGCCAAAGCTGACGTGGTTCACGTGGCGATCGATTTCTATCAAATGACGCGACGCATGGCCGATATCATCAAATGGTTAGCCGTCATTATAGGTATCAGCCAATCATTGCGATCTGAAAAATCCGAAAACTAGATTTTGTTGTTTTGCATAATTCCTAAAAACTGCACTGCATTTTTGTACCTGCTTTATCCCAACACACATACACAACAAGATAAACATCATGCACAACAATATAAACATCCATAGTCCACCAACACATACACCAAACTAGTATATAAACTATATAAACCTTTAAAAACCAATATGAATTGAATAAATATAAACAAATCTAATATTGTTTAAGTAACATACAGAAAACCAATATGATAGTTGTGAATAAATATACAAGTACAAGTTTATCAAATAACTACAAAACTGATCTAAAGCAGTACGTCAAGCATCATCGCCTCCTTGATCACCCTATAATTAACAAAATAATAAAACAAGTTACATGTTATAGTAACTATGTTGATACTAGTATATATTACGACAATATATACAACAAATTGATTTTATACCTCGTCGCCATCCCCATGATGTCCTGCTGCTGCTGCCGCTACTGCTTCAGCTAACTCTTCAGGACTCAGAGCCCCCAGATGCCCACCCAGTATCTTCAAAAGATCTCGATCTCGACATATAGCTCTCACACAGTCAGACGGAGTATGAACAACTGGATGGCTAGATGACTGTGAAGACTGGGTAGAAGAGCAGCCTGAGCCACTGAAGGATGGGCGTCGTCGTTGTCCTTGACCTTTAATGTAGTTCTTCTTCACAATGTACGCCTCTCCCACAATTCTTGATCAATAAGGCGGACGGAGTGCCTTTCAGATAACGCCATTCAATAAACGCTTATAAGTATCCTGTCATCATGTTAACAATTCAATAGTTAAAATAAATTTTGTAAGCATTGATAAACAAGATCAAGTTGCTAAAACTTATTACCGCTTATCCGGATAGCATCAGCAAACCATCAATTGTAATACGTACACATCCAACCAATGGATAGGGTGACCTCGAGATCGAGACTCTATAAAAAAACACAATATTACTAAGTAAAATGTGATATATTTTCTATAATTCATGATTGTAAACATATTAAAACTTGTAAATACGCATCGGCAAAGGATGATATCCGTGAACTGTGAAATAGTGTGGCCCTTGTATGTCCCTTTAGCCTTTTCTTTTTGTGAAACCCACACTATGGTGAGAAGTAGATGCACATAATTGTATAGTGGTTTTGTTGATCTTGCTTTCCCAATTTCAACACATATTAAAACACATATTCAGTATATTCCCAATTTCAACACATATTAAAATACATATTCAGTATATTAAACACATATTAACCCTAAAAATAATTTAACCTAAAAATTTCAGTAATCTCATAAAACACTTTGCAACAATTTCAGTATATTCCCAATTTCAATAAGAAGCTATAAATTTCAGTAATCCCAAATTCAATAATCCCAAATTCATTTTCATTCATTCAAATCTCAGCTCTAAATTAACTCTTAAAACAAAAATTTAGTAACAATATAAGATAGTTTATTGTATGAACTAGCTTTGCCCCAAACTATTGCACGGGAAATTCAGTAGCAATATAAGATAGTGCTTTTATTACAGTGCTTTTACAAGAAATTTCCTAAAGTCATATAATATTTTGCACCAAATCATTGGCAACACCTTGAAATTATGTCATTCACATATACATTCAGAAAATTAAAAAAATAATTCTAAAAAAAATAGACTTCTATTATTGCATAGTTAGGTTACCTATGGGCGGCGGCAGCGATGGCAGTGGCGGCGGCGGTGGGTGGCGTGAATGCGTCTTCTCCTTTTTCTTTTCTCCCCCTTCTCCCTCTTCTCTTTATTCGATCTCCCACTTTTTTTTCTTTCGTCTCTGTTTCTACGAATGACTGAAATTGGGTACATTAAGTTTGATCAGCGACTGCATGCGGTCGCTAATTTTTAATGACATGGATTTATCAGCGACCGCTTGCGGTCACTGATATTAATTGGTCCCACATACCCTTGGCGCCAACATTTCGTGCCAAATTTTACGAGAGAAATTTGTGTTAGCGACCTCTCAGTGACCACGTGCGGTCGCTGACATTAATTAGCGAATAGAATAAAGTGCGGTCGCAGGTATCGGTCGCTATTACTAGTATCAGCGACCGGACATGCGATCGCTGATAGTATTGGTCGCTGTTAGGCCTTTTTTTTGTAGTGTCACCATTTGTTTTCATTGTTCTCTTCAGAAAATGAGAATATAGTTGGGACTAGTCGGGGAATGGAGTGATGGTCCAAGCTGGTGGTTATAGTAGTCCTCATTATTCTATGAAATAGTGTGATAATAATTGTAATGAAAACTCTATTTGAGTTTGGATATTGACTACGAGACAATATTCGTGTTAAAACTCTTAGCTTATATTTTGTCGTATTTTACACGATAGTTGTATAATTAAGTTTGTATTTAAATTCTGTACCATGTATTTGGTGATTCAGAATGAGTTGTGTATACCTATTTTGGGGGCGTCACAAATTTGGTTTGAGACTTTGAGTATTTGAGGAATTATTCAAATTCAACAATGACAAATAACCGAAACAAGTTTCTAAATTGTGTCTAAATATTTTTTATTTAAAATTTCTTTTTTAGTTTGGATTATGAATATTTATTATAATTTTTAAATATTATTATGATTAGTTAATATTATGATTAGTTCAAGTTTTTTTTTTACTTAATTTCAACAAATAAAAAAATTAGTTAAAATTCGTCCTTGTTGAAAAAATTCCTAGATCCGCCCCTGCTCACATAAAGATAAGACTCACTTTATACTCATGTGAGATAAGATAATAAAAAAATATTAAAAACACATGTGAAAGTTTCATATTAACACAAATATTAAGAAATGTATTAATATTTTGTTTGATTAATTAAAATGAGTATATCTTAATATTATTCTTCAAAATTCATTGAAAAAAAATAAAGATAACTAATTTAATATTTAATATATGGATAATATGATAAACTAAGTAATTAATTCTTTCTTAATAATTAAGATCTATAAAACGACAAGATGGGTGATGTATACTTATTTTTGGGGCGTCGCGGTTGGTATCAAAGCTTAGGGATATGATCTCCGATCGAGATGTGAGATAAGAACTAGGAGGAGAGGCAGGGAATTCCTTCGCTAGTATGACCTACCTAAGTTTATTTGGTATTTAATTGGTTGGTCAGAGTATAGGGATAATATGTGATATGTCAATCAACTCTTATTTTGTGACAGTGTTTGAAAATGACATCTGAAAATGTTGAGATCTGCAATGAAGCACATGAGACCGTTGAGTCACCAACGATCAATACCCAGGATAATGTGCAACAAGAAGACAATAATCCTTAGGTAAACAATAACACCGATGAAATGGTGAATGATGGGATGTTCAGAGGCTTTATGCAATTCATGCAACATTAGGCGAGAGACACTCCTGTTCAAAATGCAGGTGGAAACACTGACAACTCTCGGGTGGTCACCGCTAAGCAGTTCAAGGAGCTGGGACCACCGGAGTTTTTGGGAAAGCGTAACCACTTAAGGCGAGAGACGTGGTTAAAGCAGATCACCAAGATATTTGATATCTTGGGATGCTCTAGGAGCAAAAGGTTCCTTTGCCACCTTTATGTTGCGTGAAGAGGCAGACATCGGTGGAAATATGTAAAACGTATCAAATTTCGACGCGACTCAAGATATCTTGGGAGAAGTTCCAAGAGTCGTTTCAACGACAAGTACTTTCCCGAAAGTATTCGTCACATGAAGGAGGTGGAGTTTATCAAGTTGGAGCAAAACAATATGACCGTGTCGCAATACGAGGTTAAATTTTGCCGAGTTATCGGTTTGCAGATCCCATTTGGTCGATAATGAGGAGCTTAATGACGCTAATGTTTCTAAGAGGTTTGAAACCCGATATACGTCAATACCTCATTTCTCACAAACTTTGTTTATATTCAGATGTAGTGAATAGGGCTCAGTTATTCGAGCGCGATAATGAGCCAGCCCAACGAAAGGATAACGAGCAACAACACAATAATAATCGTACCGGTGGCAACGGCCATCAGAACAATGATAACCATCGTGGGGGAAATTATCATGCCAAGAATGGTAACCACTTCGGTGGTAATCATGGCCAAGATAATAGGAATGGAAATTTCAAGAAGAGAAGGTTCAACAACGATGGGAAGATAGCAGCACCAACACCTATTTTCAAGGAAGGAGAACGACCACCAATTATATGCTTCAAATGCGAGAGGGAGGGACATATCACCAAGTCGCATCGATGCGTATCCAAAACATGTTACAATTGTCAGGAAAAGAATGTCACTTAGCCAGATTTTATCGTGCACCAAAGTCAAGTCCAGCTGGAACGGTGGCACCAAAGGCGGATACCGTGACGCCCCCAAAATAGGTATACATCACCCATCTTGAGTTGCCAAATACATGGTACAAAATTCAAATACAACTTAATAATACAGCTGTCGTGTAAAATACGACAAAACGTAAACTGAGAGTTTTAATACAAATATTATCATCTAGACAATATTCACACTCAACTAAGTCCTCATTACATTTATTATACACTATTTAACAGAATAGTGAGGACTACTAATGCTATTATCTGGACCGTCACTCTATTCCCCGACTAGTCCCTGTTACGTTCTCATTTCCTGAAGAGAACAATGAAAGTAAAAGGGTGAGCTCAACTAGCCCAGTAAGAAATATTATGACTAAGATAATGCAGAATAAATTATCGTTAGCCTTTAATAGTGTTAAACTGATACAATATAACAAACATCAAGTTTAACTGCAGCGGAACAAACAATCCGTTAAAAGAGTCAAGTAGAGAATAAAATCTACTATCTTTTATGATTTAAAAGATTTTTCATCACTTTTATTGCTGGGACTCGGCTTAATAAATAATCCACATCATCCCTGCACTACTACCAAGGATATTCATTAAGATCACAACCAATAAATTACCCATGCATTACATGCCAAGGATATTTCGTGTATTCATCAATGGTCATGATCATACCATAAAACAATTCATCTTTGCACCTTGGTCAAGAGAATCCATAGTCATAATCATACAAAATCATCCATCAATGCACTACGCGGCCGATGAGGACTTTTTCCACATCATTTGTAATTATTATGGTCATGATTATACCTAATAATCCTCGTCATAATTATAATATTTATAATATTTATGTTTTATTTTAAAATAAAATAAAAAATACTTTTATGTTTTAATACTTATAAAATTTTAAAATAAAAATAATTTTATGTTTTATTTTCATTCTTTTCTTTACCTAAATATTTATAATAGGTATAATATTAATAAAATTAATATTATAATATTTATAATATGTATGTTTTATTTTAAAATAAAAATAAAAATACTTTTATGTTTTAAAATACTTATAAAATTTTTAAAAATAAAAATAATTTTAAGTTTTATTTTCTTTCTTTTTATTTACCTAAATATTTATAATATGTATAATATTAATAAAAATTAATATTATAATATTCATAATATGTATGTTTTATTTTAAAATAAAATTAAAAATACTTTTATGTTTTAAAATACTTATAAAATTTTTAAAAATAAAAATAATTTTAAGTTTTATTTTCTTTCTTTTCTTTACCTAAATATTTATAATATGTATAATATTAATAAAAAATTAATATTATAATATTCATAATATGTATGTTTTATTTTAAAAATAAAAATAAAAATATTTTTATATTTTAAAATACTTATAAAATATTTAAAAATAAAATATTTTTATGTTTTATTTTCTTTTTTTTCTTTACCTAATTATTTATAATATGTATAATATTAATAAAATTACTATTATAATATTCATAATACGTATGTTTTATTTTAAAAATAAAAATAAAAATACTTTTATGTTTTAAAATACTTATAAATTTTTAGAAATAAAAATATTTTTTATGTTTTATTTTCTTTCTTTTTCTTTACCTAAATATTTATAATATGTATAATATTAATAAAAATCCAAGAGCTCTATTTGGTCATATGAGATCCCATTCAGTGAAAGGAAGGGAAGAAATTGCAGCCTGCAAAGAATGTGGGAAAGAGTTTGATTTAATGAGAACTCTATTTGGTCACATAAGAAGTCACTCCAAAAGATTAAGGGTCTCCAGTGAATCTGCTGATTGTGAAATATCATGCCCAATTCGGAAGAAGCGATCAAGGACAAGGTACAATAAGATTACTTCAAACCCTTTTAATTTGAACGTGGCTTCATCAATTATTGTAATTGAGACTGATGAAGTAAAAGAAGCGGCTGTGTGTTTTGATGTTGGTTTGATTTGGGATTTGGGGGTCCTCTGTTACCCGTGCTCTCCCCAGTCTAAGTTTCATGTTTGCCAATTGTTTTATTTTCATGCTCAAATCTAGGTTGTTGTGTGCTTCCGAAATGGTGTTGGGTATTAGATTTCTGATGCTATGGGTTCGTCAATCACCAGTTTAATTTTGGGTTGTTCTGGCCGGATTCTATGACTTTGGGTAGGCGACTGGTGGTGTTGGGTGACGGATTCTAGATTTCAATTTTTGGTGAGAAAGAAGATGAACAGTAGGGTTTGAGTTTGAATTAATTAGGAAAAAAATGAGGATAAATAATGTTTTTTGTAATTCGCAATATTTCTTTTTTGTGTCTAAAAATTCCAAAAAAAAAAATTGGTCTTATACCGTCAAATATAATCATGTGCATGGCAAAATTGTATTTTTATTTATTGTTTTATTTTAGATTTATTTATTCATTTTGAAGGAGAAAGAAAATAGGAAATAAAAAAAATATTAAAAAATGATTAAAATATTTATTTTAATTTTATTATTATTTTAATTATTTTTTGCCACATAATTAATGATTTTATTTTATTATTTTTTGTGTTGCCACATCAGAAAATAATGATTTTTTGATTTTTTTTTCAATGTCACGTGTGTAATTATTTGATGTCCGTCCAAGAAATTGGACGGGATGATTTGATTGAACATTTTTAAAAAGTACAGTGGGCTAATTGAATATTTTAAAAGTACAGTGATTAATTGTTTAAAACACTATAATCACAGTAGGATAAAGGTGCTTTTCCCCATAAAATAATAGTTTTTGTGCATAATTATCTATAGAAAATCTGTACAAAATAAAAGATTACTATTTTTTAAATATTGAACGGTGCATGAAGAGAGAAAGACAGCGGAGGGTTAACAGTGACGCATAAAACAGATGATGTAAAAGATAAAGTATTGCATTAAACATCTACACTTGTATTTACTTTTTTTAATACTCCGCCAATCAAAAATTAAATGGAGATAAATTTTGATTTATTAAATTAACTCGTCAAATTTTATTTCCCAACAAATCAATACCTTATGTATAATGGCAGAACAACCGATCCAATTAATTGAAAAACTTAGTTTCCAATTGAAAATTTTATTGTGTAAACTCTTAATTAATTAAGAATCAACTCGCTTAATTTAAAAAACAGCCGAGTCACCTCGTTTAAATTGAAAAGCGATTTGTTTTCTATTGTGATCCTTTGGTTTCTCCTTATTCAATCTCATCAGATCACTTATAGAAAACATTATATACTGATCATTTCTAACTGAATATAAAAAAATATGCATGTGTCAGACCCTAAATTTGATATATTGGGAATTAAGTGATACAGAGTTGAAGGGTCAACTTTTTTTTAGATTAGGTTGTTTTACAATCAAATTTTTTTCATCTATTCTCTAACCTAATCTGTGCTCTGTTGTAATATTTTGTGACCATAATAGTTAATACTGTGTGAAATTGTTACACATGGTAGTGCACACTTATAGATCATTGTAATGTTATATAATGCTACAGCAGAAACAAATATATACATGTCACTGCAAACTATTAGTTTTTTTAAATGGTCTAAGATGGTTATTATTTGTTAGGATTCACATTAAAGGAATTAGTTCAGTATCTATGTTATTTAAAATTAATTTTTTGTTTTTGGAATTGTAGATTTTGGTTTTGTTGTAATGTGTGGCATGAGTTTGACTGTTATACTAAGAAAATGATGTCATATCAGGAATTGGGATTGGTTTATTGATGAACATGGAGAAGACCGTAAAAACGAGGATGTTGGTGGGAGAAAATGGAAGAACGGTTGGAGCACAAAAAAGAAGAAATGTGGAGGGGAAAGAATGCTGAGGAGTGGATAGGTAAGACTGAAGAGGATAAGGAACTAATTACAAAAGCAAGGAAGGTTCAAAGACCAATGAAAAATTGATAGGAATTATCAACAGAAGAACAATGAAGTAGAAGATGAAGATGATGAAACCCTTGGAGGTTTTATTGTAGATGAAGAGAATGTGGAAGGCAATGATGCTTGAGATAGTTTTTAGCTGTAAATTTGTAGACCCAAGTATCTTTTTTTTTGGTACTTTGTATTAAAAATAAAGCACTTGATTGTTAAATCATCTATCATATGTTTATTTTCATCAATATCTCTTCTATAGTGTTATTTTGGTTCACTTCATATGACTTTTGCTAAAGGTGTAAAGAGGTATCAATATTTAGAAGTTAGCTGTCAAATGTAAAATTCTGTAAGCTTTTTAGGACAATGCTAACTGATATTAGTGCATTACCGTTATAATTTTTTTATGAATCAGTATTCACTAATCCACTAATTCTTCTTCTCAATTTTTATATGGCTAATTTTAAATTTTATTTGCTTCCCTATAAATGCCCATCAATTTAGACTATTATTTTTTTGTTGAAAATGTATATGAAATTGACTAATTTTTGTTTAAGGCAAGATCTTGGGCCTACTTACCACTGCATTGTCATTGGTCCTGCCAGATTTTATTTCCCAAGATTATGTCTGAGCTAAAATCAAAAACGATTCCCCCTTCCTTTTTTTCTTTTAATTATCTTACTACTTGATTGACCAGTTTAATACTTCTTGCTCTTTCACCACCATATTAATTGCTACTTTTTGCTATTTGATGTGTTTTTATTTTGGGGTAATATATGCAAGTATGCAACTAAAACGGCTGAAAATTAAAAGAAGGGTTCAGATGATTAAAGTTTGGTGTTTGTATGGATTTGAAAATAGATTTGAAGAGGGAGAAGTGAGAAAACAGCAAAGCCTTAAATAGAACCCAAGGTGGAGAAGAAATTCGAGACTAATATATTTACAAAATGTGAGTGAGATATCATGCAAAAATGTATTGAAAAATTTATATGACAAGAACTTATTGCAAATAAAAAATATCATTAATATTTAATAAATTATTTAACCTATTCTAACTAACCCGTGCATTGCACGAGTTATCAACTAGTAATTATATAACTATAGTAAACTAATTAAATAGTAGTATTAACATTAATTTTGAAGTTTAAAATTTCACATTTAAACCTCAAAATATATATCTAATTATAAAAAGGATGGAATATTTTATGAGTAATGTTGCGATGACAAAAGATGAGTAAAAAAATTTGATACAAAATGATGTTTCAAATTATAATTAGTGGATGTTTCACCATAAATGAGTTGGTCCAATAATTATAATTTATAACATATAATTATCTAATATCACTTTGATGACAAAAGAATCTTATAAAAATTGCTTACCAGGCCTACCCACGTATAATGAATCATCCGCTAATTAAACTTTGTCACATTATTTTGTAAACTAATTTCTGTAAGTTTTTTTTTATTATTGTAGCATCACTCTTAAATTTTTTTTTGTCACCAAAGCATTATTGATATTTTTATTATCATCTCCACCCTAAAATTATATATTTTGTATACCTTTAAAAGAATGGTTTAAGTGCTTTTTTGCACAAATTATTAATAGTGTTGATATATTTATACCCCTACAATGATAGTTGCATATACCTAAATATGTTAACGAAACTATATTACTCTTAATATACTTAAAATAAATTTTAACCATTTACTCTTTTTCCATTTTACCTTAATTTTGTTAACATCATATTTATAAGATAGAAGATGTATACACTTACGATAACTTAATTTTCAACCATATTTAGAATTGACATTCACAAAAAAAACTATATAGAATTGTAATAATATATTAAATCTATTCTCTTTTACAACTTTAGTTAATAACATTCTTTTTATTTAAATTATTTAATAATATAATTTTAAAAAATTTTGAACTAAAGATTAGAACACATAAAATTTAGGAAAATAAAAAAGATTTAGAAGAGTATTTTTAAGTCATGATATATAATTTAGTTTGCTATTTTATTAAAGTACCCATAATATAGTTTATTGGTCCACCTAATTCAAAAGATTTTATTTTGAGTTGAAATAAATGTAGATACCCGAAATTTCGTTCTTTTATTAACCCTACAGGAGGGCAAAACGAAATTTTACCCCGACAATAACCCCGTGAAAGGTAAAAAGTGTGATTTCGCCCTGACAACAACATGTTAAAGCAAGGATCACCAAGCTGAGAATGAGATCATAAGAAGCCACCACATCGATCCCCGAGCCGCACACAAACTAGTCGATTATCCCGCTTAATCCCGAAGATACCCGTCTGCTTTTCGCTTCATCTTCTCGGATTCAAAAATGGTCAAACTTGATGACACTGTGCAGCCCTCGAAAAGAGCTTTTCGAATTGGTATGGCATATCTCCCAACTATTCCCGGATTGAAAGGAGCGAACAACCGACTACAAAGCAATGCGAATGACTAGCTAACATCTACCTAGGGATGGGTTTTCCTCTTTTTCTCTGCCTTCCCGAACTCAGATTTGGGTAAAATAATATACCATTGTGAAGCTATCAGAAAGAACTTTTTGAAATGATATGACACATCTCCAAACTCTTCCCGGATTGAGAGTCATGGACATTTCAACGAACAACACAAAAATTGACTTTGCAGCACGAAAATAGAGCAAGCGGAGCCCACCCCAAGCCAGTCGCAAGTGTACTAGCGGATACCTCCATTGCTCCTGCGGCTGCCCCTTTTCCTCTTCAAATGGATGGATTTCATTAGATCTAGGAGAGGTTAGCATTTTCTAGAGAGATAAAGTTCTGATTATAAAGAGAGAGAAAGGCTCAGTTTTGGTCCAAAAACACTATAAATCCAAGTTAGCATAACATATATATATATATATATATATATTGTGTATATATAATTTCCTAGCTCAAATACTGTGACACCCCCAAATCCAGGCACTCAAACTTCCCTCAGATTTGGTGTTCACTCAACAAAATAATCAACATCTAAAACAAATCAATTCCAGGTTATCTAACCTTAATACATTAAATGTGGAAACATCATAAACAAATAAGTCTTGAACATCACATCATAAGTCTTAATATAAACACTCAAATATTAAATAAGTCTTCATTATTTGCTTGTTTTTCCCTTGCCCTTACTTAAGGATGGCTCATCAACTCTTTCAATCTTTGTTGCAATGTTATTATGCAAGAGTGAGCAACAATTGCCCACAAGTTCAACAATGGAATAATAATAACATGCGAATAAACAATGAATACTGAACCAAAAGAAGTCTCAGCTTTTGAATCACGATTATAACCGGAATCAAAAGTACATCTGAGGGTCATAAGACCATGAACTATGTCCCAGGTTATCAAGTATTTCTACTTTAAACCTTTAACAGTCGTAAGACTATATGGACTTAACTTCTCGTACTTAGGGGGATCAGCCCTATGTACCATGTATGTGTACAACATCTTAACGCTATCACATAATATAATCCCCCATAACAGGGTTGTTCATCTCAACTTTGATGTTAGAGTCCGCACCAAAGGAAGTTTGATTTGGATTAGCTTCAAGGGTAATTTAGAGTTCAATAATCATTAACTAAGGATTAGTTGAATCAATAAAGAATCACTATATATTCGAGGTTTCAATGCAACATCGAAATCAATAATCAAATCAAAGACCGAATCTCAACTCTATATAATTGACTGAAAAGATTATATCTCAATTCTACACAATTGAATGAACTTTGTATAATAGAAGTAATACTTCAAAAGAATTAGAACATTTCATTTGAAATCATAAACTTGAATAATTAAGCTTTGAATAGTTCAAAATAAGAATACGAAACTTGCTCAATAATAATAAGATTTAAGAACTTGCTCAATGTAAGAATAGTATTTGGTAACTTGTCTTGTGCATAGGCTAAACGATTACTACTCACGTTCACCACAAGTCCTACATATATACCATATGTATTCACGACACTCATTAGTTACATTAATACCAATCTTATAGGTTTAGTTCTCTCTTTTAATATAACTTGTTAACTTGGTTTGTATTCTGCTCATTACCATCATTCACATATACAGGATTGAAATCTCAAATCTTAAGTTTAAACAACATCATATCAGGAGACCCCAGATTTTATGAATAAAGATTTAAATTTCTCGAAATATTTTTTTGAATATTATGGTGTGGATTTGATATAATGTTATAGTCAGGTAATATTTACAAATTTTTAAAAGTAATGTTGGTTATATAATATTCGATTGGGTCGGGAATATTAAATGATTTGACAATCATTGGTGGACCCCACAACGGAAGTATTCGTCGTAGTAAAGAAAACGAAAGAATTATCTTTTATTAAAATAACTACGAAAAGTGTTACCGTTAAAACCGCTGAACTACCCAAAGAGTAAAAGTACGATGAATACGCGTGGTTCAGTATAGTATTACGGTATTGATTATTGATGTTTACGTAAAAAGTCACCAGTTATACTCAATTATTGCTACGATGAATTCTTTGCATCATATCTCTATATTATTGATTCAATTATGTCACAAGATTCATCTCAGATAATATGTTATATTATTAAATCAATAATTGAGACTGCAAAGTTATTCATATTATTATTTGTAATATCGACAATGTACAGAAGTTCACATCGAGAGGTTTGGTCATCTAATCATGGCCAATAAGGAGAAATCCTTATCGGAAAGACCCTCTTTCCGGAACGACTGGTTGTTAAATATTGTGAATTATAATTTTAATGATGAATAAGTTCGTGTTGATTAAAGATAAAATTTATAATTCCATTGTGTTGGAATTATTAATGTTAGTGGAAATCTACATTTATTTCGATAATAATTGATGTCCTGGGGTTATATTGACCGATCAGTAATTAATCTGGATAAATGAGCAATTAATTGCTATTAATTCACATGATTATAACTATTTGTTCACATTCTTATACTATTAGGGAGTTGGTGCAAGATTGATAATACTGCATTTACTAAGTTAAAAATGGAGGTATAGATGGAGGTACTATTCTCAGAATTCGTATTTTCACATGTTCAGAACTATTGATTCACATGATTTACTATTGATTCACATGATTTACTATTAGGGAGGTGGTGCAAGTTTGATAATACTTGCAGGACTAAATTAAAAATAAAATAAAAGAGAAAGGTATTATAATTGTAATATTACGAGCCCCAAACGCACGCAATTATCGAAACTATATTTTCCTATAAATAAGCTCATTCCTTTATTATTTTTCACCAATTCACTAAAGCTATAAAGAAATTATATATAGAGAAATTATAGAGAGAAGAAGAAGAGAAGTCTCGCTACCTCACTATTCCAAAGATCCAGCATTTCTTCTAAGGTAAGGGTATTATTTCTTTCGATTCATGAAGAGAGCTTCATTATTCCATTCTTTATTATTATGTTGAATAACTTTGCCTACGCTAAGTACCGCATACATGGTGAAATTCTTACATTATTCCATTCTTTATTATTCGTTGGAATATCCCATGCATGCGGACACGCACGACACCGGGTTCCATTCTTTATTATTCGTTGAATATCACATGCTGCATGCGTATTTGCATGACCGATTCCATTATTTATTATTACATTGGGAATAACACATGCAAGCTGGCCTATCGCATGCCAGTGAATTTTATTATTATTCCATTCTTTATTATTTTGTTGGGAATAACCTTTTATGCATGCGATTCATCGCATGCTTTGAATTCTTTTTGTTATTCCATTCTTTATTATTCTGTTGGAATAATCTGTCTATATGGATTACCGCATTTATGGTGAATGATCCTTTGTATTCATTCCTTATTAAGTTATGGAAATGATCGGCCTACGTGGATCACCGTGACGTGTAAGACCCATCTTTTATAAATAAAGATGAATTTTTCTATAAATATTATTTTTGAATATTATGGAATAAATTTGATATAATGTTATAGTTGTGGGTAATATTTATAAATTTTGCAAAGTATGCAAGTTGTTATAAAATATTCGTTTGGTCGGGAATATTCTTTTGTTAGGGAATATTCAGACAGACCCCACAATAATGTAATTATTGTCGGATTGAGAAAACGACAAAAATATTTTATAAAAATAACGGCGGAGGTGTTACCGTTAAAAGCTGTTGAACTACCCGGTGGTAAAAGTACAAGAAACGCTAGAGTTGCATAAGAAGACACCTCCAGATTGATTATTGATGCTTACGTGAGAAGTCACTCAATTTATGCTCAATTATTGCTTCTGATGAATTGCCGCGATCATATCTCTTATATTATTGATTCAATTATTGTCACGATTCATCATCGTATAATATGTTATAGTATTAAATCAATAATTGAGACGACAAGTTATAAATGATTAATAATTGTTGAAAGATTAAATATGTGTTGATGAAAAAAAAAAAAATGATTTGTGGTAAGTTTGATTATTTTATGGGGGGCTCATATGTCATCATCTAAGAGTCTCTTCGTCAATAGTAATTACCTCTTGTGAATAGTATTTACCTTCGCCAATAGTAATTACCCTTGTGAATAGTATTTACCTTCGTCAATAGTAATTACCCTTGTGAATAGTATTTACCTTCGTCAATAGTATTTACCTTCGTTAATAGTAATTACCTTTACCAGACGTCAAACCACTTGTCGTTTCACATTACTGCGCCGAACCACTTATCGTTTCACATTATAAAGCGTCAAAACCGTCGTCAAGCCACTTGCCTTTTCACACAAGAAAAGTCGTTTAGAAATCTTCTATAAATAGAGGCCTAGGGCTTCATTATTTTTCACTTAATTCATTCAAGCTATAGAGAGAGAAAATAGAGAGAATAAAAAGAAAGAAGAAGAGTATTTTGTTACTACACCGCCGTAAAGATTCAATCTTCTACCAAATGTAAGGGGTGTTATTCTTTCTTATTCATTGAAGAGAAGCTGTTGTTATTCCATTGCTTATTATTCATTGGAATAACTCAGATACGCTGATTTACCCTATACTTGGTGACATTCTTCTATGATTACATTGGAACATCCTCGTCAGGTGTTTTTTACCGGACCGGTTAAAATCTTTTTATTATTCATTGGAACATCCATGCTCATGTGTTTTACAGGAATTGGTTAAAATCTTTATTATTACATTGGAATATCCTATTCGCATGTGTTTTACACCGGATCTGGTTCCATCTTTATTATTCATTGGAACATCCCGCTTGGTGTGAATTTCACTCGACACGTTCCGTTATTTATTATTCATTGGAATAACTTTTCATGCCGGTCTATCGCATGTATGGTGATTTCTTTTGTTATTCCATTCTTTATTATACCAGTTAGTTAAAACTTTGACTTCTATACTCCATGAAATTAGTGGAATATCCTTGATATTTGCGTTTTATCCAAAGTATCTTTTCATGAAAATATTCTTCCGATCATTCTTGAATTTTACTCTACAAAGCAAAGATATTATTGATAATTTGGACGTTAATAATTCTCGGATAAAATAATTCTTGAACTTGTTTTATTGAATTCTTATATCATTGTCATCATCCTTATGTTTATATTTTTTTAAAGTCATCCGTGGCTGTAAGTGCATAGATGGACTTGGTATGATTATGACTGAGAGACTATGACCGTAATCATGACCAGTAATGTTACAAATGATGTGGTAAAATCCTCGATGGTCAGTAGTGCATTGATGGACAAATTGTTGGCATGATCATGACCATTAATGAATACACAAATATTCTTGGCTCAGTAGTGCATAAATAATTGTGGTCGTGATACTAAAGAATATCCTTGGCCGTAGTGTACGGGGTGATTCGATGATGTGGAATATTTATTAAAGTCGAGTCTCGGCTATAACAAGATGATGAAAACCTTTTAAAACCTAAAAGATAGTAGACTTTATTTTCTACCGACTCTTTTAATGGATCAGATATTCATTGCAGATTAAACTGGTTGTCTATTGTATTTTATCGGTTTAACATTGTTGAAGACTATTGATAATTTATTACGCATTATCTTAGTCATAATATTTCTTATCGGGCTAGTTGAGCTCACCCTTTCTTTCATCATTCTCTTCGTGAAATGAGAATATATTTGGGGACGAGTCTGGGAAAGCAGTGATGGTCCCGAAGATAGCATTAGTAGTCCTTACTATTACGTGAAATAGTGTGATAATAATTGTAATGAGGACTTTTGTTTGAGTTTGTATAATATCTAGTGTATTTATATTTGTATTTAAACTCACGATTTATGTAAGTATTATACACGACGCTTATGTTAATAATTTGTATTTAAATTTTGTACCATGTAAGTGGCGACCCAAGATGGGTGATGTATACCTAATTTTGGGGCGTCACAGGTTGGTATCGAGCTTAGGATATGATCCTGGCTAAGATGTGAGAAATAGTACTAGGAGGGAGAGACGGGAATACCTTCGCTTAGTATGACCTACCTAAGTTTATGTGCTTTATTTTATTGGTTGGTCGAAGATAAGGATAATTTGTTACATGTCAATTAACCTTTTGTTTTGTGGCAGATGTCTGAAAATGACATCCGAGAATGTTGAGAATAGAATGGAGCGCAGCGATTGTTGATTCACCACATATCAATAATCGTGATAATGCATCGTGAAGGCGACAATCCTCATGAAACAACAACACCGACCAAATGATGAATGATCAAATGTTCAGAGCTTTTTATGTAATTTATGCAACAAAGAAAGTGAGAAGCGACTCTCGTCCCAAAACGAGGTGGAAACACGGAAAACTCTCGGCGGTCACCGCTAAACAATTCAAGGAGTTTGGGACCACCGGAGTTTAAGGGAAAGCCAAAACCACTTCTCGCGGAAGCATGGATAAATGATTACAAGATATTTGATGTCTTGGGATGCTCGAGGAGCAAAAGGTTCCCTTGCCGCCTTTTTATGCTGCGTGGAGAGGCAGACATTGGTGGGAATCGGTAAAAACGTACTCAACTCTTTGATCAAGATATCTTGGGAGAAGTTCCAGAGTCGCATTCAACGACAAATACTTTCCCGAAAGTATTCGCCACATGAAGGAGGTGGAATTTATCAAGTTGGAACAAAACAATATGACCGTGATGTAATACGAGGCAAAATTTGCATGAGTTATCACGGTCATCGCCCCACTTGGTGGATAATGAAGAGAGAATGGCGCGAATGTTTTTAAGAGGTTTGAAGCCGAGATACGTCAACATCTTATTTCTCATAAACCGTGTTTGTATTCAGATGTTGTAAATAGGGCTCGATTAGTGGAACGCGATAATGAGTCAACACAACTAAAAAGAAAGCAATAAGCAAAATTATAATACCAAATGAGAGTAGTCATCAAGCGGTGACAACAAGCATGGAGGGAATCAATAAGGCGAGATATGGTAACCACTTCGGTGGTAATCAGGCCAAAACAATAAGAATGGACATTTCAAGAAAGCGGAGATTCAACAATGGTGGAAAGACGTCAAGACCAAAGACCCATTGTTAAGGAAGGAGAAAGACCACCTATCATATGCTTCAAATGCGAGGAGAGGGACACATCATCAAATGGCACATGTCAGTCCAAAGCATGTTATAATTGTGGAAGAGAAGGTCACTTAGCTCGATTTTGTCGTTGCCATCAAGACAATTCAACTAGGATGGAGGCACCAAAGGCCATCCCGGAAAATTCAAAACCATTGAGTCTGGTGGGAGAAGCGTTTGTTGTGACCTCCCAAAGAGCAAGGAATCCGAATGAGGTCATCACGGGTAAGCTTATCATAAACTCTAATGAAGTCTATACTTTATTTGATACCTATTTCTACTCATTCTTTTATTTCTCCTACTTGCGCTCATCGATTAAATTTGACTCGAGAAATTAGACTTTGACTTATCTGTGGAAACTCCGTTGGGAGAAACCTTCATTACATCCATCGCTTATAAGTCTTGTTTGGTTCAAATCGGTAGCCTCATTATTACTCGTCGATCTTATTTCATTAAAAATACTTGCATTTGACGTGATTCTAGGGATTGATTGGTTAACTACTTATCATGCAAAATTGATTGTTTTCGTAAGGTTGTTAGCTTTCATATTCCTAATCAACCTATTATGCGAATTCAAACGACCAAACCATTAAAATCAATCACGGGCCATCTCAAGCCATAAAGCTATTCGTTTATTGAAAAACGGATGTCAAGCTTTCTTAGCTCATGTCACGATTTAAACAAAAATACGTCGATTTTGAACGATATTTCTATTGTTAATAAATTTCCGACGTATTCCCGAAGAACTTCTGCCTACCCAGAGCGTGAAATTGAATTTTGTATCGACCTTGAACCCGTGACAAAACCTATTTCCAAAGCCCATATCGAATGGCTCTATTGAACTTCGAGGAGTTAAAGACCCACTCGCAGGAATTGTTAGACATTGGCTTTATTCCTCCTAGTACTTCTCCTTGGGGTGCTCCTGTTCTATTCGTGAAGAAGAAAGATGGGAGTATGCGACTTTGTATTGATTATCGGGGAGTTGAATCATGTCACCATCAAAATAGGTATCCATTGCCACGTATTGATGACCTGTTTGACCAGTTGCAAGGAGCCAAATTCTTTTCAAAGATTGATCTTCGTTAGGATATCACCAATTGAAGATTAGAACCACGACATTCCAAAAAGCGGCTTCGAGAACTTCGATGCGGGCATTATGAATTCTAGTCATGTCCTTTGGATTGACTAATGCTCTCACGCCTTCATGGATATGATGAACCGAGTATTCAAGGAATATTTAGATCACTTTGTGGTCGTCTTTATTGATGACATCCTTATTTATTCCAAAAGCCGTGAAGATCATGAGCAACACTTGAGGTCGACACTCCAAAAGCTTCGTGAATATAAGCTTTATGCCAAGTTGAAGAAATGTGAGTTAAGCGTGAAGAAGTAGCATTCCTTGGGCACGTGGTATCAAGTCATGGAATATCCATTGACCCCAAGCAAAGATTGAAGCTATTCAAAGTCGGGAACAACCTAAATCGATGATCAAGCGTAGCTTTCTCTTAGGCTTTGGTTATTATCGGAGATTCGTGGAAGGATTTTCTCGAATCGCTACTCCATTGACTCGGTGACTCGGAAAGATACAAAGTTCGGTTGGAAGCGAAGAATGTGAGAAGAGTTTTCAAGAACTCAAGAGGAGACTTATTTCAAAGACTGCTTACGACAATACCATCCCGCTCGGGAGGATTTGTCATCTCATGTGATGCTTCGAGCAAAGGGTTGGGATGCGTTCTTATGCAACATGGAAAAGTTATAGCCTATGCCTCGCGACAACTCAAAGAATATGAGAGGAATTATCCTACTCATGATCTAGAGTTAGCGGTTTGTTATTCAGACTTAAAATTTGGAGGCATTACTTGTATGGGAGAAAGTGGAGATCTTTACGGATCATAAAAGCCTCAAATATTTCTTCACTAAAAGGAACTCAACATGCGACAACGACGTTGGCTTGAACTATTGAAAGATTATGATCATACCATCCAATACCATCCTGAAAAGCGAACGTGGAAGGTGATTTATTGAGTAGAAAATCATACGTAAGTACGAAGTGCGATATTGTCGTACGAAAGCCCATTTTGTGTGACTTACAAAGGATGGAGATAGAGTTAAAGACTCGAGGACGCATGTGATGATAGCGAGTATCTGAGTAGAACCAGACTTTAATCGATAAAGTTAAAGCCGCCGAGCTACTGGACTGGAGGCGATCGTATGAAGAAGAAAGTGCAAGAAGGTGCTATATCACGAAGCAAGAAATCGATGAAGAAGGAATACTTGAAGTCAACTCCGGACTTTGTGTTCCTAACGACCCACGATTTAAAGTATAATATCATGATGGAGGCGCACAACACCATTTGCAATCCATCACGGGAGTACCAAATGTATCATGATATTAAATCATACATTTTGGTGGAGCAATATGAAGAGAGATAGCGTTGTTTATCTCAAGGTGTCTAACTTGTCAACGAGTTAAAGCGGAACATCAAGTACCAAAAGGTCCATCAGAACCACTTGAAATTCGAATGGAAGTGGGAGCACATTACCATGGATTTTGTTACCGGTCTTCCTAAGGTTTCTCAAGGCATTGATGCGATTTGGGTCATTGTTGATAGATTGACCAAGTCCGCTTTCATTTCTTACCGAAATCGAGAAACTTATACACTTGAACGTCTTGCTCAGTATGTACATAAACGAGATTGTAAGATCGTGCATGGTATGCCGGTATCCATAGTTTACGATCGAGACCCAAGATTCACTTCACGATTTTGGGTTAGTTTGCAAAAAGCTATGGGCGCGCAGACTTACGATTTAGTTTCGGCATATCATCCTCAGACGGGACGGACGATGGAGAGGACTATTCAAACTCTTGAAGATCTATTAAGACTCGTGTCCTTGATTTCAGGGAGTTGGGACAAGTTCTTACCATTGGTGGAGTTTTCCTACAACAACAGTTATCAAGCAGTATTGGCATGGCTCCATTCGAAGCATTATATGGAAGAAAGTGTCGTTCTCGAAGATCTTTGGGATGAGGTGGGTGAAGCAGCGTTGTTGGGACCAGAGTTGAGTACGTATGACTACGGAAAAGATTCAAACGATCCAAACAACGTATAGTAAAACCTCACAAAATCGACAAAAGAGTTATCTTGATCTTCATCGAAAGGACGTGGAATTCAATATAGGAGATCACGTGTTGTTAAGAGTCGCTCCATGGAAAGGAGTTACAAGATTTGGAAAGAGAGGAAAATTTAATCCTCGATTCATCGGTCCATTTTAATCCTCGATCGAGTAGGAAGGCGTGGCCTATAGACTCGCTTTATCGCGAAATATACATTGTTCATAACGTTTTTCACATATCTATGTTACGTAAATATGTGAAAGACCCGAACCATATTATTGAGTTAGAACCGGACGAAATAGCGGAAGATTTGGCGTATGAAGAGGTTCTGTTCAAATTTTGGATAAGAAGGAACATATTCTACGCTCCAAGGTTATACCTCAAGTCAAAGTTTTGTGGAGGAACCACGATGTTGAGGAAATGACTTGGGAGTTAGAATCAAATGAAATCAAGGTATCCTTACCTCTTCGACATACCAGTGCGCATACCTAATTTCGAGGGCGTAAATTTCATAAGAAGGGGAGGTTGTAAGACCCCATCTTTTATAAATAAAGATGAATTTTTCTATAAATATTATTTTTGAATATTATGGAATAAATTTGATATAATGTTATAGTTGTAGGTAATATTTATAAATTTTGCAAAGTATGCAAGTTGTTATAAAATATTAGGTTTGATCAGGGAATATTCTTTTGTTAGGGAATATTAAATGCAGACAATGGCTCAATCGTTGGTGGACCCCCAGCATGTAATTATTGTCGGATTGAGAAAAGCGACAAAAATATTTTTTATAAAAATAATGGCGGAGGTGTTACCGTTAAAGCATTGAACTACCCGAATTGGTAAAAGTACAATAATACTGGCGTAGTTGCGCATAGTAAGCACACAAGATTGATTATTGATGCTTACGTGAAGTCACTTTCACTATGCTCAATTATTCTTACGATAAGAATTGCGCATCATATCTCTTATATTATTGATTCAATTATTGTCACACGATTATCATACGTATAATATGTTATAGTATTAAATCAATAATTGAGACGACAAGTTATAAATGATTAATAATTGTTAAAAGATTAAATATGTGTTGATGAAAAAAAATGATTTGTGGTAAGTTTGATTATTTTATGGGGGCTCATATGTCATCATCTAAGAGTCTCTTCGTCGATAGTAATTACCCTTGTGAATAGTATTTACCTTCGATCTATTTACCTTCGTCGATAGTAATTACCCTTGTGAATAGTATTTACCTTAATCGATAGTAATTACCCTTGTGAATAGTATTTACCAACCGTCAATAGTATTTACAGCCGTTAATAGTAATTACCTTTACCGGACGTCGAACCACTTGTCATTTCACATTCTGAGCGCCGAACCACTTGTCGTTTCACATTACTGAGCGTCAAACCCAATTCGTCAAGCCACTTGCCTTTTCACACCAGCGGTGCTAAGCTAGAAATCTTCTATAAATAGAGGCCTAGGGCTTCATTATTTTCACGAATTCATTCAAGCTATAGAGAGAAAATATAGAGAGAATAAGAGAGAAAGAAGAAGAGTATTTTGTTACTTACTTCTGCGAGTATTCAATCTTCTACCAAATGTAAGGGGTGTTATTCTTTCTTATTCATGAAAGAAGCATTGTTGTTCCATTGCTTATTATTACATTGGAATAACTTTTGTATCACATGCATTTTACCTATACTTGGTGACATTCTTCTATGATTACATTGGAACATCACATACATGTGTTTTACAGGACTGGTTAAATCTTTATTATTACGTTGGAACATCACATGCGTGTGTTTTACACGGACTTCGGTTCCGTCTTTATTATTACATTGGAATATCCTATCTCGTGTGTTTTACACAGGATGCAGTTCCATCTTTATTATTACATTGGAACATCCTGTCGGTGTGAATTTCACGACACGGTTCCGTTATTTATTATTCGTTGGAATAACTTCTATGCATGCAAGGCTCATCGCATGCATGGTGATTTCTTTTGTTATTCCATTCTTTATTATACCCAGTTGGTTAAAACTTTGACTTCTATACTCCATGAAATTAGTGGAATATCCTTGATATTTACGTTTCATCCGAGATCTTTTCATGAAAATATTCTTACGATCATTCTTGAATTTTACTCTACTAAAACAAAGTATATTATTGATAATTTGGACGTTAATAATTCACGGATAAAATAATTCTTGAACTTGTTTTATTGAATTCTTATATCATTGTCATCATCCTCATGTTTATATTTTTTTAAAGTCATCTACATGGCTTTGTAGTGCATAGATGGACTTGGTATGATTATGACGAGAGACTATTGATTGTAATCAAATAATAGTAATGTTACAAATGATGTGGTAAAAATCCTCGATTGGCCAGTAGTGCATTGATGGACGATTGTTGGCATGATCATGACCATTAATGAATACACAAATATTCTTGGCTCGTAGTGCATGAATAATTGTGGTCGTGATACTAAAGAATATCCTTGGCAGTAGTGCGGGGGTGATTCGATGATGTGGAATATTTATTAAAGTCGAGTCTAAACTATAACGATGATGAAAAACCTTTTAAAACCTAAAAGATAGTAGACTTTATTTTCTACTTGACTCTTTTAATGGATCAGATATTCACTGCTGATTAAACCGGTTGGTCTATTGTATTTTATCGGTTTAACATTGTTGAAGACTATTGATAATTTATTCTGCATTATCTTAGTCATAATATTTCTTCTTGGGCTAGTTGAGCTCACCCTTTCTTTCACTTTATTCTCTTTGAAATGAGAATATATATGCTGGGGCAGTCGGAAGCAGTGATGGTCACGAAGATAGCATTAGTAGTCCTCACTATTACGTGAAATAGTGTGATAATAATTGTAATGAGGACTTTTGTTTGAGTTTGTATAATATCTAGTAAGCGATATTTGTATTTAAACTCACGGTTTATGTCGTATTGTATACCGCACAGGTTATGTTAATAAGTTGTATTTAAATTACGCACCATGTAAGTGGCGACCCAAGATGGGTGATGTATACCTAATTTTGGGGCGTCATGACGTAATGCAAAAATCCATTTGCGATTTCATATATTCTATTATACTCAGTTGGTTAAAGTTTTGGCTTCTATACTCCCATGAAATTAGTAGAATATCATGGATATTTAAGGCTTCATCCGAGTATCTTTTCATGGAAATATTCTTTTGAGCATTCTTGAATTTTACTCCACAAAAAAAGATCATACGTGACAATTTGGACGTTATTGATTTCTAGATAAATTAAATTATAAATCTTTAAAATTTATCCTTTAACTTGTTTTATTGAATATTTATGTCATTGTCATCATCCTCATGCTTATATTGTGATGAAAGTCATCTTTGGCTTACATGCATAGATGGACTTGGTATGATTATGACCATGGATTATTCGGTATAATCATGACCATAATGTGACGAATGATGTGGTGAAAGTCCTCAGTGGCCTGTAGTGTATTGATGGACAGTTTTTGGTATGATTATGACCAGGGATTATTCAGTATAGTCATGACCATTGATGATTTAATGAATATCCTTGGCCCGTAGTGCAGGGAAGATTCGATGATATGGTTTATTTATTAAACTGAGTCTCAACGATAAAGTTGATGAAAAACTTTTTAAATCATAGAAGATAGTAGATTTTATGCTCTACTTGACTCTTCTAATGGATTGCTTGTTCCGCTGCAGTCAAACTTGTTGTTTATTATATTCTATCAGTTTAACATTGTTTGAAAATTTGAGGATAATTTATTCTGCATTATCTTAGTCATAATATTTCTTACTGGGCTAGTGGAGCTCACCCTTTCTTTCACTGTGATCTTCAGGAAATGAGAACGTAGCCGGGACTAGTCGGGGAACGGCGTGATGGTCCAAATGATAGCATTAGTAGTCCTCAATATTCTGTTAAATAGTGAGACAATAAATGTAATGAGGACTCCATTGAGCGTGGATATTGTCTAGATGACAATATTCTTATTAAAACTCTTAGATTATGTTTTGTCTTATTTTACACGACTGTTGTATAATTAAGTTGTATTTGAATTTTGTACTATGTATTTGGTGACTCAAGATGGGTGATGTATACTTATTTTTGGGGCGTCACAGTTGGTATCAAAGCTTAGGGATATGATCCCTGACTGAGATGTGAGATAAGAACTAGGAGGGGAGAGACGGGGAATTCCTTCGCTAGTATGACCTACCTAAGTTTATTTGGTATTTAATTGGTTGGTCAGAGTATAGGGATAATATGTGATATGTCAATTAACCCTACCGAAAGTATTCGTCACATGAAGGAGGTGGAGTTTATCAAGTTGGAGCAAAATAATATGACCGTGTCGCAATACGAGGCTAAATTTGCTGAGTTATCCCGGTTTGCATCCCATTTAGTCGATAATGAGGAGCGAATGATGCGAATGTTTCTAAGAGGTTTGAAACCCGATATACGTCAATACCTCATTTCTCACAAACTTTGTTTATATTCAGATGTAGTGAATAGGGCTCGATTATTCGAAGTAGCGATAATGAGCCAAACCCAACGAAAGGATAACGAAAGCAACAACACAATAATAATCGTATTCTGGGTGGTATTACCATCGTAACAATGATAACCATCGTGGGGGAAATTATCATGCCAAGAATGGTAACCACTTCGGTGGTAATCATGGCCAAGATAATAGGAGTGGAAATTTCAAGAAGAGAAGGTTCAACAACGATGGGAAGATAGCAGCACCAACACCTGTTTTCAAGGAAGGAGAACGACCACCAATTGTATGCTTCAAATGCGGAGGGGAGGGACATATCAGTCCAAGCTGCACGATGCAGTCCAAAGCATGTTACAATTGTGGAAAAGAATGTCACTTAGCCAGATTTTATCGTGCAACAAAGTCAAGTCCAGCTGGAACGGTGGCACCAAAGGCGGATACCGTGACGCCCCCAAAATAGGTATACATCACCCATCTTGAGTCGCCAAATACATGGTACAAAATTCAAATACAACTTAATAATACAGCTGTCGTGTAAAATACGACAAAACGTAAACTGAGAGTTTTAATACAAATATTATCATCTAGACAATATCCACACTCAACTGAGTCCTCATTACATTTATTATACACTATTTAACAGAATAGTGAGGACTACTAATGCTATTATCGGACCGTCACTCTATTCTCGACTAGTCCCTTTTACGTTCTCATTTCACGAAGAGAACAATGAAAGTAAAAGGGTGAGCTCAACTAGCCCAAAGAAGAAATATTATGACTAAGATAATGCAGAATAAATTATCGTTAGCCTTCAATAGTGTTAAACTGATACAATATAACAAACATCAAGTTTAACTGCAGCGGAACAAACAATCCGTTAAAAGAGTCAAGTAGAGAATAAAATCTACTATCTTTTATGATTTAAAAGATTTTTCATCACTTTTATTGCTGGGACTCGGCTTAATAAATAATCCACATCATCCCTGCACTACGGCCAAGGATAATCATTAGTATCACAACCACAAATTACCCATGCATTACGGGCCAAGGATATTCGTGTATTCATCAATGGTCATGATCATACCATAAAACAATTCATCTTTGCACCTTTGGACGAAGAGAATCCATAGCCATAACCATACCAAAAACTGTCCATCAATGCACTACGGGCCAGTGAGGACTTTTTCCACATCATTTGTAACATTATGGTCATGATTATACAGAATAATCCCTGGTCATAATCATACCAAGTCCATCTATGCACTACAGGCCACAGATGACTTTCAACATAATATAAACATGAGGATGATGACAATGATATAAGAATTCAATAAAACAAGTTCAAGAATTAATTTATCCAGGAACTAATAACGTCCAAATTGTCAACATGATACTTCTTTGTAGAGTAAAATTCAAGAATGCTCAGAAGAATATTTCCATGAAAAGATACTAGATGAAGCGCAAATATCAAGGATGTGGTACTTCGCATAGACAGGTTATTCCAACAGAATAATAAATAACGGAACCAGGTCAGGCATAATACGCACCGACAGGATATTCCAATAGAATAATAAAGAATGGAATAACAACAGAAATCACCATGCATGCAGATTGCAGATGTAGATAAAGTTATTCCAACAGAATAATAAATAACGGAACCAGGTCCGGCGTAAAATGCACAGACGGGATATTCCAACAAAATAATAAAGACGGAACCAGTCCGGTAGTAAAATGCATGACGAGGATATTCCAATGTAATAATAAAGGCGAAATCAGTCCCACGTAAACGCATTGAGATGTGATATTCCAAATGAATAATAAAGAATAGAATAACAACGAGAATTTCACCACCATGATGCAGGTGATGTATATGCAGGTTATTCCGGCAGAATAATAAATAATAGAATAACAGAAGAATTTCACCAAGTATAGGGTAGACCGCATATACAGGTTATGCCAATAGAATAATAAAAATGGAATAACAGAAGTTCTCTTCATGAATATAAAAAAAAAAAAAATACCCCTTACGAGTATTGAAATAAAATAATTCTCTTCATGAATACGAAAGAAATAACACCCCTTACAAGTACAACAAATAATATCTCTTACGAATACAACAAATAATATCTCTTGTCTTAGTAGGAAATTGGATACCGCAATATTGTAGTAACAGAAGATTCTTCTTCTTTCTCTCTTATTCTCTCTATTCTTTCTCGCTCTATAGCTTCAGTGAATTCGTGAAAAATAATGAAGGAATGAGCTTCTATTTATAAGCTTGGTAGAGTAAGGGTAAAATAGTCTTTTCGCCATAATTTATGACATCATCGCTTACATCATCGATCATATGACATCATTGCTTACATCATCGATCAAATGATATCATTGCTTACATCATTCTTTCGATGACATCATTGCTTACCTCATCGTTCCGATGACATCATCGCTTACATCATCAGAATTCAAATTCAAATTCAAATTGTTCTCTTCCATCTCATTTTACTTTTATACCATGAATTTACTATAATAATGTTACCATTAAAATTATAAAAAAAACATACTATCATATAATCACATCATACTACTATAATATAATATTATAATAATATATTTAAATGAATTATTGATTTACTATTAAAACTTTAAACCAACGATCCATATTGATTTACTAATATAATTTCAACCAACGGTCTGAATAGTACCCAAAAATGATTTGGACCGAAAATAAATATATTTTTCGGGTGAATAGTACCCCGTGAATAGTAACTCGTGAATAGTAACTCGTGAATAGTACTCCGACACGAAAAGTGCCCCAAATACCCGATTGAACAATATAATCTCCAAACATCAATTATTTTCGAAATAAATGTCGACTTCTATTAACACCAATAATCCCAACACAATAGAACTATCAATTTCATCCTTAATCAACACGAACTTATTCATCATTAATATTATAACTCATAATATTTAACAACTAGGTCATTCCCAAGAAAGAGGGGGCTTTCCAATAAGGATTTTTCCTTATTGGCGCGCAATTAGATGACCAAACCTCTCCTTGACAGAACTTCTAGACATTGTAAATATTGCAATTTAATAATATGAATAACTTTGTCGTCTCAATTATTGATTTAATAATATAGCATATTATGCAAATGCTACTATGACAATAATCGAAACAATAATATGAGAGATATGATGCAATAATTCTATCATAGCAATAATTGAGTATAAGCGAGTGAATTCTCACGTAAGCATCAATAACCAATACCGTGTGCTACTATGCACGACCATACGCGTATTCATGTACTTTTTACTCTGAGAGTAGTTCAACAGCTTTTAACGGTGAAACTTCCGTCGTTATTTTCATAAAAATATTTTATCATTTTCTCAATTCGACAATAATTCCGATTTGGGGGTCCAATGATGATTGTCTGCCGTCGATCGGATATTCCCCACAAAAAGAATATTCCCCACCAATCGAATATTATATAACAACTTGCATACTTTGTAAAATTTATAAATACTACCCACAACTATAACATTATCTCAAATTCACACCATAATATTCAAAAAATATTTCAAGAAAATTAAATCTTTATTAAGTAAAATCGGGGTCTCACAATCTCCCTCCTTATGAAATTTCGCCCCGAAATTTATGTACGCATACTGGTATCTTAGAACATATGATGATACCTTGACTTTATTTCAGATTCTAACTCTTGAGGTATAACCTTTGAGCACAAAATATATTCCAGGATTTTAACAGGTACATCATCATACGTTAAATTATCCGCTATCTTGTCCGGTTCTAAATCAATAATGTGGTTCGGGTCGTCCACATATTACGTAACATCGATACATGAAAAACGTTATGAACACGCGACATACTTGGTGGTAAAACGAGTCTATAAGCCACAGTTCCTACTCGATCAAGGATTTCAAATGGGCCAATAAAATCGAGGGTTGAGATTTCCTCTCTTCATCGATTCTTGCTTCTAGAATAACGCCCTCTTGAACCTTCTTCTTCACATTCATCAGCTCTGAGTATGTAGCTTGCACGGCTTTAACTTTATCGATTAAAGTAGATTTTACTCGTATATTTGTTATCTTCACGTGGGTCCCTAGAGTCTTTAACTCTATCTTCATCATTTGTAAGTTATACAAAATAGGTTTTTGTGTTTACAACATCGCACTCGTAAACGCATACGATCTTCTACTTAACGCATTAGTTACCACGTTCGCTCTTCCACGATGATATTGAATGGTACGATCATAATCTTCAACAGCTCGAACCAACGTCTTTGGCGCATAATACGTTCATTCTAGGTGAAGAAATATTGAAGGGTTTTAGAAATGGGTTTTGTACTGGGGTTAATACAAAATTCTATTTCACGCTCTAGGATTAGGCTAAGAAGTCTTCAAGAATACGTCAGAAAATTTATTAACAATAGAAATATCATTCAAAACTATGACTCAAATGCAAGTATTTTCAAAGAGATAAGATCGACAGGTAATGTGAAAGTGTTGATTTGAATCAAACAAGATTTATAAATAGTGGAGGTAACGAAGGTTTCTCCCAAAGAGTTTTCAACAGATAAATCAAAGTCTAGTTTCTCCGGAGTCAAATTTAAACATTGAGCGCAAGTAGGAGAAATAAAAGAGTGGGTAGAACTGGTATCTAATAAGGTATAAAATTTGTAAGAGTTTATCATTAACTTACCTGTAATAACTTCGTTCGGGTTCCTCGACAAACGCTCTCACTTAAACTACCGGATTTGACTTTGTTATAGGGTACATTCCACCCTTAAGTGCTTCTTCACATTCCTGGTCCATGATTTGAATCATTATTCTCCGATCCATATTGAATTGGGGTTGACCACTCTACACAAGATAATTCCGAATTTGATGTTGGATTCTCCCAATTGTTGTCCAAAAAGCAAAATCCATTTCATCTATTTTGGCCTTATTGGATCGGACGTCTTTTTCTACAATATCTACGCGTCGTGCGACTGTTACCCACGTATCATCTATTCTTCTTCGTTCAGCTGTTTCTGCTTTCATCAGTACTTTGATCATAGCGTTCTCAGATTCCAGCTCTAATATCTTATACTCTGCCAAAGAGTACTTCTGTTCAAGCGTCGCACATCGGGTAACACAATTTTGAATTGTTCAGCCTGCTCTTCCAACTCATGAATATGATTTTGTAATTCTAAATTTTGATCATAAACTTCTTCTAACCAATTCTCCTTAGGTTCTTCTTCTTCTTTTTCTCCCTCTTCTTCCTCACTCTCAGCTGCTACCTCTGCAACTAGCTCGGGTGCAACTATTAGTTCTTCACTTACCACATAGATATTTCTAATTTCTTCTTCGTCTGACATCACATTAACCTGGTTAGTGATTAAAGGTGTCTCAATGGTCTCATTCACTCCATTGCTAACATTTTCAGCTGCCATTTTCAAACACTGCCACAAAATAAGAGTTAATTAACATATCACATATTATCTCTATACTCTGACCGACCAATTAAATACCAAATAAACTTAGGTAGGTCATACTAGCGAAGGAATTCCCCGTCTCTCCCCTCCTAGTTCTTGTCTCACATCTTAGCCAGGGATCATATCCCTAAGCTTTGATACTAACTGTGACGCCCCCAAAATAGGTATATATCACCCATCTTGAGTCGCCAAATACATGGTACAAAATTCAAATACAACTTAATAATACAGCTGTCGTGTAAAATACGACAAAACGTAAACTGAGAGTTTTAATACAAATATTGTCATCTAGACATAATTTATGACATCATCGCTTACATCATCGATCATATGACATCATTGCTTACATCATCCTTCCGATGACATCATTGTTTACCTCATCGTTCTGATGACATCAGCGCTTACATCATCAGAATTCAAATTCAAATTATTCTCTTCCACCTCATTTTACTTTTATACCATGAATTTACTATAATAATGTTACCATTCAAATTATAAAAAAAAATATACTATCATATAATCACATCATACTACTATAATATAATATTATAATAATATATTTAAATCAATTATTGATTTACTATTAAAACTTTAAACCAACGATCCATATTGATTTACTAATATAATTTCAACCAACGGTCTGAAAAATTAGCACATCTCCTCGTGGAATAATATTGTACCCAAAAATGATTTGAACCGAAAAGAAATATATTTTTCGGGTGAATAGTATCCCATGAATAGTAACATGTAAATAGTAACTCGTGAATAGTACTTCGACACGAAAAGTGCCCCGAATACCCGATTGAACAATATAACCTCCAGTCATCAATTATTATCGAAATAAATATCGACTTCTACTAACACCAATAATCCCAACACAATAGAACTATCAATTTCATCTTTAATCAACACGAACTTATTCATCATTAATATTATAACTCACAATATTTAACAACGTGTCGTTCCTGGAAGAGGCTTTCAATAAGGATTTCTCCTTATTGGCACGCAATTAGATGACCAAACCTCTCTTTTTGTGAACTTTGACATTGTAAATATTGCAATTTAATAATATGAATAACTTTGTCATCTCAATTATTGATTTAAAAATATAGCATATTATGCAAATCTTCTGCTGTGACAATAATCGAATCAATAATATGAGAGATATGATGCAACAATTCTTTGTAGCAATAATTGAGTATAAGCGAGTGAATTCTCACGTAAGCATCAATAACCAATACTGTAAAGTGCTACTTGCAACCACGCAGCAGTATTCATTTCTTTACTACCGAGTAGTTCAGCAGTTTTAACGGTGAAAACTTCGTAGTTATTTTCATAAAAATATTTTTGTCATTTTCTCAATTCGACAATAATTCCGATTTGTAGGGTCTACCAATGATCTGACCGTCATACGGATATTCCTCGACAAAAGAATATTCCCCAACCAATCGAATATTATATAACAACTTGCATACTTTGCAAAATTTATAAATACTACCCACAACTATAACATTATCTCAAATTCACACCATAATATTCAAAAAAATATTTCGAGAAAATTAAATCTTTATTCGTAAAATCTGGGGTCTCACAGATACGGACAAAACAAAGTCGATGGTTTCAGGAAGAGCGTTTTTTGTGACTTCTCAAAAAGCGAGTAACCCAAACGAAGTTAGCACAGGTTAGTTAATTATAAATTCTTGAAGTCTATACCTTATTAGATCTGGGTTCTATCCATTCTTTTATCTCTCTTGCTTGCGCTCAACGTTTAAATTTAACTCCGGAGAAATTAGACTTTTGACTTATCGGTTGAAACTCGGTTAGGAGAAACCTTCGTTACCTCCACTATTTATAAATCTTGTTGATTCAAATCGACACTTTCACGTTACCTGTCGATTTTATCTCTTTGAAAATACTTGCCTTTGATGTAATTTTAGGAATTGATTGATTAACTACTCATCATGCTTTTCGTAAGGTTGTTAGCTTTCATATTCCTAACCAACCTGTTATGTGAATTCAAGCAACCAAACCACTAAAGTCAATCATTGTCATATCAAGCTATAAGTAAAGAGCCCCGAGCCTTTCGCTAGTGACTTCCTTGTGTGGAATGCACCGAAGCCAGACATTCTATAGGGGAAACTATGAATGACGATGACAAGTTGATAGGTATCAATGTGACGTGTTATCCAAGTCTTGGATGAGGGTCACAGTTTTGAATGATATTTCTATTATTAATAAATTTCATGGCGTATTCTTGAAGACTTCTTAACCTAACCCTAGGGCGTGAAATCGAATTTTGTATTGACCCCGATATAAAACCCATTTCTAAAACCCTCAAATATTTCTTCAACTAAAATAAACGTAACATGCGCCAAAGATGTTGGCTCGAGCTGTTGAAGATTATGATTATACTATTCAATATCATCGTGGAAGAGCGAACGTGGTAGCTGACGCGTTGAGTAGAAGATCGTATGCGTTTACGAGTGCGATGTTGTTAACACAAAAACCCATTTCGTATAACTTACAAATGTTGAAGATAGAGTCAAAGACTCTAAGGACCCATGTGAAGATAACGAATATACGAGTAGAATCGACTTTAATTGATAAAGTTAAAGCCGTGCAAGCTACATACTCAGAGCTGATGAATATGAAAAAGAAGGTTCAAGAGGGCATTATTCTAGAAGTAAGAATCGATGAAGAGGGGAAATCTCAACCCTGGATTTAATTGGCCCATTTGAAATCCTCGATCGAGTAGGAACTGTGGCCTATAGACTCGTTTTACTACCAAGTATGTCGCATGTTCATAACGTTTTTCACGTATCGTTGTTAATAAAAACTTAGTCTTGGGGGACTTTGGAGCCAAATTTTGGAATAATTAATGAATCTGAAAAATTATGAAATCATGGGGGTTTTATAGAGCATGTTACAAGCTTTCCATAGCCTCAAAAATGGACTAATTTCGATAACTTGAATGAAAAGTTATGAAGATTTGAAGTATGTGTGTCAAAAGTTGCAAAATCTGGAAAATTGGAGTTAAGTGCCGAAGGTCGAGCGCCTAGGCACTAGGCTCAGCGCTTAGAATCTGTTCTTGGGCGCCTGGCGCTTGCCCAAGGCCAAATTTGGGCGCCTAGGCACTGGTCAAGTGTTAAGCCAAAATCTGTCCGGGTGTCCTTTAGTAAATTGGGCATAACTTTTTTATACAAACTCCGATTGAGGTGATTCAGGATGATTCAAAAAGATAACGAGTAGACCTAAAACTTTCATTCTTTATGATTTGAGATTTGAGATTGGTATCAAGGCCTAAAATGACTATTTTAGGGACTGATATGCATTCAGAGGCAATCGAAGGACATCGGGCATGCACGTATGCAACGTGTAATGTTTTCGACGATAAAGGTATTCAAAGTATCCTCACCTCTTCGGCATGCCAGGTACGTACATAAATTTTGAGGGCAAAATTTTATAAGGAGGGGAGATTGTGAGACTCCAGATTTTATGAATAAATATTTAAATTTCTCGAAATATTTTTTTTGAATATTATGGTGTGGATTTGATATAATGTTATAGTTGTCAGGTAATATTTATAAATTTTGCAAAAGTAAGCAAGTGGTTATATAATATTGATTGGTCGTAAAATATTTCGCAGACGACCAAGACAATCATTGGTGGACCCCAATAATGTATTATGTAAGTAGTAAGAAAAGCAGCGTAATTATCTTTTATTAAAAAAAAAGGCGAAAGTGTTACCGTTAAACCGTTGAACTACCCGGTAGTAAAAAATACGATTATCTACGCGTGGTTGTATAATAGCACTACCAGTATTGATTATTGATGCTTACGTAAGAAGTCACCAGTTATACTCAATTATTGCTACACTGATAATTCTTTGATCATATCTCTCATATTATTGATTCAATTATTATCACAAGATTATCATCGTATAATATGTTATATTATTAAATCAATAATTGAGAGGCAAAAGTTATTCATATTATTATTTGCAATATTGACAATGTCTAGAAGTTACATCGAGGAGAGGTTTGGTCATCTAATTTGCACGCTAATAAGGAGAAATTCTTATCGAAAAGCCCCTCTTTCACAGGAGCGACACGGGTTGTTAAATATTGTGAATTATAATATTAATGATGAATAAGTTCGTGTTGATTAAAGATGAAATTGATAGTTCCATTATGTTGGAATTATAAGTGTTAGTAGAAATCGATATTTATTTTGATAATAATTGATGTCTAGGGGTTATACTAACCAATCGGGTAATTAATCGGATAAATAAGCAATTAATTGCTATTAATTCACATGATTATAGTTATTTGTTCACATGTGTGTACTATTGATTCATATTCTTGTACTATTAGGGGAGTTGGTGCAAGATTGATTATACTTGCATGACTAAGTTAAAAATGGAGGTATAGATGGAGGTACTATTCTGTAATTCGTATTTTCACATGTCTAGAACTATTGATTCACATGATTTACTATTGATTCACATGATTTACTAATAGGGAAGGTGGTGCAAGTTTGATAATACTTGCAGGACTAAATTAAAAATAAAACAAAAGTGGAAGGTATTATACTGTAATATTCTGAGCCCCAAAACGTGCAATTATCAAAACTATATTTTCTTATAAATAGAAGCTCATTCCTTCATTATTTTTCACCAATTCACTAAAGCTATAGAAGCAATTATTATAGAGAGAAATAATAGAGAGGAAGAAAAGAGAAGTACATTACCTCACTATTTCAAAGATCCGATTTCTTCTAAGGTAAGTGGGTATTATTTCTTTCGTATTCATGAAGAGATTTTTTCGTTATTCCATTCTTTATTATTATGTTGGAATAACTGTCTATCGCAAATACCGCATACATGGTGAAATTCTTCCATTATTCCATTCTTTATTATTACATTGGAATATCTTGTCTTTACTGATTCACGTATTTTGGTACCATTCTTTATTATTCTATTGGAATATCACTATGCAATGCGTATTACGCATTTAATGACGGTTCCATTATTTATTATTACATTGGGAATAACACATGCATGCGATCTATCGCATGCCTGATGAATTCTTCTGTTATTCCATTCTTTATTATTTTGTTGGGAATAACCTGTCTGTGCGGTCTATCGCATGCCTGGTGAATTCTTTTGTTATTCCATTCTTTATTATTCTATTGAAATAACCTGTCTATGTGGATTACTGTAAGACCCCAACTTTTATGAATAAAGATGAATTTTCTATAATTATCATTTTTAAATATTATGGAATGAATTTGATATAATGTTATTGTTGTGGGTAATATTTAGAAATTTTGTAAAGTACGCAAGTTGTTTATAATATTCGATTGGTCGGAAAATATTCGTTTTAACAGGGAATATTCGTACGACGTCACAATCATTGGTGGACCTCACAACGAAATTATTGTCGAAATGAGAAAACGACAAAAAAATATGTATTTTATGAAAATAACGGTGGATGTTTTACCGTTAACTGTTGAAACACCCAGTGTTAAAAGTACAAGAATACGCGTGGTTGCATAGTAGCACATTGTATTGATTATTGATGCTTACGTGAGAAGTCGATCACTCAGTTTTGTTCAATTATTGCTTCAGTAATTGCTGCATAGTATCTCACGTTATTTGATTCAATTATTGTCAATATTTTATATATTATTAAATCAATAATTGAGATAACAAAGTTGTTAATATTATTATTTTCATTATTAACGATGTCTAGAAGTTCTGCCAAGGAGAGATTTGGTCTCCTAATTGTGTGTGATGGGGAGAAATTTTTATTCGAAAGCCCCTCTTTCACGGAAACGAATCGGGTCGATTAATAATGTGAATTATGATAATGATGATGAAGTTTTGTTTTATTAGTATTATTAATGTAATAAAACAAAAAGCTTTTTATATAAAAATGAATACTTTTATAAAGTTATTCGTTTTATTAGGCTAATAGTAAAATCTTTTATATAAAAAGCAGAATACGTTTATAAAGTTATCTCATTTTTATTAGACAATAATTAGAATATATTATATTTTATTATGCATAGTTCTGCATAGTGTTCAGATAGTAAAATCTTTTTATATAAAATAGAATACTTTTATAAAGTTATTCGTTTTATTAGATTATAAATAGAATATATTATATTTTATTGTAAACCAATCTGGACCGTCCGTTTAAAAGTAAATCAACCTGGACCGTTCATGGATTGGTTACTATTCAGTCCATTCTTCTATAAATAGAAGCTCATTCCTTCATTATTTATTACGAATTCACTGAAACTCTAGAGAGAGAAATAGTAGAGAGAATTATTCTTCTATAATCTTGAGCGTATTTCTTTAGTGTTTAAGAAAGTTTTGAGCTTAGTGCAAGTTTCTTCAAGTATATCCCCTCCCTACCGTCGGAGTACTCTTCTTTATAAGGTAAGGGGTATTATTTTTTTTTCATATTCATGAAGAGAACTTCTGTGACGCCCCCAAAATAGGTCCATTCCATCCAACCCATTCTGAGTCGCCAAATACATGGTACAGAAATAACTACAACTTTATTATTATAACATATAAACTGTGAGTTTAAATACAGATATTGCCATCTAGACAATATCCACACGCAAATAAATCCCCATCATAATTATTGATACATTATTTTACAAAAATGGTGAGGACTACTAAACAACTCTCTCTATAACCATAATTCCATACCCCGACTAGTACTCACTACATTCTCGCCTCCTGAGAAGAAAAATGGAACAAAAAGGAAAAGGGTGAGCTCAACTAGCCCAGTAAAGAATATTATGACTAAGATAATATACAACAAATTATCGTTAGTCTCAAACAGGAAAAAATCTAATAGAATACAATAGACAACCAGTTTTAAATCAACAACTGCAGCAGAAACAACAATTCATTAGAAGAGTTAAGTAGAGTATGCAAACTACTATCTTCTATATATGAATTTAAAAGTTCATCATTGATATTTTATCCCTGTAACATCAATCAATATATATCGGAATCAAATATTCATCTTTGCACTACTGTGCCAAAGATATTCATCAGTTGGTCATGTTCATCTAAACACCTGTTCATCTTTGTACTACGGGCCAAAGATATTAATCAGTAGGTCATGTTCATCTCAACACCTGTTCATCTTTGCTTTGACTACGGGCCAAAGATATTCATCAAGAAATCATTCATCTTTGCACTACAAAGCTAAAGATATTCAAATAATATCATCATTTAGACCGAGGATGATGAAAAATATTTTAAAGGAAAGCGAATCCAAATTGAAACAAAAGAACAAATATTAAAATTCGTATTTTAAACAATCCAAGTTCAAAAATACTTCATAAGTAATCAGTGGAGTAAAATTCAAGAATGATCAAAACATGGATACAATCAAAGCTAGTATCCATAATAGATATTTTGGACAAAAGAAGAAATTTCATTTTTAGGTGAATAGTCAAGTGATTGCGTGAATAAGGTCAAGTATCGTGAATAAAGGTCGTATACGTGAATAGTAACTCACACCAAAAGATAGAAATTTCATAAATAAACATCTTCACGCTTCGTGAATAGTACTGTGAATAATAACTCATGAATAGTAACCCGTGAATAGTAACTCATGAATAGTAACTCGACATGAAAAAGTTTCAAATTTGATAAAATTTCCAACCAATATTTCGGCATAATGATATTGAAGAAATAATATCATTTTTGAATAAAATAACATCCCTTACCTCGAAAGATAAATTTCATAAATAAAATGCTTACGTCCCCATTGAATAAATAACTCTCGCCAATGACCTTAAAGCGAATTTTAAATTTGGAACAAACTCAGCTTCATAAGAACCTTTCTAATGACTCAAATAAGCAATTTTCAACGCAAGAAAAATTTCAACTTCAAAGATATGAAATAAATAATAATTTCTATTTCCTTGATTATAACAATATAAACTTCGGACTTCAAACCTCTTAAAAACATTCATGACATTATTAAAGAACTTCTCTGAAGAACTTCATTAAATCGCGACCAGTATGGCAAATATCGGAACGACCCAATAAAAATAAAGACAAAAACTTAGTACTCTGGCGAAAATTATTCCCCGCCTACTCCCTCCTACGAAGTACTTTTCTCACATTCTTAGCCGTGGAAAATACTCACGTAAGCGTGAAGATATAGAGAAAACGCCGATAGTGAAAATAAAATACTACTATCTTGCTGATTTAAAGGTTTTCATCTTGTTATAAATTTGAGACTTAGATATTCTTTAGTATCAATCAATTATTCACAATTTTCGTGACCACGCCAAGAATAGTTGTGTATTCATTAAGAGAACAACATCACCCACTTTGATTTCAGTCTAACGATGACTTTAAAAAATATAAAAATGAGGATGATGACAATGATATAAGAATTCAATAAAAGCAAGTTAAAGCATTATTTTATGAATTTTTAACGTCCAAATCACAATAATGATCACTTCTTTCAGTAGAGTAAAATTCCCAAGAATGATCGTAAGAATATTTCCATGAAAAGATCTTTCGACGAAGCCTTGAATATCGAGGATATTCTACTAATTTCATGGAGTATAAGCCAAAGATTTTCAATTTAATAGGATAATGTTATTCTAATCTAGACTGTGTCGTGTAGCTGAAGCCCAAGAGTAATAAAAGATTAAAATATTAAATATATATATATATATATATATAATCTTCACGCACCTTCACCATAAGCGTCAATAAAAATATTTATATTAATATATATATATATATATATAATCTTCACGCACACCTTTGAATCTGAAATTCAGCAATTAAACACATGCCTCACACATGCAAAAAACGTTTTTGTAAAAAAATATTTAAAACTTTCAAAATTAATTATTTTGGAGCTTGAACTTCAATAATTCATAATAAATAGCCTTTTGTCGAAAAAATTCGAATCTCGCGATTTTTTATAGGAAATTCAATTCTCTACAACTTTGCAGAAAAAAGTTTTTCAAATTCCAAATGAAATTGACCGAAATCCACAAACGGGGAGATTTTACGGTGCTATAATCAAATTTCGACCAAGAAATGTATCCACCAACACACAAAATATGTGTTAAACATTTAATGCCACAAAAATACTCTTCATCCTCATATACTCATATATCCCACATTCATTATAAAATATCACCGTTAATATATTATTAAAATAATATATTTAAATGAATTATTTTATCGAGGAAAAAGATAAAATATTAATTTTCAACAATTGTCACATTAAAAATTTTCTCCATCTATATCAATATTTTCCTCATCATATAAATCAATAATTAATTATTCACAAATAATATTACAGAATCACAAGATCTTTGGCAACTGTGTAGTTCCTAAAGAAAGAGGGGCTTTCCAATAAAGATTTCTCTCATCGGCCTTGATTAGGTGACCAAACCTCTCCTTAGGCGTAACTTTCTAGACATTGCTAATAATATTTTCTAATAATATTATTCAGATAATATGAATTATTGTCTAGATAATGGAAAATACTATGTAATGTACAATTTATTGAAACAACAAGTAATATAAAATATCAATGCAAAGAATTATTGAATCAATAAAATAAAATCTTGAATAGTAATTATCGCAACAATTATTGAGTAGTGCCTTCTTCACGTAAGAATCAATAATTGGTGCAATACGCGTGCTATCTTGCTCAACAACGCGTATTAAGTGTGTTTTAACCGGGTATTCCAACAAAGATTACGGTAACAACTACGCCATTATTTATAAACAACTTATATTTGTCGTTTTCTTCATCCAATCGTTTTTCAAGTTATGGGGCCCATAAAAAGATGCGCCATCGCATGCACGAATATTCTACGACCAAACGAATATTCCCAAACAATAATGAATATTTTATAACCACTTGCTTATTGAAATATTTATGATTTTACCCATAACTAACAACATTAATCAAATCAACCCTTACTATTTCAAAATAATAAATAGAGGAAATTCCATTTTATTGAAAAAAAATTTAGGGTCTTACAACTTCGTTATTCCATTCTTTATTATTACATTGGAATAACTCAGATATGCTGGATCTATCCTATACTTGGTGAAATTCTTACGTTATTCCATTATTTATTATTCTCTTTGGAATAACATACATCACAAGTACCGCATACATGGTGAAATTCTGTTGTTATTCCATTCTTTATTATTCCGTTGGAATATCATGTCTGTGTGTTTTACAGGACCGTTAAAATCTTTATTATTACATTGGAATATCACATGCATGCGTTTTGTGTGGGACATTCGGGTTCCGTTATTTATTATTACATTGGAATAACCTATCTCGCCAAATACCGCATGCATGGTGATTTCTGTTGTTATTCCATTCTTTATTATTTTGTTGGAATATTACATTTGGTGCGTATTACGCTGACTGATTCCGTTATTTATTATTCATTGGAATAACTTTGTCTTTCAAACCGCATGCATGGTGATTTTCGTTGTTATTCCATTCTAAATTATTTTGTTGGAATATCCCGCCGGTCATGTATTACGCCCGACCGGTTTAATTATTTATTATTATGTTGGAATAACTCGCATACATGCGAAATACCGCATGCGTGGTGATTTTTTTTGTTATTTCATTCTTTATTATACTCGGTTGGTTAAAGTTTTGACTTCTATACTCCATGAAATTAGTGGAATATCCTTGATATTTGCGCTTCATCCAAAGATCTTTTCATGGAAATATTCTTCCGAGCATTCTTAAATTTTACTCTACAAAGAAGTATCATGTTGACAATTTGGATGTTATTAGTTCTGAATAAATTAATTCTTGAACTTGTTTTATTGAACTCTTATATCATTGTCATCATCCTCATGTTTATATTTTTTTTAAAAGTCATCTATGGCCTCAGAAAGTGCATAGATGGACTTGGTATGATTATGACCGAGGATTATTGATTTGTAATCATGACCGTAATGTTACAAATGATGTGGTAAAAGTCCTCATTGGCGTAGTGCATTGATGGACGATTGTTGGCATGATCATGACCATTGATGAATACACAAATATCCTCGCCCGCATCGCATGGATAATTTGTGGTTGTGATACTAATGAATATCATAGTAGTAGTGCGGGGATGATGTGGTTTATTTATTGTCGAGAGTCAAAGTGATAAAAGTGATGAAACACCTTTTAAATCATAAAAGATAGTAGATTTTATTCTACTTGACTCTTTTAATGGATTGTATGTTTCTGCATGAGTTAAACTTGATGTCTATCAGTATTCATTGTTGAAGACTAATGATAATTTATTACGCATTATCTTAGTCATAATATTTCTTACTGGGCTAGTTGAGCTCACCCTTTCTTTCATTGTTCTCTTTAGGAAATGAGAACGTAGCCGGGACTAGTCGGGGAACGGAGTGATGGTCCAGATGATAGTATTAGTAGTCCTCACTATTCTGTTAAATAGTGTGACAATAAATGTAATGAGAACTTATTCTGAGAGTGGATATTGTCTAGAAGACAATATTTGTATTAAAACTCACAGCTCTCTTGTTGTATATTAAAGATTGTATTTGTATTCTGTACCATGTATTTGGCGACTTAGAATAGGTGATGTATACCTATTTTGGGGGCGTCACAGTTACCGCATGCATGGTGAATGTTCCTTTGTATTCATTCCTTATTAAATTGTGGAAATGATCTGTCTACGTGGATTACTGCATGGCGGAAAAAAATCCATTTACAGTTTCATATATTCTATTATACTCAATTGGTTAAAGTTTTGGCTTCTATACTCCATGAAATTAGTAGAATATCATGGATATTTGTGCTTCATCCAGTATCTTTTCATGAAAATATTCTTCTGAGCATTCTTAAAGTTTACTCCACAAAGCAGTATCATATTGACAATTTGGACGTTATTGATTTCTGGATAAATTAAATTATAAATATTTAAAATTTATCCTTGAACTTGTTTTATTGAATTATTATGTCATTGTCATCATCCTCATGCTTATATTGTGATGAAAGTCATCTTTGGCTTACATGCATAGATGAACTTGGTATGATTATGACCAGGGATTATTCGGTATAATCATGACCATAATGTGATGAATGATGTGGTGAAAGTCCTCAGTGACCTGTAGTGCATTGATGGACAGTTTTTGGTATGATTATGACAAGGGATTATTCGGTATAGTCATGACCATTGATGATTTAATGAATATCCTTGGCCCGTAGTGCAGGGAAGATTCGATGATATGGTTTATTTATTAAGCTTAGTCTCAGCGATAAAGTTGATGAAAAACTTTTTAAATCATAGAAGATAGTTGATTTTATGCTCTACTTGACTCTTATAATGGATTGCTTGTTCCGCTATAGTTAAACTTGTTGTCTATTATATTCTATCAGTTTAACATTGTTGAAGGCTAATGATAATTTATTCTGCATTATCTTAGTCATAATATTTCTTACTGAGCTAGTTGAGCTCACCCTTTTCTTTCACTTTTTCTCTTGTGAAATGAGAACGAAGTGGGACTAGTCGGGGAACGGAGTGACGGTCTAGATGATAGCATTAGTAGTTCTCACTATTCTGTTAAATAGTGTGACAATAAATGTAATGAGGACTCTATTGAGTGTAGATATTGTCTAGATGACAATATTCTTATTAAAACTCTTAGATTATATTTTGTCGTATTTTACACAACTGTTGTATAATTAAGTTATATTTAAATTTTGTACCATGTATTTGGCGACTCAAGATGGGTGATGTATACCTGTTTTGGGGGGCGTCACACATATCATCTCATGGACATTATTTTTTTAACGTGGTTTAACCAGTTACAAAACATAGCAGTTATAAGGTCACGAGACATTTTCTAATTTATTTTTATAATTCTCTTATTATATGGTCCATTAGTCACACTTTCACTTAATTATTTAATATAAACTCCACTTTATTTAACAAATCATTATCCTTCTAATTTAATTACTTAATTAAATTAGAATTTTTTCATTATTATTACACTCGAATAAATTATTCCATAATAATTTCCATCGAATATTTTATTCCATAAATATTTTAACTAAAATATTCATTTTATTTGATAAATATTTTAATTATTATTATTATTTATTTTTATTTTTTTTTATTTTTTTGCTCTGGCTTGTATGGGTGATTTAGCTTAGTAACGCTTCCAAGGCTGGGTTACTAGATTCAATTTCTGCAGTTCGCGAAGAACACAGAACATGATTAATTTAGGCCAAAATCTCACACAAACAACGAATTCAGTTTCACCCATATGTTCTAAACTTAACATAAACATTTTATAACATTCTTAACATGTTTTTAACAAATTTAATTACATAAACAACAAGATTTGAACCCATAATTTTTATGTTCTTACTATGTTTCAAAGTTTTGTCAAATTTCATGAAATCACAGATTACAGATTCATTATTACACCAAACCAGTCCGTTTAAGTTTCGTTCTTTTTGTTTTTACATGTATAAACATAATTAAGGCTGTAAACGAATCAACACAGTTCGGGCTCGATTCGGGCTCTATTCGAAAAAATACGAGCGAGACTCGGATTCGTTAATAATATGATCCAAATCTGAGCATTAAAAACAGTTCGAATAAAAATATGAGTAAAATCTGAAGCAAGGTTATACTTTAACTCGTTTAAGATTCAAACTACTGAATTTTTTATTGTGATTCGATACATTACTCGGTTAATACATATTCGATTAGATGTTCGATACATTCTCTTATAATATATACAAATTTAAATTAAATTAGGATAATTAGTTATTATTTTGTTTTGTTTTTAATTTTAATTGTGATTTTATTTTTGTAAAATATAATAATAAATATATTTTCTCATTTTTAAGTAAAATAACAAATTCAATTTATAATTATATTTATTATAAAACTAGTTATTATGTGTAGATTTGAATTCGAGCTTGAATTTGAAGCTCGCGAGTAGTTTGAATAAATATTCGAGTCGAGTCGGATCGAATTCGAGTAATAAATATTCGAGTCGAGTCGAATCGAATCTGAGTAGAAATTTTTAAATATAATTCGAATTGAGCCAAATTCGAGTACGAATTTATCATTTTGAGTCGAATTAGAGTAGCTCTCTGTTCGCTCCGGTTCAACTCGTTTACACCCTTAAACATAATCAACTATCGATTCGCCGATTAATATGCAATTTAGGCATCAATTTTTGTACTTATGGGTCATATTCAATATTTATCTTTCTGTAACTTCAAAACTCCAATTTGAACATGATTTTATGGATTAATTACTCTAAAACACATATAGATCATATATAATTGGACTATACATGCTAATAAACATCTAACATCAAGTTTTTAACAAAATAATTCATGAATTTCAATTAACAGATAACTTAATATACGTTCATGGAGGAAACTTAAAAACATAATTTAAACTGGAATTAAGAAATTAGCCTTACTAACTCTGTTAAGATTACACAAAGACGATAAGAAATTTTTTCAATTCTCCAACTCCTTCTTCTTCGATCTCACTATTCTCTCAAATTTTCTCTTTTCAATTTGTGTTATGCTCTCCAGACTTGAAAGAATGAACTGATATATAATACGTATAATAATATAACCTTAGGTGAATCAATAAAGTGAATTAAGCGTTAATAACAGACCTTAACTCGCCACAAATGTTCCCATGTTCCTTAGGCCACGTTTGGCTTGTTTCAAATTAATCCATTTCTAATATATTTTAACTAACTTATTTATTATATAGTTTATTTATCACACTTTAATTAATCAAATAATATTATTTAATTTCGATAAAATAAAAGGTAGTATTACCCATTAAATCACTTCATCACATACTTAAAATTCTTATTTATTATTTATCAAATAAATAAACCTCTAATTAATTATTAAATTAATTAGGACAACATTAAAATTATTTGACAACTCATTTAATTTAATTATCTCAATTAAATTCTCGGTTTGATCGGTAAAATCATTCCACATTAATTTAATCAATGTGACATACTTAATTAAATTAATCTACCACAATTCCATCAAATATTTATATAACTCAATAAATAAATTAACAAAATATTTATATAATTCAATAAATATTTAAAATTAATTATAAAAATCTCGTTCGTCACAAATACAAGTCAAAAGAAGCTTCTTTCTTCGTTCCCCATGGTGAAAAAAGCAAATCTTTGTACATTTCATTGTAAATATAGTTCAATCTACTAGATCTATTTCAATGTAGTGTTTATATATAACTAGACTTGTTATTTTGTACATATATTGCGCGTTGGTTAATAGATCTATCTATTTTACAGATCAATTTGTACATATCTAGTTAGAAATCAAGTCTTGTTACTAAATCTACTTGGATCTAGCCCGTAATTGATTCATGAGCTTCAAGCTCGAACCCCATGTTAGATCGGCTTAGATCTAGGATAGATCTAGTCATTTTAATGTTTTCAATCGCTTTCGGTTCCTCCTTAGAGCCCTAGATCTACATCTAGTGGTGAAGGGGTCCTAAATATTCGTGATAGGAATTTCAATCAATAAATCACCTAATAACGGGTTTAGGATACATTATATACATTCAAGCATATCAATGTTGTAAGACCTAAATTTTTAAATAAAAAGGAATTTCCTTTATTTATTATTTTGAAATAGTAAGGGTTGATTTGATTAATGTGGATAGTTAAAGGGTTAAATACGCAAATATTTCAAAATAAGCAAGTGGTTATAAAATATTCATTATCATCGGGGAATATTCGTTTGGTCGTGGAATATTAAATCTTGTGTCGGGGAATATTAAATGCGACTACGTTGTAACCGTATGTGGGCGCCATAACGGAAAAGCGATTGGATGAAGAAAACGACAAATATAAGTTGTTTAAAAATAATAGGCGTGGTGTTACAAGAATTAACACTATTGGAATACCCGGTGGTTAAAACATAGTAATACGTGTTGTTGCACAGAATAACACAGTATTGCACCAATTATTAAAGGCACTACTCAATAATGGTTACGTAATTATCGTTCAAAGATTTTATTTTATTCGAGTTAATAATTGTTTGCGTTGATATTTTATATTCGTCGTTGTTTCATAAATGTCATTACACAAGTATTTTCATTATCAAGCAATAATTCATATTATCTGAATAATATTATTAGATAACATTATTGGCAATGTCTAGAAAGTACATCTAAGGAGAGGTTTGGTCACCTAATATGTGCTTGCCAAGAAGAAGAAATTCTTATTGGAAAGCCCTCTTTCCAGGAACCGCTTTGGTTGTCAATATTGTGATTCTCGTAATATTATTTGTGAATAATTAATTATTGATTTATATGATGAGGAAAATATTGATTTTATGTGGATATAGATGGAGAAAAAGTTTAATGTGACAATTGTTGAAAATTGAAATTTTATCTTTTTCTCGATAAAATAATTCATTTAAATATATTATTTTAATAATATATTACGGTGATATTTTTACAACGAATGTGGGATATATGAGTATACGAGGAGGAAGAGTATTTTGTTGCAATAAATGTTTAAAACATGTTAAACATGTCGGTGGACCCCATTTATTCGATTTGAAATTTGATTATAGCCTTTGTAAAATCACCCGCTTGTGGATTTCGGTCAATTTCTATTTGGAATTTGGAAAACTTTCTTCTGCAAAGTTGTAGAGAATTGAAATTCCTATAAAAACTCATGAGATTCGAATTTTCTGATGAAAGGGCTATTTATTATGAATTATTGAAGTTTCGAAGTCTCAAATAATTAATTTTTGGAAGTTTTAATTATTTTTATTATGAAAACGTTTTTGTCATTAAAGGTGGGTCTTGCATGTGATGTAAATGCTGAATTCAGATCCTTAAAAGTGGGCGTAGGAATTTGTAATATTAATATTAATATTTTATTAAATTTTCTGCTTTTATTGTGTTCTAGCGATTTTCCTATAAATAGGGTGCTTAGGTTAGAATTGAAAAATCACACCGTAAACTCAAGTTTTCTCTCTATATTATCGAGCATATTCTTGTGAGTATTTTGAGTATACTTTGAGTATTGCTAGGCGGTGCAAAGTTCCCTTCAAAGACTTATACCTTAGATTCTAGCTAGTAAAGATCGATCTTTCGAGGTAAGGGATATTATTTTTTTTTGTAATGATATTATTTCTTCAATATCATTATAACCGAAATGTTGATCTGAAGTTTTTATCAAATTTGGAACTTTTTTATGTGGGGTTACTATTCATGGGTTACTATTCATGAGTTACTATTCATGAGTTACTATTCACGAGTTACTATTCACGAAGTATTATTCACGGAAGCGTGAAGATGTTTTTGTGGAATTTCTATCTTTTGGTGTCTGGAGTTACTTTATTCACGATCTGACTTTATTCACGATATCTTGAACTATTCACGATATGGTACTATTCATAGAAAAATAAAATTTCTTCTTTCCGTCTAAAACATCTATTCCGGATACTAACTCGATTGTATCCATGTTTTGATCATTCTTGAATTTTACACCACTATGATTATTTTTGAGGTATTTTTGGGCGTGGATAAAACCAAGTACTTAATCCTTAATCCTTAATACTTGTCATTTTGTTTCATTGGATTCGTTTCTTTAAAAAAAAATATTTTTCATCATCCTCACCATAAATGATGATATTATGGAATATCTTTGGCAGTGTAGTGCAAAAGATGAATGATTTCTTAAGAATATCTTTGGCAGAAAGTGCAAAAAGATGAATGATTTCTGAAGAATATCTTTGGCCGTAGTGCAAAGATGAGCAGTGTTTAAATGAATACTGACCGGTGATGAATATCTTTGGCTCAGAGTGCAAAGATGAATATTTGATTCCGGATGTATATTGATTGATGTTACAGGATAAAAGATGACGCGATGAACTTTTAAATTCATACATAGAAGATAGTAGTTTGCATTCTCTACTTAACTCTTCTAATGAATTATTATTTCAGCCGCGAATATTGATTTAAAATTTGTCATCTATCAGATTCTATTATATTTTTCCTCGTTGAAGACTAACGATAATTTGTTGATATTATCTTAGTCATAATATATTCTTCTTGAGCTAGTTGAGCTCACCCTTTTCCTTTTTGTTCCATTTTTTCTCGGAGGCGAGAATATAGCGAGTACGAGCCTCGGGGTATGGAATGAAGGTTCTAGAGAGAGTTGTTTAGTAGTCCTCACCATTTTTGTAAAATAATGTATCAATAAATGTGATGAGGATTTATTTGATATAGATATTGTCTAGAAGATAATATTTGTATTCAAACTCACACGCTTTCTTGTTGTAATAATAAAGTTGTAGTTGTTTCATGCATGTGAGCCTAGGAATCTTAAGATTGAGATCCATTGATCGGATATTGACTAGATTTTCACGATGGACTTTTTTGTTTATAATGTAATATCAAATCGCGCAAACCATTGTATATGTAATATTGGGTTTTAAAATGAATTCTAGGGCTTCATCTCGAAAGATCGAATTTAAGGTCCCGTAATAATGAAAAATTATGATTGTGGGTGCTCGGGTCTATCGAGATGATTTTCATGCCCGGAGATGGCCCGACCCTTTTTGATGCTTTCTTTCATGCATTATCACCAAAACAATTTTCAAACAAAACAACAAAAAACTTTTATAAAAAATAAAAAAGCACTTCAGGGTTAGTCAAATCTAAGTTTAATAACTGAAAGTATCAAATTACCTTGATTCTTATTTGGCAAAGGATTTGAAAACCTTGTTTTCCAAAACATCATTTCAATATATATACTTTGTCTAAAAATAAACTTTTCTTTAAATCAAATCCTTCGTACATAAGTTCAAAGAGGTTCATCACTACTTTCAAAACAACGTCGCTCACAAGTTAAAACAATGCTTAGAGCAACTCTTAAAATCAAAGCACTAAACACAAGTCAAATAACTATCAAAAGCATTTCCAAAATCACACACACTCCATGCTTAGAAAAATCAAAAAGATGTGGTAACTGTGTTTTTACAGAAGTCGGAGGATGCCTAACACCTTCCCCTTGCTTAAGCAAACCCCCGAATTCCACAAATCTTTGGGTTTCGTACCAATTTTACGGAGTCACATATTGGGCCATATTACAAAAACCTTCAAAATTCAGATGAATTGGTACATCTATTTGAAACAATATTCGATGGCGGCTCTATTTAATTCGGCCCAATTATTAAAATTAATTTTTTCAAATTCGTCGGCTCTCATGTCGGTCTTTTTCTAAAATCTCACCCTTTAAATAAATTAATCGATATAGCGAAATACAAAGGGTAAAAATAATATTAGGAATCAAATTTTCCGACGTCAACAATAAATTTATAAAAATTTAAAATTCAAAGAAAATAGAAAATTATTTAAACTTGTTTTATAATTTTTTTTAATTAAAGTAAACAAGTGCTAGATATATTAATTAGCTTCTCATTAATCATAAGGATAATATATTTCCTTTAATATATAGAGATGCAATAATCAACTTAGGGTATACATGTATCACTATCCATTGTTAAAACTAATTCTCGTTCTCTGGCTATAAGCTTTAAAATAAAAAGTACAATTTCAACATAAAATTAATAATTTTTTTGTTAATAGTGAAACTAAAAAAATAGTAATTGAAATTAAAATTATTAGAAGTTGAATGTCAAGGAAGTAAGAATAAGCATCTCAATTTATTAGTAAACATTTTATTTTACAAAAGTGATATTCCCTTTGTATACTTCCCTTTTTTTTTTTGTCTAATAAACTATAAATTCGGAGTTAAAAAGTTCTATTCTGAAATCATTTAATAAATTTTTTGAAATTTTAAAAGTACAATTTAAATAATGTTATTAAACTTTTACTAATTTAGTGCCGATAATTGAATGTGATAATTTGATTTTTTAATGCTTTTAATTACTTAATTATAAATAATCTAATCCTTATAATTCAACTATCATATCAACAAAAATCTGATAATTATAATTACCAACTGCTCTCACAAACATAACATTTTTCCAAAAAAAAATTACTACTGACTCGAGCTCCATAAAAAGCACAACGCTTTCCAAGTTGATCTACAATTCTCTCAAGCAGATAAATCAAAGTTCAGTTTAATTTTATGATAAAAATTTACTCTAGAATTAAAGTTATGCTTATTTGTTTTTTGTTTTTCTTAATGAATTTACTCATATTTGTTACAAATTATATTTTGAACTTATAATCTTTAGATAACAGAATACCGGGTAGGTATTATTTAATAAGAAATTAATATTTCCAAATATTTACACTTTAAAAATATCGCTATAAAATTTATAACAACAATTTTCATGTAAAAAATATTTTTTTTTTTGTTATGAATTTATCAATTTCCTATTTAATATCATACCATTTAGTATAATATATACCCTCTTTAAATGATTTTAACATGAACCACATTATCTTAGAGAAGGAAAAAAAGCATCTATGGTGATATACTCCCTTCTGAAAATTGAAGATACATTTTGACTTTTAAAGTTTATTTTTAAAATCCTAAAATTCAAAAGTTAAATAATACCCTAGTCCCTGTGAAAACCTTCCTGATTGCCAAAAGGCCCAAAACTCCTGTGTCAATTATACATCTAAGTTAATCATGACAGGTATAGCCAACAAGAAGCTTCAAAAGTTTGATATAACTTGCGACAAAAACAGCTTATCACAATGTCATTGATCACGAGCTGGATTGTCGCAATATAGTTGACTACAAGATTGTCGCAATATAGTTGTGATGACCTAAATACCAGAATATTGTCCATCCCCAGTGACTAGTAAGATTTGGCGAATATAGCAACTTCATCTGCTGGATTTCCAGTCATCAAACAACTGTGTTTCTCTTGGGGCTGTTCAAAAGGGAAACATCTAATGGTTGCCCCTGTTTCTTCTTTCACCTTCAATTCCTCTTCGTCACTACAACAAAAGGGGCATCATGAACTTTTAAGGCGTTTATGATACAAATGCTAGAGCACACGTAAAAGGTAAAAAGTTGAAATAACACAAAATCGATTTACATGCCTGACCAAGCAAACCTACACCACCCACAGATAGATGCCCAAAAAATATAATGAAACTCATACTTGTATCATCTGTACCTTGCTGACCATGGACCCCATTTACCCTGCACAATTGCCTCTTTGAGCTCATCATAGGAGCTTACGTCCACAATGTTACTGAAGAAAAACAACATCAGTGGCAGGTAAACATAAGTAAATCATAAGATAGAAATGGTAAAAAAATAAAAGAAATGTAAACACAAAAGAATCTAGAGCAGGAGAATACACCTATCTCGAAATGATGTCGCCGTGGACAGAAGCGATAACTGAATCTCATTCAACTTGTCTTCTATATAATTTACCAAAACTGAAGGTACCATAGATATTCTGAAAACCTTCCCTTGCTTTCTAGGGACATCTCTTCTAGATATGACCACACTTCCACTTGAAACGTCACGAGGACCAATTTCAATTCTTAGAGGAACTCCCTACAAAAAGAAAGGTCTGCTACAAGTAAATGCATCTGTCAGATATTCTTCCCAATTGTAGCCCCCTCCCTGTCCACCAAACACCCCAAAGAGACCAAAATAGAACCCTGAATGGCAGTTTGAGCACTCTTGATGTTGCAAAGCAAACAATAGACCACCACAAGTAGTCAAATAATGCAGTGTGATTCATTTCGTATGGTTCATATCCTAGCTTGTAATAAACTAAGACCTGCAAAAATGTGAAAAGGGAAGCGATATTCAAAATATGAGTTCAACTAAGGTCGTTGCTGCCAAAACAGTTGGTTTTTCCTTTATTCGTTTTAGGGAGTTGCAAAATGAAGAATTTGTGCCATTAACTACTCCAATCCTCTCATACAAGTAATGGACAAGGCAGGGCCATGGGCTGCGGAGTGTTCTTGACCTATACCTGCTTTATTACATAACTGAAGTAATTCTGGAAGAACTCGAAGAGCAAAAATGCTCAACATGTGATAGACCACAAGAAGCAACCTGCTAAGAACAAGCACAGTACTTGTACTGGGTGTTTATCTTTTCTGCGAAGGTAGAGGATGCATGACTTCAAGTATTACAGCTTTGACAAAACTTGGCTTGTAAAACTCATTTTCGTCCTGTGGGTCATGGGTTCATGAACACACGTGGGTGAATTTTTCACCTTTTATCTTTTCCTTTTCCTGTCATAAATACTTTTTATCTGTTGTTTCATATTGTTGGAGGACTGACAGATGATATGCTCTTATAAAGACAGTTTGCCTAAAAATCTTAAACGAATTCTTGGATGAGTACACACCTTCATTTCCCAGAAGTTGAATTTCCATCCTGGTGTTCTCTGATCTGAGTCATCAATCTTAACTCTAATCCCTGCGCTGTGCAGAGATTCTTTGACAGATAATGCAGCATCAAGAACTCCAGTCTTCTCATCAGTCGTCTTCCAAATTGGGACAATTACGACCTGGAAATGTGAAATAAAAAAATTAATGTTGGCAATTATGAAAATACGTAGTAAGAAAGAGAAAAGAAAGGAATAACAATTAACATGCACACTCAAACAAAAAACAAACTAATAATCATGTATGCAAGGAAAAAAAACATTTTTTTTCTTTTTGTTGTAAGCTCAAATTAAATAGTCAACTAGCTTTTCTCCAAAAGGTGAATATTTCTCAGAAATTGTGAATGTTGTAGACATGATATTCAAAAGTCAAGCAGCATTAAAACAAGATATTAAAGGTAAAACTGACACATTTTTTCACAAGAATATATTCTAATTAGTCTTCAACACACAACCGTTGCAATAACAAACAAAGAAATTTTCTTAAACAATCACATGTCTCCTCCATTTACCAATCAACATGAGCAATGATGAGTTTTTGTCGAGCATTTATAAAAAATGAGACGGCAAATCTTCCCAAACGTTTGAAGTGAAAAAGAAAATTATGACAGTCTCAAGTCATATGTAGGTAAGCAGAAGCTAATCATCAGCAAATTCTAACAAATCCTGAGATAAGCTACAAGTAGAAGACATCCAGGTACCTGGATAGGTGCCAGCTTTGGGGGGAGCAATAAACCAGCGTCATCTCCATGGGTCATGATGATACCACCGACAAAACGAGTGCTTATAGCCCATGATGTTTGCCATACATGCTCCCTTTGTCCATTTTCATCAGCAAACTGTTCAAACACACAGATCAGGCAAAATGTCACTGTGATTAAGTGGCTCACAAATAGTTAAAAACAATAAGGAGGGGGCAGATCAATACTAGTGACTGGACAGACTGAGATCATTAAACAAAATTCAAATGAAATAATAAGTACTTATAATGCATCTTTAAAACATGAGGTCCCCTTCATACTAAAGGCTACAAGTAGAAGATTTAAAAAGTCTATACACTCTAGGCAGCTCTGGTTTAACCATGATAAAAAAATGTTTTTACCAATACATGGATCTTATGTCCTAATCATAAACTGGTCAAATACTCTTAACAAGAGAGAAGGCAATTATCTTTTGAGCAATAATAATCACTAACTAAGAACTGAATGAAAATGAAGTTATCATGAAGCTGCTTGAAGAGTCCTACTTTATGATTGAGTTTATTTGTTCCTATAGTTCTTTAAACCCTTCTCTCGTTATCAAGGACTAGCGCTTATCCCACACCAATTGCTGAAAGTATATTCTCACCAACCCCTTTACCCCAACTCCCCCTCTTTCCTCTTTTTTCTCTCACTGGGCCCACTATCATTAAGAATTTTATTTTCTAATATTTTTTTAGTTCTGAAGAAAAACAATGAGAGTGCCAAGTAGCAGGATGTCTAGTGAACCTCAATTAGCTAAGCTCAACATCAAAGCCTTAAGTCATTGACCTGTGTTCCAAAAGCACGAGAGAAGTTCTGTCCTAGGTTGTGGCTAGTTCCAGCCTGCAAGGCCTTACGATCACCCATCATAGCTTCAATTGTATACGTCTTGGCAGCACCGGCAAACGTCTCAACCTTGGATTTTCGACCTGCAATAACAGGTATTGCAGCTTGCTCATAAGCAAATTTTGTATAGACATCAATCATCTGTAATGCCTGCAGTTCAGAAGCCTTAAACTGCTAAGTGGAAAGTAAAGGAAAAATATATATGGCATCTTAAATCTCTAATTAATGCACTTCGCGTAAACAAGATGCAAACCTCTTTTTCTGCCTCCTCTGGAGTGGCATGAGCAGTATGTCCCTCCTGCCAAAGAAATTCAAGCGTCCTCACAAAGGGTTTAGTGCGCATCTCCCATCTTGTGACATTTGCCCACTAAACATATCATATGACAGGAAGGAGAAAGATAGTAAGCAACAAATCAGAACAAAGCAGCAGCCAACAAAAAAGGATATCAGTATATAACTAGTTGCACCTGGTTGATCATTAGAGGAAGATCACGATAACTATGAATCCACTGAGTAAACATGTGATTTACAATGGTTTCGCTAGTAGGTCGAACCTGCCAGAACCTCACGAAGTGCGGTAATCAAAGTCAAACCACAGGTCAAAACATTTTAAACTTGAACCAGCAATATCAATTAAACCTAGCAGCTTAAAACTTTAAATTAAAATAGGAAAAACTGTGATGGCAACTAAGGAGTGAAATAGAAAGGGGGGGAAAGAGTTAATTATCGTTGACTAGTAAATGTACCCCAAGTTTTTCTTCAAGTTCCTTCCCTCCACCAATTGTCACGAGGGCTAATTCTGGACTAAATCCCTCAACATGGCTAGCCTCTTTCTCTATGAATGAGTATGGTATAAACTGCAACCAATATAAGAATGCTCATCAAAGAACTGCATGTGCAATCTAGATAAACAGAGCCATTATGAAGTAAAAAATCAGTAAAATCGTGCTTGCAACATATCATTCACATTCTACTATGAAGTACCAGCTTTGAAACAAACAGCTTCTTTCAGAATGTGACTGCTAAGAATCTTTGGGATAGTAAATAAGTAAAGTTCAGCAAACTACATCCCACTGCACATTAACCTGATATAAGGATGACATATAACTGATAATTTAGTAACCAAATTTCAAGAGATTGAACAATTAGCCTCACAAAGGGGGAATCAGTGTCGTGATAATAATAACCAGATTCTAGCTGGTATTATTTATCTTTTTTCCGTTCTTCAGTTTTGTCTAGAACAATTCGAGCACAAAAAAGTTCCTTTATTAACAACCAAAATTTGGCTAAAATACATATTTACACAGCAGTTTGACTGCGAGGAAAACAAAATTGAACTCTAATTCATGACCTAAAATCTCTCCGTCTATCTAGCCCTTGTGATTTACATTAATTCTTTTTCATTCAGCAAACAAAAACCACTCGATATTGCACAATTACTACAAAATATACATATATCTAAATAATATTGAGAGAGGAAAAGAACATACCTGTGGGAAGTACATGTTACTATGACCAGTCTCCTTGAACTTAACATTTAAATAATCCTGCAAATTCATTAAAGCTATCAACTTTACAATAAATAAATAAAATACAAGTAAAAGCACAAAATTGAAAGAAATGGTACCTGGATTGCTTCCCAAATGGCGTAACCGTATGGTCGGATAACCATAGTACCGCGAACCGGGCCGTAATCGGCGAGCTCAGCATTTGCGATGATGTCAAGGTACCAAGCATTAAAATCCTGAGACCTAGGTGCTATCACTCCCGCCTTCTTATTTTCGCGACGCTCTTCGATCTCCGGATCCGCCACTTCGGCGGTGGATATATTGGCGGCTGAGAAGCTCCGTAGAGGAAGGCGGATACTGTGGTTCCGCAGATAAAAGAAAGGAGTACGGGCAGCGGCGGAGGAGGTGGCAAAGATGGAGGTGAGAGAGGGCAGCCTAAGAGCGCCCATTTTAGTCCACTACAGTGAGAAAGACGAGAGGGCGAGGGATAGAAAGAACTTCGGTTTCGGACTCGACAAACTAAGAGATGAGGTTTGATTTGAGGAGAATAGTGATGTGTTGCGTTGTGTGTCTGATAACGGGCTATGTAACCAGACCCAAAGATGGTAATCATATTTTGTAAATTGTATTTAATGTGCTTATAATTATACTCACTAAGTTTTAAAATATAAGATTATTATTACTTTTGAAAAAATAATTTAAGATTTTTCAAACTAAAATTCACATATTTTACTTTAATTTTAAGCATTAAAATTATAATTTTGTAAATTATGTAAAAAGTTTAGTAAGATTTATTATTGGGTTAAGTTCAGATAATCACCTGAGATTTGGGTGGTTTCCCACTTAACCACCTGTAGTCACAGTAATTAAACTTCTGACTTTTTGAGTTAAAGTAAATAATTGTTTTCTGTCATAACTCTGTTACTACTTAAGTTGGATAAAGTCTTAATTATCCTCCTTATATATGCCAATTCTTCACCCAGCTACTATTTTTCAATGACTACTCTGTTTTCGTTATCCATACAAGTACGTGCATTCTTCTCTGTACATGGCAAGGCTAATGTATAATACTATCCATACTCTAGGAACTTCATTAGGTTGCAACTAACTGTAAAAAGAGGTAAATGTCAGTAGATCAGAGTTCAGAGTCTTTCAAACTAGACAAAGAAATCAGGTAGGCCAGGAACCAATTGGAAGAGGAGGGGAGAAAATCCCCTTAAGCAACAATGGCTTATTGTCTGCAGGACATAACCTATTAATCTAAATCTAAATCTTTCAACAGATCAAAACCCATTTAAGGGGGGAAGTTTTATCTAGCAGATGCATATAAACAGTGGAGATAGATTTAAACATTTTACTTCTAGTTATGCTCCTATGTTAACATAAGCAGCCACCCAATGTGGAAAAGAAATTCCAATGGCAAACCCCACCAATGGTCCATTCAACTTGGCCATTCAACTGGATTCAGACACCGCAAATTCAAATATTCAAGCTTTAAAGACATTAGCAGCCCTAAATCTTTCAAATAACCAAATACAACACATACTTTCCATTGTTGGTTTGTATTTCCTTTCCCTCTCTCTGTGATCATAACGTCAAAGATTCAATCTTTTCTCTAAATTTCTTATCCTTAATCTTCTAAATAGCCAAAATCAAATATAACAGAACTGTTCCACGTTGCCTTAGATTTTCTATTCTTTTCCTTTCCCTCAATCCATCCGAGTTTGAATCAGAGCACACCCTCAAAGAATTCAAACTTTCTATACATTTCAACCCTTAATCTTCTAAGAAGCCAAAGATACACGTTAAAACACACACACACACACACACACACACACACCAAGTTACAGTATACCTGCAATTAGCTGCAATGGAAGCAAGTCCATCAGTAGAAAAACCCTCACAGGAAGACAAAACCAAAACCTTAAAATTTTTAAAGCTCTTGGATATCAACTCCAAACCCTCATCACTCACAACCATACGCTTAAGCCTAATTTCCTCCAACCACGGATAAGCCCTAGACATTGCAGCCACCCATGGATAAACACACCCTCCCCATCCCTCCGGAACCAAACTAAAATCAACAAAATGAGGCTTTCCTTTAATCTCCACGAATCCAACCTTCGGAAACCTCCTACTCATAATCTCAGGGGTCACCGCATAACAGTTCCCCACAAAAATTCTGCGACGCCCCCAACCGAGAAGAAGGTGGTTGTCATCTGGACCAAAGAGAAAATACATTCAAATCTGAACATTTTTAAATCGGCAATAAAAGATTAAACACCCAGATCGGAGACACACAGATGACTAAATTTGAGAGTGCACTTCCGAAGATCCAACCCCAGACCAATTTTGCGCACCAAAAACCTCAATACTAGTAGACATCAAGATTTGAAACCCAAACCCAAAGCAGATCACCCTCACAGATCATAACTTCATTTCCAGAACCCACTAAAATCAAAGCTCCTTACAATCACACATAAAGCTCTACAATCTAGCAGCCCCAGACTTTTGGCGAGAGTGTTGGTGGGCTTGAAGGTTGAAGGGAGAATAAGAGGAAAAGAGAAGAAGAAGAAGTTTCAGACATTTAACATGTTTTTTTTAATTATTACGGCCCTTTTCACGCGTTTTTGGCGTTTGACATACACGCACTGTTAAGTTGGATGAAAAAGGTAATGTTTTCACTTTAACTCAAAAAGTCGGGAGTTTAAATGTAGCTCTACTGACTACAGGTGGTTAAGTGGGAAATCGGCCAAACCCCGGGTGGTCATCTGAACTTAACCCTTTATTATTTCATAATTTTTAATAAATCATTCCAATTCTGAGTTTAAAAATGTTTAAATTGACTTTCAAAAATTAAAAGTGATCTTATAATTTAGAAATGAGATAGTAGTAATGTAACACCCCAAACTCACATCGTGAAAAATTTATCTGTATATAAGAAAATAAGTTATTACCAATACTAATTTCAGTCACGATATTTTTGGTGAGCATGTGGTGGGCTAAGATGACCCAAGAAGATATTATTGGGTCATTGGTTTAAGGCCTTATTTGGATGGATTTGATTCGGACTTGAGATTTGACTCAAGATTTGTTCTAGATTCAAAATTTAACTCGGGTTATTTCATATGGTATCAGAGCCGACTCTTGAAAAGATCGAGTCGGGTCATCCGATCGTATGATCGGAGGTGGAGACACGAAGGTTAGTGGTATTTATCCCACACTGGAGAGAAGGAGGTCCTGAGGTGAAAACACGAAGCCAACCGATATTATCCCACAATGGCTAGAGAGACAAAGATATGTGGACCGTGTGTGTGATCGTTTCTGACGGAGACATCAGAAATTTAAGTGGGGGAGTTTGTAACACCCCAATCTCACATCGAAAGATATGGGAGAAAAATTATCTGCATACAAAGAAATAAATTATTACCAATAGTACATTCACTTATGATTTTTTGGGTGAGCCTGTGGTGGGCTAAAATGACCCAAGAAGATATTATTGGGTGAATAGTTTAATAAATTATTTGAATGGATTTAATTCGATTTAGACATGAGATTTGACCCAAGATTTGTTCCGGACTCGAGATTTAACCCAGATTATTTTAAGTATTTTTTTTTAAAATGACTAGATTGCTAAGTTATTTTCTATTTAGAAAATTTTTGTAAAGACCATATATGGTTCACGTGACTACGGGGACGCAGACGTAAGTCCGTATGAAAAGATTGGCCCGGGTTCGTGGAGATTAGTCTGACTGCAATTAGAAAACTCCCGATTATAAAAAAAAATGTTCATTTTTGTTTAGAATAGAAACGTTAATTAATTAATAAATGTTATATTGATTTATCGACAAAGTCATTGCGTCTATTTAACACAATAATTGTAAGACCCCAACTTATTATTAATGAAATTGAATTTTCTCTATTTATTATTTTGAAATAGTAAGGGTTAATTTGAATAATGTGGTTCGTTATGGGTAAAATGCGTAAATATTTCAAATAAGAAAGTTGTTAATAAAATATTCATTGTTGTCGGGGAATATTCGTTTGGACGTAGAATATTCTTGCTGTCGGTGAATATTCATACGACGGCGCATCCTTGTGTGGGCCCCATAACGGAAAGCGATTGGATGAAGAAAACGATAAGTACAAGTTGTTTATAAATAACTAGCGTAATTACCAATTAATCATTGTTGGAATACCCGGTGGTTAAAACACAAGAAGATTGACAGATTGCACCAATTATTGATTCTTACGTAAAAGAAGGCACTACTCAATAATTGTTACAGTAATTACTGGTTAATATTTTATTTTATTGATTCAATAATTGCTACGTTGATATTTTATATTATTGTTGTTTCAATAATTGTCACTACACAATATTTTTCATTATCGAGACAATAATTCATATTATTTGAATAATATTATTAGATAGTATTATTGGCAATGTCTAGAAAGTTCTCGCATCAAGAAGAGGTTTGGTCACTTAATCTTGGCTAAGTAAGGAGAAATCCTTATTGGAAAGTCCCCTTTCCAGGAGAGAACTACCGTCATCGATATTGTGATTCTGTAATATTATTTGTGAATAATTAATTATTAATTTATATGATAAGAAAAATATTCATTTTATATGGATATAGATGGAGAAAATTTTTAATGTGACAATTGTTGAAAATTGTTATTTTATCTTTTTCTGATAAAATAATTCATTTAAATATATTATTATATTTTAATAATATAATAATGGTGATATTTTTATAATGAATGTGTGATATATGATTAAATGAGGAGGAAGAGTATTTTTGTTACTAAAAATATTTAAAACATATTTTTCATGTTTGTGGACCCCATTTCTTGACTGAAATTTGATTATAGCCTGTAAAATCGCACGTATGTGGATTTCGGTCAATTTCTGTTTTGAATTTGGAAAAACTTAAAACTACAAAGTTGTAGAGAATTGAATTTCTATGGAATGGACATAAGATTCAAATTTTTCTGATAAAAGGGCTATTTATTGTGAATTATTGAAGTTTCGGAATAATTGATTTTTTTTAGTTTTAAATGGTTTTAATATGAAAAACGTTTTTAGTGATGTTGGCATTTGTTTGGCTGATGTCTAGACCAAAAAATTGGGCGTAGGAATTTAAGAAAAATATATTTATATTTTATTAAATTTTCTATTTTGGTGTTCTAAGCATTTTTCTATAAAATAGAGTGCTTAGGTTAGAATTGAAAATCACACCAGAAACAAATTTTCTCTCTCTTTCTCTCTCTATATTATCGAGCGTATTCTTGTGAGTATTTTGATACTTTGAGTGTTCTTATATCTACAAGCAAGTTCCTTCAAAGACTATATCTAGTATTTTACCAATCATCTTGTCTTTTCGAGGTAAGAGATATTTTTTTTTAAAAAAATGATATTATTTCATTCAATATCATTATCTTTTTAATATTGGTAAGATTTTTCTTGTGAAATTCTTGTCTTTTAGTGTTGGGGTTCTTATTCACGATATCAAGACTATTCACGAATCATTTACACTATTCACGAGAAAAATTAAATTTTTCATTTTTTGTCCAAGATATCTATTATGTATACTAGCTTTGATTGTATCCATGTTTTGATCATTCTTGAATTTTACTCTACTATGGTTATTTATGAAGTATTTTTGAACTGGGATTGTTTTAAGTACAAATTCTTAATATTTGTTTTTTTGTTTCACTGGATTCATTTTCTTTAAAATATTTTTCATTATCCTCAGTCCTAAATGATTATATTACTGAATATCTTTGGCCTGTAGTGCAAATATGAATGATTTTCTGATGAATATCTTTGGCCTGTAGTGCAAAGATGAACAGGTGTTGAGATGAATATGCCGGAATATGAATGATTTTCTAATGAATATCTTTGGCCTGTAGTGCAAAGATGAACAGGTGTCTTTAATATTTATCCTTGTTTTCGTTTGATTAATGCTTATATCATTGTCATCATCCTCATGCTTATATTATGATGAAAGTCATCTTCGCTTACATACGCAAAGATGGACCTGTTGATTATTAGTTTTATAGTCAGATATCTTTCGCTTACGTGCAAAGATGGACCGTTGATTATTGGTTTTACAATTGTATATCTTTCGCTTACGTGCAAAGATGAACTATTGATTGATGAGTATCTTCGCTTACGTGCATAAATGGATCGTTGATTATTGGTTTCTGATTTGTATATCTTCGCTTACGTGCGTAGATGGACCGTTGATTATTGGTTTTATAGTTGTATATCTTCGCTTACGTGCATAGATGGACCGTTGATTATTGGTTTTATGGTTGTATATCTTTTGGCTTACGCAAAGATGGATCGTTGATTATTGATTTTATAATTGTATATCTTGGCTTACGTGCAAAGACGAAATATTGATTGAAAGCTTTGGCCCGTATTACAAAGATGGACAGGTGTATATATGATCATGACCATCGGTGATAATAACGAATATCCTTGGCCCGTAGTGTATGGATAATTCGATGATGTGATTGGCGGGATCATGACCATTAGTTAACAGATTGAATGTCTTTGGTCGTAGTGCTCGTTTGAATGATTGATTGGTATGATCATGACCATTGGTTTTATAGTTGAATATCTTTGGCCTGTAGTGCAAAGGTAAACAACTTATTGGTATGATCATTGTTATTACATTTGACTATCTTTAGCCTTTGGGGTAAGGATATTGAGTAAACGTTCTATTAAGCCTTTGTGGCAAGGAGAAACTATTGATTTACATGATTATAAATATGAATTGTAGATTTAACTATAATCTTTGGTGGTTCAGGTGAAGACATGTGATGATAGTTCTTTTTGTCTTGGGTATAACAAAGAACTATTAATGAGTATTACAGGAATGAAATATTAACGATGGACTTTTAATCTAGAGGAGACAATAGACATTATGTTCCACTTGACTCTTCTAGTGGATTGCTTATTCCGCTGTAGTTAAACTTGTTGTTTATTGTATTCTATCAGTTGTTATACTGTTGAAAGCTAAGGATAATTTATTCTGCATTATCTTAGTCATAATATTTCTTACTGGGCTAGTTGAGCTCACCCTTTTCTTTCATTGTTCTCTTCAGGAAATGAGAATATAGCTGGGACTAGTTGGAGAATGGAGTGACGGACCGAGATGATAGCATTAGTAGTTCTCACTATTCTGTTGAATAGTGTGACAATAAATATAATGACAATATTCTTATTAAAACTCTTAGATTATGTTTTGTCGTATTTTACACGACTGTTGTATAATTAAGTTGTATTTAAATTTTGTACCATGTATTTGGCTACTCAAGATGGGTGATGTATACCTATTTTGGGGCGTCACACACTATCTATATGGGGAGAAAGTGGAGATATATTCAGACCATAAAAGCCTCAAACATTTCTTCACCCAAAAGGAACTCAACATGCAGAACGACGCGTTGGCTCGAAAGTTATTGAAAGATTACGACCACACCATTCAATACCATCCTCGAAAGCTTAACGTGGTAGGTGACGCGTTGAGTAGAAGATCATATGCGAACGAAGTGCGATGTTGTCAACACAAAGGCCCATTTTGTGTGATTTACAAAAGATGAAGATAGAATTCAAGACTTCGGGGACCCATGCGATGATGTCAAGTATACGCATAGAACCGACTTTAATCAAAAAAGTTAAAGTTGCTCGAGCGACAGACCCAGAGCTAATGCGTATGGAGAAGAAAGTACAAGAAGGTGCTATTCCAGAAGCAAGAATCGATGAAGAAGGAGTACTTCGAGTCCACTCCAGACTTTGTGTTCTTAACGACTCTGATTTGAAATATAAGATCATGATGGAGGCACACAATGCACCATTTGCAATCCATCCCGGAAGTACCAAAATATATCGTGATCTTCGACATACATTTTGGTGGAACAATATGAAGAGAGAGATTGCAAAGTTTATCTCGAGGTGTTTAACTTGTCAACGTGTAAAGGCGGAGCATCTAGTGCCTAAGGGTCCATTGCAACCACTTGAGATTCTGAAATAGAGGTGGGAACACATTACCATGGATTTCGTTACGGGACTTCCCACGGTTTCTCAAGGCATAAATGCTATTTGGGTTATTGTTGATAGATTAACCAAGTCTGCTCATTTCTTGCCAATACGGGAGACTTATTCCCTTGAACGTCTTGCTTGTATGTATGTAAATGAGATTGTGAGATTGCATGACTTGCCCGTATCCATAGTTTCTTATCGTGACCCAAGATTCACTTCACGATTTTGGGTTAGCTTGCAACAAGCTATGGGAACGGATTTACGATTCAGTTCGGCATACCATCCTCAAACGGACGAACAATCAGAGAAGACTATTCAAACTCTTGAAGATCTATTAAGACTTTGTGTCCTAGACTTCAAAGGGAGTTGGGATAAGTATTTACCAGTGGTGGAATTCTCCTACAACAATAGTTATCAGGCAAATATAGGTGTGGCTCCATTCAAAACATTGTATGGACGAAAATGTCGCTCTCCAATATGTTGGGATGAGGTGGGTGAAGTAACATTGTTGGGACCCGAGTTGGTACGTATGACTACGAAAAAGATCCAAATGATTCGACAACGTATACAAACGGCACATGATCGACAAAAGAGTTATGCGGATCTTCATCGAAAGGACGTGGAATTTAGTATTGGGGATCATGTATTGTTGTGTGTTGCTCCATGGAAGGGAGTTACAAGATTTGGGAAGAGAGGAAAGCTCAATCCACGATTTATTGGTCCATTTTAGATTCTTGACCGAGTAGGAAATGTGGCCTATAGACTCGCGTTACCTCCAAGTATGTCTCGTGTTCATAATGTTTTTCACATATCTGTGCTTCGTAAATATTCGAAAGACCCAAACCACGTTATTGAGTTAGAACCAGACGAGATAGCCGAAGACTTAACGTACGAGAAGTTACTTGTCAAGATCTTGGATAGAAAGGAGCATATCTTACGTACAAAGGTCATACTACAAGTTAAAATTTTGTGGAGGAACCATGCTATTGAAGAAATGACCTGGGAGTTAGAAACAGAAATGAAAGCGAGGTATCCTCACCTTTTCGAAACACCAGGTACGTACGTCAATTTCGAGGACGAAATTTCATAAGGAGGGGAGGTTGTAAGACCCCAACTTATTATTAATGAAATTAAATTTCCTCTATTTATTATTTTGAAATAGTAAGGGTTGATTTGATTAATGTGGTTAGTTATAGGTAAAATGCGTAAATATTTCAAATAAGAAAGTGGTTATAAAATATTCATTGTTGTCGGGGAATATTCGTTTGGTCGTGGAATATTCTTGCTGTCGGAGAATATTCATACGACGGCGCATCCTTGTGTGGGCCCCATAACGGAAAGTGATTGGATGAAAAAAACGATAAGTATAAGTTGTTTATAAATAACGGCGTAGTTGTTACCATTAATACTATTGGAATAATTTTATGGTTAAAATATAATAAGACACCAGATTGCACCAATTATTGATTCTTACGCAAGAAGGCAAGACTCAATAATTATTACAAGAATTACTATTCAATATTTTATTTTATTGATTCAATAATTGTTACGTTGATATTTTATATTATTGTTGTTTCAATAATTGTCACAACATAGTATTTTCCATTATCTAGAACAATAATTCATATTATTTGAATAATATTATTAGATAAGCATTATTGACAATGTCTAGAAAGTTACATCTCAAGGAGAGGTTTGGTCACCTAATCATGGCCAAGAAGGAGAAATCCTTATTGGAAGCCCCTCTTCCTCACAGTAACGGCACGGTTGTCGATATTGTGATTCTGTAATATTATTTGTGAATAATTAATTATTAATTTATATGATAAGAAAAATATTCATTTTATGTGTATATAGATGGAGAAAATTTTAATGTGACAATTGTTGAAAATTATTATTTTATCTTTTTCTGATAAAATAATTCATTTAAATATATTATTATATTTTAATAATATAATAATGGTGATATTTTTATAATAAATGTGTGATATATTATTAAATGAGGAGAATGAGTATTTTTGTTACTAAAAATATTTAAAACATGTTTTTCATATTTGTGGACCCCATTTCTTCGACTGAAATTTGATTATAGCCTGCAAAATCGTCCGTATATGGATTTCGGTCAATTTTTGTTTGGAATTTGGAAAAACTTAAAACTACAAAGTTGTAGAGAATTGAATTTCCTATGGAATGGACATAAGATTTGATTTTTTCTGATAAAAGGACTATTTATTGTGAATTATTGAAATTCCAGGAATAATTAATTTTTTTATAGTTTTAAATGGTTTTAATATGAAAAACGTTTTTGGTAATGTTGGCATTTGTTTTGCTGATGTCTAGACCAAAAAAGTAGGTGTAGAAATTTAAGAAAAATATATTTATATTTTATTAAATTTTTTGATTTGGTGTTCTAAGCATTTTCCTATAAATAGGGTGCTTAGGTTATAATTGAAAATCACACTAGAAACAAGTTTTCTCTCTCTTTCTCTCTATATTATCAAGCGTATTCTTGTGAGTATTTTGATACTTAGTGTTGTTATACGGTGCAAGTTCCTTCAGCACTATATTTAGTATTCGCATGTAAATCTTTCATCTTTTCGAGGTAAGAGATATTATTTTTTTTAAAAAAATGATATTATTTCTTTCAATATCATTATGCCGGAATATTGGTAAGATTTTTCTTGTGAAATTCTTGTCTTTTAGTGTTGGGGTTACTATTCATGTATATGACACTATTCACGTATACGACATTATTCACGAATACGACATTATTCACAGAAAAATTAAATTTTTATTTTTTATCCAAGATATCTATTATGGATACTAGCTTTGATTGTATTCATGTTTTGATCATTCTTGAATTTTACTCCACTATGGTTATTTATGAAGTATTTTTGAACTAGGATTGTTTTAATTACGAATCCTTAATATTTGTTCTTTTGTTTCACTGGATTCGTTTTTTAAAAATATTTTTCATCATCCTCAGTCCTAAATGATTATATTACTGAATATCTTTGGCCTGTAGTGCAAATATGAATGATTTTCTGATGAATATCTTTGTCCTGTAGTGCAAAGATGAACAAGTGTTGAGATAAACATGACCAACTGATAGATATTTTTGGCCTGTAGTGCAAAGATGAATATTTGATTCAAAATGTTTATTGATTGATATTACAGGGATAAAATATTGATGATGGACTTTTAAATTCATAGATAATAGTAGATTTCATTCTCTACGTAACTCTTCTATGAATTATTATTTCCGCTGCGAATATTGATTTAAAACTTGTTGTCTATTTTATTCTATCAGTTTTTTTTCCCTGTTGAGGACTAACGATAATTTGTTTTATATTATCTTAGTCATAATATTCTTTACTGGGCTAGTTGAGCTCATTCTTTTCCTTTTTGTTCTATTTTTCTTCTCAGGAGGCGAGAATGTAGCGAGTACTAGTCGGGGTATGGAATAATGGTTCTAGAAGTTGTCTTAGTAGTCCTCACTATTTTGTAAAATAGTGTATCAATAATTATAATGAGGATTTATTTGAGTGTGGATATTGTCTAGATGACAATATTTGTATTTAAACTCACAGTTTATGTGTTGTCGTATTTTGCACGACAATTGTATTAATAATGTTGTAGTTGTTTCTATACCATATATTTGGCGACTCAGAATGGATGATGTATACCTATTTTGGGGGCGTCACAGTTGGTATCAGAGCTTAGGGATATGATCTCTGGCAGAGATCGGGGAATAGAACTAGGAGGGGAGAGACGAGTAAATCCTTCGCTATTGTGTCCTACCTAAGCTTATTTGTTGGTTGGTCAGAATATAGGGATATTATGCGATATGTTAATTTCTTTAATTAACCCTTGTTTTATGGCAGTATTTGAGAATGGAAACCGAGAATGTTAATAGTGGAGTAAATGAGACCGTGGAGACACCTTTACCCACCAATGAGGAAAACGTGCAACAGGCCGGCAATGTTCCGTCTGTAAACAACACCACTGATCAGACAATGAACGATGGAATATTTAGAAGCTTTTTGCTGTTTATGCAAAATCAGATGAAGGAGACTCACGTACAAAATACAGGTGGAAATGATAGCAACGCACGGTTTATCACAGCCAAGCAGTTCAAAGAGTTGGGACCACCAGAATTCCGGGGAAAGCCGGATCCGATTAAGGCGGAGACGCGGGTCAAGCAAATTACCAAGATATTCTATGTCTTGGGATGCACGGAGGAACAAAAGGTTCCATTCGCCACTTTTATGTTTCGTAATGAGGTAGACTACTGGTGGGAATCTGTGAAGCGTACCCATCCAGCCGCACTCAGCATGTCTTGGGAAACGTTTCAGAAACTGTTCAATAACAAGTACTTTCCTGAAAGTATTCATCATATGAAGGAAGTAGAGTTTATTAGATTGGAGCAAAATAACATGACGGTGTCCCAATACGAGGCGAAGTTCACGGAGTTATCCAGGTTTGCACCTCATTTGGTGGAGAATGAGGAACGTATGACGCGGATGTTTCTGAGAGGTTTGAAACCCGACATACGTCAATATCTCATTTCTCATAAGTTTTCTCTATATTCAAATGTTGTCAACAGGGCTCAATTATTAAAGCGGGATAACAAGTACGTTCAACCGAGGGACCACAATCAGGGTCATACCGGTGACAACAGTCATCGGAGCAACGATAACCAGCGGGGAAAGAAAAATACAGACAAAAATGGCAACCACTTTGGTGGTAATCATGGCCGTGAAAATAGAAGAAGCGAGTCGGAGGGAGATTTTAAAAAGAGGAGATTCAACAATGACAATGTAAAGACGTCAGCACCAGTAGCAACTAGTTCTAAGGGAGGAGAACGACCACCGGTCGTATGCTATAAATGTGGAAAATAGGGACATATCAGCCCAAACTGTGCACAATAGTTCAAGGTATGTTATAATTGTAGAAAGGAAGGACATATCGCTCGAGATTGTACTGTAGTGAAACCAAATTCAGCGGGGATGGGGACTCAAAAGGCTGTCCCAGAAAAGTCAAAGTCAACGGTTCTTGGAAGAGCGTTTTGTCGGATTTGGTCAAAATGCGAGGAACCCAAATGAGGTGATCACGGAGTTAAAGGTCCAACTACGTGGAGTTGTTGGACATCGGTTTCATCTGGCCCCAAGTACATCTCCTTGGGGTGCTCTGTTTTATTCAGAAGAAAAAGACGGGAGTATGCGATTTCAGATTGACTAATGAGAATTAAACCGTGTCACTATCAAGAATAGGTATCCGCTACTCGTATTGATGACTGTTTGACCAATTACAAGGAGCACAATTCTTTTAAAAATCGATCTTCGTTTTGGATATCATCAAGAAAAGATTAGAACCGAGGATATTCCAAAGACGCCTTCGAGAACTTGGTATGGGCATTATGATTTTTAGTCATGTCTTTTTGCATGACTAATGCTCCCGCAGCTTTCATGGATATAATGAACCGAGTATTCAAGGAATATTTGGATCAGTTCGTTGTTGTCTTTATTGATGACATTCTCATATATTCCAAAAGCCGTGAATATCATGAGCACTATTTGAAACTAGTACTCCAAAGGCTTCGTAAAAATAAGCTATATGCCAAGTTGAAGAAATGTGAGTTCTGGGTTGAGGAAGTAGCATTCCTTGGGCACGTGGTGTCAAAACATGGAGTATCTATCGACCCGGCGAAGATTGAAGTAATACAAAGTTGGGAGCAACCAAGACTCAGAATCAAGCACGCAGCTTCTCGGGTTTATTTGGTTATTATCAGAGATTTGTGGAAGAATTTTCTCGAATCGCTACTCCATTAACTCAGCTGACTCGGAAAGATATAAAATTTATATGGAGCGAGGAATGCGAGAGGAGTTTCCAAGAGCTTAAAAGGAGACTCATTTTAAGACTGCTCAAAATCCCGCCCTGGTTCGGATGGATTTGTTATCTACAATGATGCTTGTGCAAAGGGTTGGGGATGTGTTCTCATGCAACATGGGAAAGTCAAAGCTTCATACCTCGCATGACAACTTAAAGAATATGAGAGGAATTATCCTACTCGTGATTCAGAGTTAAGCGCAATCGTTTTGCCGCTTAAAGATCTGGAGGCACTATGTGAGACCCCGAATTTTATGAAATGAAAGTATTCAATTTTATTTTAATTATTTTATTTAGTAAATGGTTAAATTGATAAAAGGTTAAAGTTAAGGGTGATATGTGAAATTTTTTCAAAGTAAGCAAGTTGCCATAAAATAATCGGTGATAAAAGTATAGTAATATGCATGGTTGCATAGTAGCACACGGTATTGATTATTGATGCTTACGTGAGAAGTCACCGTTATACTCAATTATTGCTACTGATGAATCACGCATCATATCTCTCTATATTATTGATTCAATTATTGTCACAAGATTATCTCGCATTATATTTTATATTATTAAATTAATAATTGAGACGACAAAGTTATTTATATTATTATTTGCAATATTGACAATGTCAGAAGTTACATCGAGGAGAGTTTCGTCACCTAATTGAGCGCCAATAAGGAGAAATCCTTATCTGAAAGCCCCTCTTTCCTCGTGAACTAATTCGATTGTTAAATATCGTGAGTTATAATATTAATGATGAATAAGTTCGTATTGATTAAAGATGAAATTGATAGTTCCATTGTGTGGGAAATATTAGTGTTAGTAGAAATCGACATTTATTTTGATATTAATTGATGTCTGGAAGTTATACTGACCAGTCGGGTAATTAATCGAATAAATGAGCAATTAATTGCTATTAATTCACATGATTATAACTATTTGTTCACATGTGTGTACTATTAATTCACATTTTTGTACTATTAGGGGAGTTGGTGCAAGATTGATAATACTTGCATGACTAAGTTAAAAATGGAGGTATAGATGGAGGTACTATACTGTAATTCATATTTTCACATGTCTAGAACTATTGAGTCACATGATTTACTATTGTTTCACATTATTTACTATTAGGGGAGGTGGTGCAGGTTTGATAATACTTGTAGGACTAAATTAAAAATGAAAGAAAAGTTGGAGGTATTGTACTGTAATTTTTTGAGCCCCAAAACGTGCAATTATCGAAACTATATTTTCCTATAAATAGAAGTTCATTCTTCCTTCATTTCTCACCAATTCACTAAAGCTATGAACAATTATTATAGAGAAAAATTATAGAGAGAAGAAGAAGAGAAGTCTACTACCTCACTATTTTAGTATCCAAATCTTCTTTTTGAGGTAAGGGATATTGTTATTATAGTAAGGGTATTATTATTTTTTCAGTATTCATGAAGAGAGCTATTGTTATTCCATTCCTTATTATTATGTTGGAATAACTCCGTCACGCTAAATAATCGCATACATGGTGAAATTCTTCTATTATTCCATTCTTTATTATTCTATTGGAATATCTCATCATGCGGATTACGCATTTAATTGGTTCCGTTCTTTTCTTTATTATTTCGTTGGAATATCCTGTCTCATGCAGATTACGCATGACCACGGTTCCATTCTTTATTATTCTCGCTGGAATTATCTCATGCATGCGATCTATCACACGCCCGGTGAATTACGTTGTTATTCCATTCTTTATTATTATGTTGGAATATTCATGCATGCGGATTACGCATGACCGGGTTCCATTCTTTATTATTTTGTTAGAATAACTCCGTCTGCATATGATCTATCGCATGCATGGTGAATTTTTCTATTATTCCATTCGTTATTATTCATTGGAATAACTCGCTCATGAAAAAAATAGTAAATGAATTTTAAAAATTTTGAGAAAAATATATGTTCAATATGGGACTATATTCGCTAAATTCCGTAAAAGAAATATTTTTGGACCTGATTTGGTATTTTTCATGAAAATGAACTAGTTATGAGTAAATGAATTAAATATGTTATGTGAAGTAACAAAATTGGAAAATAGGATTTTATGGCTTGGGAATCCTATATAGGGTATATACAGATTTTTGATGAGGGATTTGATCATTCGTGATGAAATCTTATGAGTATGGCATTTTTGAATGATTAAATGCATTATTTGGTAAAGTGGAAACAATTGAAATAAATTATTTATAAGTTTAAGAAGTTATTAAAATATTGTTATGCTATTAATAATATTAGATTATGAGTTTATTAAGTGATTGATAATATTTGGATAAATTTAAAGTCTTTAATATTTATCCTTGTTTTCGTTTGATTAATGCTTATATCATTGTCATCATCCTCATGTTTATATTATGATGAAAGTCATCTTTGGCTTACGTGCAAAGATGGACTGTTGATTATTAGTTTTATAGTTGTATACCTTTCGCTTACGTGCAAAGATGGACCATTAATTATTGGTTTTTTACAATTGTATATCTTCGCTTACGTTGTGAGACCCTATATATTTTATCAATAAAGATTTAAATTTTAACGAAATAATTTTAATATTATGATGTGAATTTGAGATAATATTATAGTTGTGGGTAGTATTTATAAATTTTGCAAAGTATGCAAGTTGTTATAAAATATTCGTTTGGTCGGGGAATATTCTTTTTGTTAGGAATATTCGCATAACTACCAATCATTGGTGGACCCCACAATGTAATTATTGTTGGATTGAGAAAACGACAAAAATATTTTATAAAAATAACTGAGGAGGTGTTACCGTTAAAACCGTTGAACTACCCTATTGGTAAAAGTACAATAATACGCGTGGTGGTCAGATAAGTAGACACCAGATATTGATTATTGATGCTTACGTGAGAAGTCACTCAAATTTATACTCAATTATCGCTACTGATAAGAATCACGATCATATCTCTTATATTATTGATTCAATTATTGTCACAAGATCATCCAGTATAATATGTTATATTATTAATTGAGACGACAAGTTATAAATGATTAATAATTGTTGAAAGATTAAAAATGTGTTGATTAAAAATAAAATGATTTGTGGTAATATTTATTCAATCCTTAATGTATATAAAGAGTCCATTATGAGACGTTTGTGGTAAGTTTGATTATTTTATGGGGGCCCATATGTCATTATCTAAAAGTCTCTTCGTCAATAGTAATTACCTTTGTGAATAGTAATTACCTTCACAATAAGATTTACCTTCGTCAATAGTATTTACCTTCGTCAATAGTAATTACCTTCAAATCAATAGTAATTACCTTTGTGAATAGTAATTACCTTCAATAGATAGTATTTACCTTCGTCAATAGTAATTACCTTCCGTCAATAGTAATTACCCTTGTGAATAGTAATTACCTTCGTCAATAATAATTACCTTTACCAGACGTCAAACCACTTGCCGTTTCACATTACAAGCGTCGAACCACTTGCCGTTTCACATTACAAAGCGCCGAACCACTTGTCGCTTCACATTACAAAGGCCAAACCACTTTTCTTTTCACATCATCAAATCAACAAGCCACTGGCTTTTCACATGGGCGGTCTTAAGCTAGAAATCTTCTATAAATAGAGGCCTAGTGCTTCATTATTTTTCACTTAATTCATTCAAACTCTAGAGAGAAAAACTATAGAGAGAAAGAAGAAAAGTATTCTCGCTACTTCACCTTGCCAATATTCGATTCTTCTAAGGTAGGAATATTATTTGTTGTACCCAAGTAAGGGTGTTATTCTTTCTTATTCATGAAGAGAACTGTTGTTATTCCATTGCTTATTATTCATTGGAATAACTTTGTAAAAGTGGTATACCCTATACATAACCGTGATACGCCAGATACCCTATACTTGGTGAAATCCTTATATTATTCCATTCTTATTTATTCATTGAATAACTCAGATAATGCTGAATCCCCTATACTTGGTGATCTCCTTCGCTTTTCCATTCTTTATTATTTCATTGGAATATCTCATGCGTGTGTTTTACACCGGACCGGTTCCATTGTTTATTATTCCGCATTTATTATTTCATTTGGAATATCATATGCCCGTGTGTTTTACACGGGATTCGGTTCCATTGTTTATTATTCGCCAGATTATTATTCTGTTAGATCATCCTGCTTGTGAATTTCACCGACCGGTTCCGTTATTATTATTCGTTGGAATATCCTCGTCTCGTGTGTTTTACACGGACTGGTTCCATTGTTTATTATTCAGCATTTATTATTCTGTTGGATCATCCCGTCGCTTTGTGAATTTCACCGACTGGTTCCGTTATTATTATTCTCATTGAATAACTCGCTCTACGCAAGTATCGCATGCATGGTGATTTCTTTTGTTATTCCATTCTTTATTATACCCAGTTGGTTAAATCTTTGACTTCTATACTCCATGAAATTAGTGGAATATCCTCGATATTTGCGCTTCATCTAAAGATCTTTTCATGGAAATATTCTTCCGATCATTCTTGAATTTTACTCTACAAAATAAAGATCATTTTGACAATTTGACGCGTTAATAATTCCGGATAAAATAATTCTTGAACTTGTTTTATTGAATTATTATGTCATTGTCATCATCCTCATGTTATATTATGTTATCTTCTACTTACGTGTATAGATGAACTTAGTATGATTATGACCAGGATCATTCGGTATAATCACGGCTTGTTATAAATGATGTGATAAAAGTCCTCAAAGGGTCTGTAATGCGTTGATAGATAGTTTTTGGTATGATTATGACCCGGGGTGATTCTCAGATAGTCATATTTGACCATTGATAATTTGATGAATATCCTTCGCCAGTAGTGCGTAAGGGTGATTCGATGATGTGGAATATTTATTAAAGTCGAGTCTCAAACCTATAATGTTGATAAAAACCTTTTAAATCATAAAAGATAATAGATTTTATTTTCTACTTGACTCTTTTAATGGATTGCTTATTCCGCTGCAGTTAAACTTGTTGTCTATTGTATTTTATCAGTTTAACACTGTTGAAGGCTAATGATAAATTATTCTGCATTATCTTAGTCATAATATTTCTTCTTGGGCTAGTTGAGCTCACCCTTTCTTTCATTGTTCTCTTCAGGAAATGAGAATATATTGGGACCGAGTCGGGAAACGGAGTAATGGTCCGGAGGATAAGATTAGTAGTCCTCACTATTCCGTGAAATAGTGTGATAATAGTTGTAATGAGGACTCCTTTTGAGTTTGTATAATATCTAGTAGACAATATTTGTATTCAAACTCACGCTTTATGTCAGTATTGTACACTACAGCTTATATTAGTAAGTTGTATTTGAATTTATGTACCATGTAAGTGGCGAAACCAAGATGGGTGACGATACCCAATTTTGGGGCGCCACAACAGTATCGTAGCTTAGGATATGATCCTCGCTAAGATGCGAGATAAGAACTAGGAGGGAGAGACGGGAATTCTTCGCTAGTATGATCTACCGAGTTTATTTGTTATTTAATTGGTCGGTCGAGTATAGGGATAATATTTGATATATTAATTAACCCTGTGTTGTGGCGGTGTTTGGAAATGGCAATTTGAAAATATTCACAATGGAGTGAATGTGACCGTTGTGACACCTTCAATCTCTAATCAAAGTTAATGCAAAGGTCGATGAGGAACAAATTAGAGATATCCACGTAGTGAATGAAGAACTAATTGTTGCACCGAGCTAGTTGCAAGAGGTAGCAAAATGAGAGTGAGGAAGAAGAGGAAGAAAAGGAAGAAGAGGAACCCGAGGAGAATTGGTTAAGAAGTTTATGATCAAAACTTAGAATTACAAAAATCGTGTTCGTGAGCTAGAAGAACAGTTGAAGAACGGCAGAAACGGTCGTGGAACAAAGGGATACAACAATTCAAAATTGGGTTACCCGATATGTGATGCTCGAACAAAATCACGCTTTGGCGTGGTGTAAGATATTAAAGTTGGAATCGAGAATTTAAAAATCAAAGATCAATTTGAAAGAAGAAACAACCGCGAAGGAGAATAAGCGATGCATGGGTAAAAGTCGCACAACGCGTTGATAGTGTAGAAAAAGACGTCCGATCTAATAAAGCCAAAATAGATGAAATGGACTTTGCTTTTTGGACAAAGAATTGGGAGAACTTCAACATCGAATTCTAATTACCTCATGCATAGCGGCACAACCCGAATTCGATATGGATCGGAGATTAATGATTCAAATCATGGATCGGGGAATGTGAAGAAGCACTTAAGGGTGGAATGTACCCTATAAGAAAGTCAAACCTCGGTAATTTAAGCGAGAGCGTTTATCGAGAAACCCAAATCTAAGTTATTACTTGTAAATTAATTATAAATTATTACTTAAGACTATACTTTATTCAATACAAGTTCTACCCACTCTTTTATTCTACCTAGTTGTGTTCAATGTTTAAATTTGACTCGAAAAATTAGACTTTGATTTATCTATTGAAACTTCGTTGGGAGAAACCTTCGTTACCTCCATTTGTTTATTAATCTTGTTGTTTCAAATAAACACTTTCACGATCTTATCTCTTTGAAAATACTTGCCTTTGAGGTAATTTTTGAAAATGATTGATTAACTACTCATTATTCTTTTGTAAGGTTGTTAGCTTTCATATTCCTAACCAACCTCGTTATACAAATTCAAAGTAACCAAACCCTAAAGTTAATCATCGTTATATCATGCCATAAGTAAAGATCCCCGATCCTTTCGTTGTTGACTTCCTTGTGTGGAATGCACCAAGCCGACTTTTCAGAGGCGACGTCGCGGATGAAGATGGCAAGTTGATAGGTATCATTGTGAGGTGCTATCCGGGTTAAGGGATAGAAGTCACAGTTGATATTAATGTGACGACTATCCAAGTCTTGGATGAGAGTCAGCGATTTTGAATGATATTTCTATTATTAATAAATTTCTGGTGTATTCTTGAAGACTTCTTAGCCTACTTAGAGCGTGAAATTGAATTTTGTATTGACCCCAAAGATAAAAACCCATTTCTTAAACCTCAAATATTTCTTCAACTAAAAGGATCATTTACGTGGATTATGATGAAAGTCATAATAAAAGTATAGAACTGATGAAAATCATGGGTATATGAAGTATTAGTAAGTTTTATGATGAGTTATGTTGGTTGGTATGTGAAAACATGAAAGTTTCTTAGAAATCACAAAGAGTTGAAAATCAGATTTTGGTGAAAAACGTAACATGAAATTCAATTGACCATATCTCCTATTATATTTTGAATTTTTGAGTGTGGTCAAGTCCTAGAGTTAGATCTATGAGTTACCTAACTAATCCAAGTGGAATTACTGGAAAAGGTGTTGTAGATTTTTGTGTGGACTGATTTTAGCAAAGGAGGGCAAAGCTGCAAAAAAATCGAAAAAGTTGCTGCCATGATTTTAGAGGGGCTGTTTCGGCCACTTAAATTATGAGAAAAATTCTGGCCTTTTGGGACATGAAGGTATATGGTATAAAGTACCTCCTGTCCAAAAATGAGCTCATTCTGACTTAAAATGAGCAAGTTATGACTATTTCAATATTTAGGTTTTTCCGACGAAAAACGCTATAACCGGAGTTCTATAACTCCGATGACCATGAAATTTAAACTGGAAGCTCACGTTAACATGTGTAAGGTCCTGCCAAGATTTGAGAATTTTTGGAGTTAAACTTGAGGTAGCTAATTTCTTAAGGAATTAATTAGAAATTGATTTTTGAAAAATAGTAAATGAATTTTAAAATTCGAGAAAAATATATTTTCATTATGGGACTATATTATGCTAAAACCCAGAAAAGAAATATTTTTGGGACTGATTTGGTATTTTCATGAAAATAGTTTAGTTACTGAACATATGAGTTAAATATGTTATGTGAAGTAACAAAGTTGAAAATAGGATTTTATAATTGTGAGAATCCTATATAGAATATATGCATATTTTTTTGAGGAGGATTTGATAATTGGTGATGATATCTTATGAGTATGGCATTTTGGATGATTAAATGCATTATATGGTAAAGCGTAAACAATTGAGATAAATTGTTTATAAATTTAAAGTGATTAAAATATTGTTATAATATTAATGATATTAGATTATGAGATTATTAAGTGATTGATAACATGGGGATATTCTTGAATCCTGGATAAATTATATTATAAATGTTTAATATTTATCCTTTATCTCATTTGATGGATTCTTTATATCGTTATCCTCATGTTTATATTATGTTGAAAGTCATACGTGGTACTTCAGAAGTGCATAGATGGACTTGGTATGATTATGACCAGGGATTGTTCGGTATAATCATAACCGTAATTGAAAACACGATTATTGTGAGACCCCAAATTTTATCAATAAAGATTTAAATTTTGTCAAAATAATTTTTAATATTATGGTGTGAATTTGAGATAATATTATATAGTTGTGGGTAGTATTTATAAATTTTGCAAAGTATGCAAGTGGTTATATTATATTCGATTGGTCGGGAATATTAGGTTTAGCAGGAATATTCGCATAACTACTCAATCATTGGTGGACCCTACAAATGTAATTATCATTCGGATTGAGAAAACAAAAATATTTTATTGAAATAACGGCGGAAGTTTTCACTGTGGTTACTTGTTGAACTACTCGGTAGTAAAAAGTACAAATAATAAGTGTGGTTGCATAGTAGACACACGGTATTGATTATTGATGCTTATGTGAGAAGTCACCGGTTTGATTCCATTATTGTCGATTAATAATATGAATTATTATAGCGATAATGACGTTTTGTTTTATTCAGTATTATTAACGTAATAAAACGTAAAACATCTTTATATAAAATAGAATACTTTATTAAAGTTATTCTATAAATAGAATATATTATATTTTATTATGCATAGTGTTGCATAGTGTTTTTGTATAGTGTTTTGATAGTATTGCATAGTGTTTGCATAGTAAAATGTTTTTATATAAATAGAATATATTATATTTTATTTAAAAGATTTTCTTTAAATATGGACCGCCGATTAAAGTAAATCAATCTGGACCGTTCATGGATTAGTTACTATGCATTCCATTTTCCTATAAATATAAGCTCATTCCTTCATTATTTTTTATTTAATTCATTGAAACTCTGAGAGAGAAATTATAGAGAGAAATTTATAAAGAGAAAATTATAGAAAGAAGAAGAAGAGTATTCTCGCTACTTCACTACTTCTATAATTGGTTTCTTTTACGGTAAGGGATATTATTCGTTTGTATTCACGAAGAGAACCTCTGTTATTCCATTCATTATTATTACATTGGAATAACTTGTAAAAGTGGCATACCTATACATATACATTTGTGACACACGCAGATACCCTATACTTGGTGAAATTCTTATATTATTCCATTCTTATTTATTCATTGGAATAACTCAGATACGCTGTGGTTTACCCTATACTTGGTGACATTCTTCTATTATTCTCATTGGAACATCCTGCTCATGGTGTTTTACACCCGGACTGGTTAAAATTTTTATTATTATTCATTGGAACATCCTCGCTCGTGTGTTTTACTGTGGGACTGGTTAAAATCTTTATCATTACATTGGAATATCCTATCATGTGTGTTTTACACCGGATCCGGGTTCCATCTTTATTATTCTGTTGGAACATCCCGCTTGCGTGTGAATTTCACCGACCGTTCCGTTATTATTATTCTCGTTGGAATAACCTGCCTATGCAAAGTACCGCATGCAATGGTGATTTCTTTTGTTATTCCATTCTTTATTATACCCGGTTGGTTAAAACTTTGACTTCTATACTCCATGAAATTAGTAGAATATCCTTGATATTTGCGTTTCATCCAAAGATCTTTTCATGGAAATATTCTTCCGATCATTCTTGAATTTTACTCTACTGTAAACAAAGATCATGTTGACAATTTGGACGTTAATAATTCATGGATTAAATAATTCTTGAACTTGTTTTATTGAATTATTATGTCATTGTCATCATCATCATGTTATATTATGTTATCTTTCGCTTTACGTGCATAGATGAACTTAGTATGATTATGACCGAGGATCATTCGGTATAATCATGACTTGATATAAATGATGTGACAAAAGTCCTCGATTATTCTGTAATGCGATGATGGATAGTTTTTGGTATGATTATGACTGGGGTGATTCGGTATAGTCATGACCATTGATAATTTGATGAAAATCCTCGACCAAGGGTGCGAGGATGATTAGATGTGGTGGTTTATTTATTGTCGAGTCTCAATGATAAAAATTGATGATGAAACCTTTTAAAACCTAAAAGATAGTAGACTTTATTCTCTACTGACTCTTTTTAATGGATTGCTAATTCTTACCGCAGATTAAACTGGTTGTCTATTGTATTTTATTAGTTTAACATTGTTGAAGGCTAATGATAATTTATTCTCGCATTATCTTAGTCATAATATTTCTTCTTGGGCTAGTTGAGCTCACCCTTTCTTTCATTGTTCTCTTCGTGAAATGAGAACATACCGGGACTTAGTCTGGGAACGAAGTAATGGTCCAGAGGATAGCATTAGTAGTCCTCACTATTTCGTGAAATAGTGTGATAATAGATGTAATGAGGACTCCTTTCGAGTTTGTATAATATCTAGTAGACAATATTTGTATTCAAACTCACGTTTATATCGTCATTATTATACTACAGTTAGGTTAGTAAGTTGTATTTGAATTTATGTACCATGTAAGTGGCGACCCAAGATGGGTGACGTATACCTAATTTTGGGGCGCCACGGTTATCTTCGCCGTAGTAGTGCATGGATAATTTGTGGTCGGTGATACTAATGAATACACGATTATCTTTGGTCAGTAGTGCATGGATAATTTGTGGTCGTGATCTTAATGAATACACGATTATCTTTGGTAGTAGTGCATGGATAATTCGTGGTCGTGATACTAATGAATATCCTCGGCCCGTAAAGTGGATGATTCGATGATATGGATTAATTATTGAGCCGAGTCTCAAAGAATGAAATATTAATTCATGGATGTGGTAAAAGTCATCTTTGGTCAGTAAGAGACTTGGTATGATTATGACCAAGGATTATTCGGTATAATCATGATCAGAATGAAAAACACGAATATCCTTGGCCGGTGGTGCATGGATAATTCGTGGTCGCGGATACTATTAAATTAGCGTCTCAAAGATTATTGGTTTTACTGATTGTATATCTTTCGTAGGATTGCAAAGATTAATTTAATGTTTTCAACGATAAAGATATTCAAGGTATCCTCACCTCTTTATCATACCACCAGTCGTATTCTAATTTCGAGGGCAAAATTCCATAAGGAGGGAGATTGTGAGACCCCATATTTTATCAATAAAGATTTAAATTTTGTGAAATAATTTTTAATATTATGGTGTGAATTTGAGATAATATTATAGTTGTGGGTAGTATTTATAAATTTTGCAAAGTATGCAAGTTGTTATAAAATATTCGTTTGGTCTGGGAATATTCTTTTTTGTTAGGGAATATTCGACAACTACTCAATCATCAGTGGACCCCATAATGTAATTATTGTTGGATCGAGAAAACGACAAAAAATATTTTATAAAAATAATCTACGAAGGTGTTACCGTTAAAACCGTTGAACTACCCGGTGGTAAAAGTACGAAGAATACGCGTGGTTGCGTATAAAAGAAGACACTGCAGATTGATTATCGATGCTTACGTGAGAAGTCACTCAAATTTATACTCAATTATTCGCTACAAAGAATTCTTCGATCATATCTCTTATATTATTGATTCAATTATTGTCACAAGATCATCTCAGATAATATGTTATATTATTAATTGAGACGACAAGTTATAAATGATTAATAATTGTTGAAAGATTAAAAATGTGTTGATTAAAAATAAAATGATTTGTGGTAATATTTATTCAATCCTTAATGTATATAAAGAGTCCATTATGAGACGTTTGTGGTAAGTTTGATTATTTTATGGGGGCCCGTATATGTCATTATCTAAAAGTCTCTTCGTCAATAGTAATTACCTTTGTGAATAGTAATTACCTTCATCAATAGTATTTACCTTAAATCAATAATATTTACCTTCGTCAATAGTAATTACCTTACATCAATAGTAATTACCTTTGTGAATAGTAATTACCTTCGTCAATAGTATTTACCTTCAATGATAGTAATTACCTTCGTCAATAGTAATTACCCTTGTGAATAGTAATTACCTTCGTCAATAATAATTACCTTTACCAGACGTCAAACCACTTGTCGTTTCACATTCTGGCGTCGAACCACTTGCCGTTTCACATTACAAATCGTCGAACCACTTGTCGTTTCACATTACAAAGCGCCAAACCACTTTTCTTTTCACATCACACAAATGTCGAGCCACTCGCTTTTCACATGGGTAAAAAAAGTTTAGAAATCTTCTATAAATAGAGGCCTAGTGCTTCATTATTTTCACTTAATTCACTTTGAAACTCTAGAGAGAAAACTATATGAGAGAAAGAAGAAAAGTATTCTCGCTACTTCACCCGCCAATATTCGGTTCTTCTAAAGTAGGGAATATTATTTGTTGTAACCGTAAGGGTGTTATTCTTTCTTATTCATGAAGAGAACTGTTGTTATTCCATTGCTTATTATTCATTTGAATAACTTTGAAAAGTGGTATACCCTATACATAACCTCAGATATGGCAGATACCCTATACTTGGTGAAATCCTTATATTATTCCATTCTTATTTATTACATTGAATAACTTTGATACGCTGAATCCCCTATACTTGGTGATCTCCTTCGCTTTTTCCATTCTTTATTATTCTGTTGGAATATCTCATGCGTGTGTTTTACAGGACGGGTTCCATTGTTTATTATTCCGCATTTATTATTCTCATTGGAATATCCATGCGTGTGTTTTACAGGACTGGTTCCATTGTTTATTATTCGCCATTATTATTTCGTTGGATCATCCCTGTCGGTGTGAATTTCACCCCGACTCGTTCGATTATTATTATTCTCTTGGAATATCCTGCTTGTGTGTGTTTTACACGGACCGGGTTCCATTGTTTATTATTCAACATTTATTATTTTGTTGGATCATCCCTGCTTTTGTGAATTTCACCCGACTGGTTCCGTTATTATTATTCTATTGGAATAACCCGCTCATGCAAGTACCGCATGCGTGGTGATTTCTTTTGTTATTCCATTCTTTATTATACCCGATTGGTTAAATCTTTGACTTTATACTCCATGAAATTAGTGGAATATCCTTGATATTTGCGCTTCATCCAAAGATCTTTTCATGGAAATATTCTTCCGATCATTCTTGAATTTTACTCTACAAAACAAAGATCATTTGACAATTTGGACGTTAATAATTCACGGATAAAATAATTCTTGAACTTGTTTTATTGAATTATTATGTCATTGTCATCATCCTCATGTTATATTATGTTATCTTGACTTACGTGTATAGATGAACTTAGTATGATTATGACCGAGGATCATTCTAAGATAATCATGGCTTGTTATAAATGATGTGATAAAAGTCCCTCGGTATTCTGTAATGCGTTGATAGATAGTTTTGGTATGATTATGACCAGGGGTGATTCTAGTATAGTCATGACCATTGATAATTTGATGAATATCCTTGGCCAGTAGTAAGGGGGTGATTCGATGATGTGGAATATTTATTAAAGTCGAGTCTCAATTTATAATGTTGATAAAAACCTTTTAAATCATAAAAGATAATAGATTTTATTTTCTACTTGACTCTTTTAATGGATCGCTTATTTCACTGTGATTAAACTTGTTGTCTATTGTATTTTATCGGCTTAATCGTTGAAGGCTAATGATAAATTATTCTCGCATTATCTTAGCCATAATATTTTTCTTGGGCTAGTTGAGCTCACCCTTTCTTTCACCGTTTCTTCTTGAAATGAGAATATATTTGGGACGAGTCGGAAACGGAGTAATGGTCCAGAGGATAGATTAGTAGTCCTCACTATTCGTGAAATAGTGTGATAATAGTTGTAATGAGGACTCCTTTTGAGTTTGTATAATATCTAGTAGACAATATTTGTATTCAAACTCACGCTTTATGTTGTATTGTACAATTACGCTTATATTAGTAAGTTGTATTTGAATTTATGTACCATGTAAGTGGCGAACCAAGATGGGTGACGTATACCTAATTTTGGGGGCATCACATACGTGCAAAGATGAACTATTGATTGATGAGTATCTTTGGCTTACGTGAATAGATGGACTGTTGATTATTGGTTTTACAGTTGTATATCTTTGGCTTACGTGCATAGATGGACTGTTGATTATTGGTTTTATAGTTGTATATCTTTGGCTTACGTGCATAGATGGATTGTTGATTATTGATTTTATGGTTGTATATCTTTGGCTTACGTGCAAAGATGGACTGTTGATTATTGATTTTACAATTGTATATCTTCGCTTACGCAAAAGATTTAACTGCTGATTGAAAGCTTTGGCCCGTAGTGCAAAAATGGCGAAGTATGACATGATCGATCATGACCACTGGTGATAATAACGAATATCCTTGGCCCGTAGTGCATGGATAATTCGATAATGTGATTGGCAGGATCATGACCATTAGTTAACAGTTGAATGTCTTTGGTCGTAGAAATAATCGACGAGACAATTGATTGGTATGATCATGACCATTGGTTTTATAGTTGAATATCTTCGCCCAGTAGTGCAAAAGGTAGACAACCGATTGGTATGATCATTGTTATTATATTTGACTATCTTTAGCCTTTGGGGTAAGGATATTGAGTAAACGATTCTATTAAGCCTTTGTGGCAAAGGAGAAACTGTTGATTTACATGATTATAAATATGAATTGTGGATTTAACTATAATCTTTGGTGGTTCAGGTGAAGACAGGTGATGATAGTTCTTTTTGTCTTGGGTATAACAAAGAACTATTAATGAGTATTACAAGAATGAAATATTAACGATGGACTTTTAATCTAGAGGAGACAATAGACATTATGTTCCACTTGACTCTTCTAATGGATTACTTATTCTGCTGCAGTTAAACTTGTTGTTTATTGTATTCTATCAGTTGTTATACTGTTGAAAGCTAAGGATAATTTATTCTGCATTATCTTAGTCATAATATTTCTTACTGGGCTAGTTGAGGTCACCCTTTTCTTTCATTGTTCTCTTCAGGAAATGAGAATATAGCTGGGACTAGTTGGAGAATGGAGTGACGGTCCGAGATGATAGCATTAGTAGTCCTCACTATTCTGTTGAATAGTGTTACAATAAATGTAATGAGGACTCCATTGAGTGTGGATATTGTCTAGATGACAATATTCTTATTAAAACTCTTAGATTATGTTTTGTCGTATTTTATACGACTGTTATATAATTAAGTTGTATTTGAATTTTGTACCACGTATTTGGCGACTCAAGATGGGTGATGTATACCTATTTTGGGGGCGTCACACACTATCTATATGGGGAGAAAGTGGAGATATATTCAGACCATAAAAGCCTTAAATATATCTTCACCGAAAAGGAACTCAACATGCGGCAACGACGTTGGCTCGAGCTGTTGAAAGATTACGACCACACCATTCAATACCATCCTGGAAAAGAGAACGTGGTAGCTGACGCGTTGAGTAGAAGATCATATGCGGGAACGAGTGTGATGTTGTCAACACAAAGGCCCATTTTGTGTGATTTACAAAAGATGAAGATAGAATTCAAGACTTCGGGGACCCATGCGATGATGTCAAGTATACGCATAGAACCGACTTTAATCGAAAAAGTTAAAGTTGCTTTCGTTTAGCGGATCTGGAGCTAATGCGTATGAAGAAGAAAGTACAAGAAGGTGTTATTCCAGAAGCAAGAATCGATGAAGGAGTACTTCGAGTCCACTCCAGACTTTGTGTTCTTAACGACTCTGATTTGAAATATAAGATCACGATGGAGGCACACAATGCACCGTTTGCAATCCATCTCGGAAGTACCAAAATATATCGTGATCTTCGACATACATTTTGGTGGAACAATATGAAGAGAGAGATTGTAAAGTTTATCTCGAGGTGTTTAACTTGTCAACGTGTAAAGGCGGAGCATCAAGTGCCTAAGGGTCCATTGCAACCACTTGAGATTCCAAAATAGAAGTGGAAACACATTACCATATATTTCGTTACGGGACTTCCCACGGTTTCTCAAGGCATAAATGTTATTTGGGTTATTATTGATAGATTAACCAAGTCTGCTCATTTCTTGCCAATACGGGAGACTTATTCCCTTGAACGTCTTGCTCGTATGTATGTAAATGAGATTGTGAGATTGCATGACATGCCCGTATCCATAGTTTCGGATCGTGACCCAAGATTCACTTCACGATTTTGGGTTAGCTTGCAACAAGCTATGGGAATGGATTTACGATTCAGTTCGGCATACCATCCTCAAACGGACGGACAATCAGAGAGGACTATTCAAACTCTTGAAGATCTATTAAGACTTTGTGTCCTAGACTTCAAAGGGAGTTGGGATAAGTATTTACCAGTGGTGGAATTCTCTTACAACAACAGTTATCAGGCAAGTATAGGTGTGGCTCCATTCGAAGCATTGTATGGACAAAAGTGTGGCTCTCCAATATGTTGGGATGAGGTGGGTGAAGCAACATTATTGGGACCCGAGTTGGTACGTATGACTACAGAAAAGATCCAAATGATTCGACAACGTATACAAACAGCACAGGATCGACAAAAGAGTTATGCGGATCTTCATCGAAAGGACGTGGAATTTAGTATTGGGGATCATGTATGGTTGCGTGTTGCTCCATGGAAGGGAGTTACAAGATTTGGGAAGAGAGGAAAGCTCAATCCATGATTTATTGGTCCATTTTAGATTCTTGACCGAGTAGGAAATGTGGCCTATAGACTCGCATTACCTCCAAGTATGTCTCGTGTTTAATATTTTTCACATATCTGTGCTTCGTAAATATGTGAAAGACCCGAACCACGTTATTGAGTTAGAACCAGACGAGATAGCCGAAGACTTAACGTACGAGGAGTTACCTGTCAAGATCTTGGATAGAAAGGAGCATGTCTTACGTACAAAGGTCATACCACAAGTTAAAGTTTTGTGGAGGAACCATGCTATTGAGAAAATGACCTGGGAGTTAGAAATGGAAATGAAAGCGAGGTATCCTCACCTTTTCGAAACACCAGGTACGTACATCAATTTCGAGGACGAAATTTTATAAGGAGGGGAAGTTGTAAGACCCCAACTTATTATTAATGAAATTAAATTTCCTCTATTTATTATTTTGAAATAGTAAGGGTTGATTTGATTAATGTGGTTAGTTATGGGTAAAATGCGTAAATATTTCAAATAAGAAAGTGGTTATAAAATATTCATTGTTGTCAGAAAATATTCGTTTGGTCGTGGAATATTCTTGCTGTCGGAGAATATTCATACGACGACGCATCCTTGTGTGGGCCCCATAACGGAAAGCGATTGGATGAAGAAAACGATAAGTATAAGTTGTTTATAAATAACTACAGAGTAGTTATATCAATTAATACTATTGGAATACTTGGTGGTTAAAAACACAAGAGTCTACTTATTGCACCAATTATTGATTCTTACGTAAGAAGGCAAGATTTTAATAATTGTTACAAGTAATTACTGCTCAATATTTTATTTTATTGATTCAATAATTGTTATTGATATTTTATATTATTGTTGTTTTAATAATTGTCACTACACAAGATTTTCCATTATCGGAGCAATAATTCATATTATTTGAATAATATTATTAGATAGCATTATTGGCAATGTCTAGAAAGTTACATCAAGGAGAGGTTTGGTCACCTAAGGCTTGGCCAAGAAGGAGAAATCCTTATTGGAAAGTCCCTCTTTCCTGTAATTCACCGATCATTTCGATATTGTGATTCTCGTAATATATTTGTGAATAATTAATTATTGATTTATATGATAAGAAAAATATTCATTTTATGTGTATATAGATGGAGAAAATTTTTAATGTGACAATTGTTGAAAATTATTATTTTATCTTTTCCCGATAAAATAATTCATTTAAATATATTATTATATTTTAATAATATAATAATGGTGATATTTTTATAATAAATGTGTGATATATTATTAAATGAGGAGAAAGAGTATTTTTGTTACTAAAAATATTTAAAACATGTTTTTCATATTTGTGGACCCCATTTCTTGACTGAAATTTGATTATACCGCAAAATCGTCTCAGTATATGGATTTTGCTTAATTTCATTTGGAATTTGGAAAAACTTAAAACTACAAAGTTGTAGAGAATTGAATTTTCTATGGAATGGACATAAGATTTGATTTTTTCTGATAAAAGGGTTATTTATTGTGAATTATTTAAATTCCAGAATAATTAATTTTTTTTGAGTTTTAAATGGTTTTAATATGAAAAACGTTTTTGGTGATGTTGGCATTTGTTTGGCTGATGTCTAGACCAAAAAAGTGGGTGTAGGAATTTAAGAAAAATATATTTATATTTTATTAAATTTTTTGATTTGGTGTTCTAAGCATTTTCCTATAAATAGGGTGCTTAGGTTATAATTGAAAATCACACCAGAAACAAGTTTTCTCTCTCTTTCTCTCTCTATATTATCAAGCGTATTCTTGTGAGTATTTTGATACTTTGAGTGTTGTTATACGGTGCAAGTTCCTTCAGCACTATATCTAGTATTCCAGACAGAAGTACTGTCTTTTCGAGGTAAGAGATATTATTTTTTTTAAAAAAATGATATTATTTCTTTCAATATCATTATGCCGGAATATTGATAAGATTTTTCTTGTAAAATTCTTGTCTTTTAGTGTTGGGTTACTTATTCTTATTCACGATATACATAATTATTCACTTAATACTGGCATTATTCACGAGGAAAAATTAAATTTTTATTTTTTATCCAAGATATCTATTATGGATACTAGCTTTGATTGTATTCATGTTTTGATCATTCTTGAATTTTACTCCACTGTGGTTATTTATGAAGTATTTTTGAACTGTGATTGTTTTAAGTACGAATCCTTAATATTTGTTCTTTTGTTTTACTAGATTCGTTTTTTTAAAAATATTTTTTATCATCCTCAGTCCTAAATGATTATATTACTGAATATCTTTGGCCTGTAGTGCAAATATGAATGATTTTCTGATGAATATATTTGGCCTGTAGTGCAAAAATGAACAAGTGTTGAGATAAACATGACCAACTGATAGATATTTTTGGCCTGTAGTGCAAAGATGAATATTTGATTCAAGATGTTTATTGATTGATGTTACAGAGATAAAATATTGATGATGGACTTTTAAATTCATAGATAATAGTCGATTTCATTCTCTACGTAACTCTTCTATGAATTATTATTTTCGCTGCGAATATTGATTTAAAACTTGTTGTCTATTGTATTCTATCAATTTTTTTTTCCCTGTTGAGGACTAACGATAATTTATTTTATATTATCTTAGTCATAATATTCTTTTACCGGCTAGTTGAGCTCATTTTTTCCTTTTGTTCCATTTTTCTTCTCGGGGAGGCGAGAATGTAGCTAATACTAGTGGGTATGGAATAATAGTTCTAGAAGTTGTTTTTAGTAGTTCTCATTTATTTTGTAAAATAGTGTATCAATAATTGTAATGAGGACTTATTTGAGTGTGGATATTGTCTAGAAGACAATATTTGCATTTAAACTCACAGTTTATGTGTTGTCGAATTTTGCACGACAATTATATTAATAATGTTGTAGTTGTTTCTATACCATATATTTGATGATTCAAAATGGGTGTTGTATACCTATTTTGGGACGTCACAATAATGGACATAGTTTTGTTTAAGGAACTACCCAGTCCAAAAAGCTTGAAGTAATTATTAGTAACTCCAAGACACTTCTTGTGGAGATTAGATTGAATGTTTGAAGCTAATTAATGTTTTAACTGAACTATATAACCTCACACCCTATTTGATTCGTCCATTAGTGCTTATGTAGTTATATTGTTGAAAAACATGGGCCTGACCCCAGTCCCAATATTGGAAACCACTGTACTACTTGGCTGGACAACCCCCATATAGGCTCGAGTACAGAAAATGAGACAAAAACATTAGGCCATGGGTGTATAACTGTATCCGTATATACATCAAATCAAATCAAATCTAAGAAGTAGTGAAGTACTAATATTAAGTTCTAATACCAGCGAATCACTACAAAAGCCAATATCAAAGTGCTAAACAAAGAGTAAACCAAAAAAAAAATCTGCAACCAGTCACTAAATGACTGAGCAATATAAATATTAACTAGGACGTAATGCACTACAGTAAGGAAATTATCGTTGAATAATCTCTGCAAAATCATCAAGTAATCTCATCTCCTCATGCGAGCTCGCCGATGCTTTGCCAGTTAAGGACTCTCCATCAAGATGAAATCAGGGAAGCTGTTGTTGTAGTAGTCCTTCCAGTGCACATATGGCTTTGGTGAGTTTGGACTTTCACAAACTGCTGACTGAAGCCCAAGTTTCCTGTAATCAAGAAGTTGGTCTTCAATCATTAGCTCTGATACATCTTCCATTATCAGATGCTTCAGGGTGCACTCCGGCTGAAACAAAACAAAATAAATTTTCATTTCATGAAATAAAGGCAATAATATAAAATGGGACTTAAAGAATGTAATACTGACCTTTGAGTTTGATGGAAAAGCCCTTGGAGATGCTAACTGCGTGGAAATATCTGGACAGAGATAAAATTAAGTTAATATTCTGTATAATGAAAGACAAATTATAGCTCAAGTTTGGATAAACTGCAGCAGTTCTTTTTTTACCATCATCTAGTTAGATAAAATTAAGTTAATATTCTGTATAATGAAAGACAAATTATAGCTCAAGTTTGGATAAATTATACCATCATCTAGTCCAACCGTCCTCAAAAAATAATCCATATTTCTCTGAGCTTTGATACATTTCTGATGGTTGTGCAGAAAACGTTCTTCTGCAACAGCACTGGGAAGCTCGTCTTCTTCTGCAACAGCGATCAATTTCTTACCCTGACTATTCTTTAATACCCGATGCCCAGATGGCTTCCCCGAGTTTGTGAGGTCACTTAGCGCTTTCCTGCCACCAACTTGAGCTTTCTCTGGAGCTTTAGAAACATTAATCTTTCCCCCAACGGAAAGTTTATTAGTCTTAGAAACACTAAGATCTTCCCCAATAGATATCACATTCAAGGAATTGTGTTTCCTTGATGGCTGAAGTGCCGAAGGCTTCCCCGAGTTCAATATATCATTAAGTGCTTTCCTCCCACCAAGGCCTCCACCTTTCTTCTGTGCCTTGGATATATTGGCTTTTCCCCCAACAGAAGCTCCTGAAAGGTAGATATAATCTTATTAAGAAAAGCATGAAACTAGTTATTTCTCATGAAAGCTAGACCTAGCGAATAACTTGTTCATAGCAATATGTAACATACCATCGAGTTGAACATTTAAATTCTGATCTTGAATGAAGTGACCAGAATGTGTTGCCATGTGTGCGCTTTTTGCAGGCAAAAATCTTCAATGATCTGTGCGACAGGGAACCAGAAAAGCTGAGCTTTTAAACATGTAAACAGATTCAATTTGATTAATATCACCAACATGATTCCAGGTTCCAGGTACGTTCACCGTGACTACAAGACAGGAACTGTAATAAGAAAAAAAAACTTCGTTTTCTTTTGCCTCCGTTTTCTCGGTTCTTAATAAGAAATAATATGCCACCTTCGTCCCATATTATTTGATCATTGTTGACTTTATAAAGTCAACTTAAGAGATTTTTAAACTCAAAATTGACATAGATTCTTTTAATTTTTAATCAATACAATGATGAGATATTGCAAACTATTTAAAAAATATTACTCGTTTTATTGTTTCATAATTTTCAGTGAGTCATCACAATTTTAAGTTTGAAATTGTCTCAAATTGACTTTCAAAAGTCAATAATGATCATATAATTTGGAACGGAAGGAGTACTAGCAGCTCATGAAGAATATTGCAACAAAGTCAATTTGGTTTAATCTCCAAGATGTTTCCAAGCTCATACAGAATGTAATTGCAATAATATAACCAACTGCCACTTCAAACTATTCTCAAACACACCAAGAATAGCTTAAGAAGAATAATTTATCTGGAAGTTCCAAAAGCTCACACTAAATGTAAAGGTTTCAGAATAGATACATAAAGCAATTCAGTCATAAACTTTCACAAATTCTCTTCGGAAGGAAAAGTATACAAATTATCACTCATTATAAGGTCTGTGTTATCAAGTACCAAAAGACAAATAAATAAGTTAATAACAATCCATACACTCACAATTTACATATACTTTTTGATCATTTAACACTGATATTTGAAGCCAGAAATCACAATTCCATCACCAAAGAAGATTACTCACAATTAAGAATGATTTCTAGTAAGTGAACCTCAATTATTGTATTGAGGTGATCCAAGTTAATAGGCAGATTACCTTCAACTTATGCAAGTTCATCATTACATCCTCACTTGCCCCAGTGCTCACTACAATCCTTATTAGAACCTATGCTAATGTTCATCACTATTGGCTACTACATTATAGACTTATAGTCACATATTCTTTTTCTTCTAGATTTTGAATTGCTAGTTGCAATTAGGGGTGTTATTTACCGTACCGATCCGATCCGAACCGGTTACCGGACCCACCCGAAATTGGGTACCAATACCGGTACCGGTTTATACCTACTTTTGTACTGGTTATCCTGCGTGGCAACATGGACAGTATAATGTAAGAAAGCATTTTTTTTCACATACTAACTGATAGAAGCATTAGTCTAACCCCATAATTGGCCCTTCCAAAAGTGGGCCATAAAGTAGTGATTAGAAGCCCAATAGCCAGCTAGGGATAAAACCGTGTGTGTATAGAGAGAGTGATGCAGGAGGATTTCTAGTCGAAAATTCTGAATGGTCAGATAGTACGATGATGATGTTAAAGGACCAAAAGCTAAGGGATCAGCGCAACGATATCGGTTGACTTCGGGGTCAAGCGTTCGATTCGTGTCTTCTGGGTCGGAGTTCGGCTTCGGATGGCGTCATGACTTCAGCTCGAAGCTGAAGTCATGACTTAGGGTGTGGCGAACTTCTAGAAAGTTTGTTAGAATATTTTTCACATCCCTAGGAGGATTTTATTTCTATTTTTTATTTCCATATCTCTAGGAAGATTCTAGACGGACTTGGAGAGAAAGTTTTGTTAGCTAGATATACCCGGCTTGTGGGTTGAATAGACTTTGATTTTGATAAATATAAATTTACATATTAAAGAGAGTTTCTCTGTGTTTTTCTGGTGAATCTCGTCCTTTATTTGTGAATTCATTTGTTTACCAGCCTGCAGAATAATCGCTATTCCGCCCGACGTTAGTTGGTATCAAAGCTCAAGCATCTTTCTGGGAATAGACTCATCGGTTTTAATGGTTGGTGGTCGTGATTGTGGTCGTAGAGGGCAGATTCCGGCTGAGGAAGACCCGGACCAGAATCGTAACATTCAAGACGCGATGATCGAGGATTTACAGAGACAGGTTGCAGAGTTAACCAGGCGTCTTAAGGCGCTGACTCGGGGTCGACGTGGACAGGTTCTGAAGGAGGAACCTTGATCACTATCGTGGATAGTTCCGGCTGACGAAGTCCCCACACCTTGATTATGACGAGGTAGGGTATTATTCTCGTACCTTGATCGTAATAAGGAATTTTATAATTTTAATTCCGATTTTGATGAAGAAGAAATTTATGAGGAATATGCAGATGAAGAAGAAATTTATGACGAATATGAAGATGAAGGAGAACCTTTTGGAGAACCTGAGTATGACGAATATGATGATGGCGACGAAGAGGAGAATGGATCGTATGAAGATAGCCAGGAGACCCTGATCGTTCGCAAGAGTCTACCAAATCATAAAGGTGATTCTGAAGAGAATTGGTTGAGAACCAATATCTTTCAAACAACTTGCACCATAGCAAATAAAGTCTGCAAGTTAATCATTGACGGTGGCAGTTGTGAGAACATAGTGTCCGAAGAAGCTGTCAAGAAATTGCAGTTGTAAACGGATCGACATCCTAAACCATATAAGTTGTCGTGGTTAAAAAAATTTAATGAAGTAAGAGTGGATAAAAAGTGTTTTGTGTCATTTTCCATCGGTAATAAATATTTTGATAAAACTTTGTGTGATATGGTGGCAATGGACGCATGTCATATGTTGTTGGGCCAACCTTGGCAATATGACCAAAGAGTCATCCATGATGGTTGGAAGAATACGTATTCCCTTCGTTTTAAAAGAAATAAGGTTGTACTAGCGCCTCGGCGAGAAGGGGACAGTTCAACTCGAGCAGTCGGGAGTCCGAACCTATTATCCATGACTAGATTCCTAACGGAGGCCGATCGTGAAGGTGTGGTGTATATCCTACTTCCTTGTGGGAGCGGTTCGACAGCTGAAAGAACTGAAGTGACAACCGATGCACAGGAATTGCCTGAAGAGCTTCCATCAGGACTATTGGCGATGAGGGACATTCAACAACAGATATATCTTGTCTCAGGATCGAATCAAAAGGAAAATATTTTAGTTGCCGAAGTATATCTTCTCGTACAGTTTTCACTCTATCTGTGTCGAACTCGAGGACAAGTACTTTCCAACACGGAGAGACTGATGAAGGAGGATTTCTGGCCGAAGATCTTGAATGGTCGGATAGTACGATGATGATGTTTAAGGACCAAAAGCTAAGGGATCAGTGCAACGGTATCGGTTGACTTCGAGGTCAAGCATTCGGTTCGTGTCTTCGGGGTCGGAGTTCGGCTTCGGATGGCATCACGACTTTGGCTTCGGATGGCATCATGACTTCGGGTGTGGCGAACTTCTTCCGAAGAGGCATCGTAACTTTAAAAGTCGATGGACTTTATTATTATTATTATTTAGTTCTTTATAGTAATAGTATTTTATTAGGTAGTAAATCTTTTATAATAAGTTGTTATTTTTGTTAGGATATCTTTCCGTATCTCTAGAAAGTTTGTTAGAATCTTTTTCACATCCCTAGGAGGATTTTATTTCTATTTTTTATTTCCATTATCTCTAGGAAGATTCTAGACTAACTTGGAGAGAAAGTTTAGTTAGCTATATATATACCCGGCTTGTGGGTTGAATTAGATAGACTTTGACTTTGATAAATAAAAATTTACACATTAGAGAGAGTTTCTGTGTTTTTCCGGTGAATCTCGTCCTTTATTTGTGAATTTTACCTGCCCGCAGGATAATCGCTATCCCGCCTGACGTCAGAGAGAGGCTGACATAATTGACCTAACATTAAAGGTTAACTTCTGTGTAAAGTACAGGATGGGAAAGGGACGAAAGGCAACAATACTTTGTTTGCCAAAATCCATTTATTTTTGAATATTTCAGTTAGAAATTTTGCCTTTAATCACTTTTTGGAACTTGATTGAATCTAATGGAGCTAGATCTTGTACCTGATGGAGCCATGGAGGGTCTGGTCTGTCCAGGGCTCGTGGCGGCATCAGAGGCGGGATCAAGCGAGATTGGGAGGCGAAGGAGACTGCCAACGAACTATACCACCAGCTCTGGATGGATATGTCTGGACTTAAAAGGGAAGATGTGAAGATTTTGGTTGAGAAGTGAGAAGTGAGAAGTGAGAAAGGGACTTAGCAATAGAGCTTTGGGAATAAAATTAATAAATTACTAATGTATCCAGTATAACCGATTCGGTTCGGTCCGGTTAAAATACCGAACAAGCCAACCCCCTACCCGATCCCGGTAACGAATATTCGGTATGTACTGGTTCCTTGTACCGTTACCAAACCGGTACCCATTTGTCCCGAATCGGCCGGTTCAGACCGGTCCGGTTTGACCAAAAACCGAAAATACTGAATTTTTTGCCCACCCTTAGTTGCATTGTTGCAATGCAACTAGGGCATCAAATATTTTAAAAACGACATAATTGAAAGAAACATACACCGCAAAGTTATGCCAAGAACATATGCACAAACCCTAGATATTTCGGGAATGTAAAATTATTCATTCAATATAATTTACCTCTAATTTTTTTCTTAAATGTTTAACTCTTTCCTTATTAAAAAGAAGCCCCTACTGAACTTGTAAATGTCATACAAGCAAGAACACCCAAGACCTACTACAATTTTTAGAAACCTGTAAGGAATGGAGTGTATCTTAGTCTTTTAATTGCAGTATTCAGGTCATTATTGTCCTTTTCCATTTCTTTCTGTTAGAGTTAGGCTTTAGGCATAAGGAGGGAGCATGTGCTCAGATTCCTCAAATTTGTTGAGGTGAGAGTATTTGTATTGAATCCAATCGGGGTCCATTTTAGGCCCTTTATGAGCTCCCTCCGAAGCCAGATAAGTCTGATAACATTTTTAAAACTGTAAAGTTTGAATTTTCAAAGTTTAAAGGGAAAAACCCTAGGTCATGTAACAAATTCTTCTCACACCATATGGTTCTGAATCTCTCAAAAAGTCTATTTGACTACTTTGAGTTTGGAAGGGGAGGCTCAGTCATGGTACTCAAGATTTGTGCATGAAAGACGAGCTGACCTGGGAGGGATTGATAAAGGAAATTGTTGCCAGATTTAGTCCAGAAACTAGTGATAATCCCATAGGAGAACAGAAGAAATTACAACAAATTGGGTTAGTTTATAATTACAGGAAAAGGTTTGAGGAATCGAGGGGGTTGGGCTTTTGATAGCTAGGAACCCCGTCCTTAATGAAGATTTTAAAATTGGAAATCCAGTTGGGAGTTCAGGAACTCAAGCCAAAAAACCTCAAGGAAATGATCAGACTGTCTAGGGTGGAGGAGACCAAAATTGGAGGCTTGGCTCAAAAAGAGTAGGGTAATGAATAAGACTACTGGAGGTTCAACTTTTCCTAAACATGTGTTTATTCTACAACTCAAACTTGCTGCAATGATTAATGGTTATACTGTGAGGTCTCTACCTATAAGAGGACTCACTTGGGAACAAATCAATGAGAAAAGGAGAAAAAGATTATGTTTCTCATGTAATGAGCCTTTTATGCAAGGTCATATATGTAAAAAACCACAACTATTCATAATGTTACCCTCAGCCTTAGATAGCCCAGAACTTGAAGAAGTTGAACACTGTGGTGAAGCAGAAAAGGAAGGATGGCCAGTGGAGTGTGAGGAACAGGAAGCCCAAATCACCCTACATGCTCTCTCAGGTCATAGCACTAATAATACTGTCAAGCTTTTGGGATGTCACATGGAAAATTTCTGAGGATATTGTGGATAGTGACAGTACTAACAACTTTCTAGATCCCCATGCAACTAAGAGAATCAAAGCTACAATGAGGGAAACCAACTCCATCACTGTGACTGTTGCAGATGGATTTAAGGTCTCTAGCCATCAACACTGCCCAAATTTGTCTTGGTCCATTACAAGGTGAATCTGATCAAGTGGCGGTCCCAACTACCCAACTTATGAATTCTGGTGAGTTCAAAAAGGTGTTTAACTCTGCAACTCATGGGTATTTTGGTTATCTGTTTGGAATATACCAGGGAGACGAAGAGAACACAATATAGAAAGGGGGCCAGGGCAGTAGCAGTGAAAAACATGTGACTGATTCTACCATTGGGAAAAGTCCTCAGATGGAAAATTTGCTGCAAGACATTTCTGTGATTTTTCAAGAGTCAAAAGGACTGCCTCCAACTAGAACCCGGGATCACCACATAAGATTAAAGGTGTAGTCAACCAGTGAATCTTGTGAATCTTAGGCCTTACAAAATGATGTAATCCAACCTAGTAATAGCCCTTATGCATTCCCAATTCAATTAGTTAAGATGGAACCTAAAGAAGGATTATAGAGCACTGAATAACATTACAATTATGGGCAAATTCCCCATTCCAACAATTGATGAGTTACTTGATGAATTACATGGCTCCAATTGGTACTCTAAATTGAATCTGAGGTCTAGATGGATACCATCAAATTAGAGTCAACAAGGATGATATACCAAAAACAGCTTTAAGGACTCATATTGGCCACTTTGAGTTCCTAGTGATGCTTTTTGGCTCACTAATGTCCCAACCACCTTCCAGTCCTTGATGAAAAAGGTATTTCAACTATACTTAAGGAAATTTGTACTTTGATGATATACTAGTTTACAGTAAAAGTTATGAGAAACACTTGGAGCATTTGAGATCGACAATACATTTATTACAAGACCATTGCCTATTTGCCAAAAGAAGTAAATGTATCTTTGGTACACAACATATATTGGCCTTTGCTAGTCAATATAAAGGGATTGAGGGGGTTTCTGGGATTAACTGGTTTATAAGAAATTATGGAGTAATAAGTAACCCCCCTAACTGATTTATTGAAGAAGGACAAGTTCATATGGAATGACAAAGCCACTGAAGCTTTCCAAGCCCTCAAGAAAGCTATAACACAGGCTCCGGTCCTTGCTATGCCAAACTTTAATGAACCCTTTGTGTTGGAAATAGATGTCTCACACTTTGGCATTGGGACAGTGCTAATGCAAAAAGGCAGGCCTATAGCCTATTTGAGTACAATTATAGCACCTCAACATTTGGATGGTTAACATATGAGTGACTGGTAGTGGTTTATGCAGATAACAAATAGAGACATTATCTGTTGGGAAACAAAGTTTATATCAAGACATACCACCATAACCTAAAATATTTATTGGATCAAAGGAAGAAAAATGGATCACCAAATTGATGAGGCTTAACTATGAGATAACATATAAGAAGGGCAAAGAGAATATTGTGGCTGATAGCTTATCTAGAGAAGTAGGGGAGCCCACATTCCAAAGCCATTGTTTGACCATCACTCAAGAGAACATGGGAAGGTTGTAAAGTGATGACCTCAGTGTCTCCCAATTGGGTACAAGAGAGCACATTCCTGGGAGAAGGATGAGGGGTTGCAGAATATTATAATTCAACTGCAAGTCAATCCCAACGCCAAATTTCAATACAAGCTGGTGGTAGCTCCAGATTTAGACCTAAAAAGGAAATTCATAATTGAGCTTCATAGTTCCCCTATTGTAGGACACCCAAACATTAAGGGTACTTTTGAAAGGATCAATGAGTTCTTCTGTTGGGCCTATCTTGAGACAGGATGTCACTACTTTTATGAAAGAATATGACATCTGTCAACAACAAAAGTATGAAACTGTAGCTTCCCCAGTATTGCTACAACCCCTACCCATTCCAGAGATAACTTGGACTGACATTTATATGGATTTCATAGACCTTACAAACAAACTTCATTGACACAATCAAAACATTGAAAATTGACTCTAAATATTATGTGTCATTCCTAGTAGAGGACAGAGTTGGTACAGTAGCTTACAAACTCCAGCTACCTGGGGTACAAAGGAATAATGCAGCTTTCCCCTGCCTTCTGAGGCTACATGGGAAAGCTAGAATCAACTGCACAAGAGGTTTCCCCAATTCCACCCTTGAGGAAAAGTGCCCTTTTTTAAGGGGAAAGGAATGTAAGGAATGGAGTGGTTAGTTAAGTCAGTTAGATAGGAGGGTATCTTAGTCTTTTAATTACAGTATTCAGGTCATTATTGTCCTTTTCCATTTCTTTCTGTTAGAGTCAGGTGTTAGGCATGAGGAGGGAGCATGTGCTCAGATTCCTCACATTTGTATTGAATCCAATCCATACTTTGCAGTAAGAAATTAATGAATAAAAATCTGTTTCTTCCTCAATTATCTGCTCTCTCTATTTTTCTCCAACTGTTCTCTCCCTCTATTCCAATCTCTGACTATTCTTCCCTAAAATTCTTCTTAATCATTCTGTTTCTGCTTCTTGATCATTACAAAACCCTTCTTGAATTATACCCTTGTTGTAGAAATTGTAAATTACGCAAAAGAAATCAAGCAAAAATTAAAACAAAAGAAAAAAAAAGAATTAAAGAATAGGGTTAACCAAAAACTTTAGTTTCTAACAATTAACTTAACCAGCGCAGAAATTTGGGGGAACAATTGACTTCAAAATAAAAGAGAAAATAGAACAAATTATAACTCTTATTCTTAATCATTCTACATAAACAATCAAAAAAATCCAACCATTGATCAAAGTTACTTGAGTACCAAAAATATAACACAAATAGTAAAAATTACTCTCAACCAAAGCACTAAACAGCGTTTAGGGTTTAAGGGGTAAAACTTACAGGAGTGAAGTGTTTAATACTGGTTTAAGGGGTAAAACTTACAGGAGTGATTAATACTTCTTTGTTTGTGCTTCTTATGAGAAATTTCTGGCTTATTCAGTTGATTTCTTCCCGTGATTTTCTCTTGTTTCGTTTTGTAGATTTGTAACGGTCGACAAATTGAGGCACATCCTATTTAAAGGCCGAGTCGATATGCAACGATCATATTTTGCCTATTTTACACACGTACCCTGTTCTGAGATAGTAATTACGATGATGGCAATCGTTATTCCTTCTTCATTCTCATTTTTCTTTTTTTTTCAATTGTTTAATGTTTAGTGGTATAATTCTTTTATTTATTTATATTTTAAACAACTATATAACTCATGATAACTGATATTTTTATATGTATTTTTAATATTTTTATATGATTTTTTATCACGCATAACTATACAATGAGTCTCATTTTTATATAAGAAAGAACCATATAAAAATATCAAAAATTCATATAAAAATAATGTTCACCTAACTCATTTTTTATATTCTACAAATACATATAATTTCACATCATATAAAAAAATAATATTTATGAACTTTGTTTGGAAGAGATTTTTGGACCCCATAATCGATTTCCAAATTCAAGTCTATGCCACGTGGCCTTTTAATTATTTGGTGACTTGATGTTTTAAAATGATTAAAGTCCAAATTAATTATGATTTATTGTTTATTTAGCTTTCTATCTTCAAAAGGAAAAGATTCTATCCAATTATAGGAATTTCAGTTTTATGGAAACTCTAATCAAGACTCTTATTCTTAATTGGTCTCGGGCGAGTTATAGCAAGGTGATGTAAACAATTTATTAAAACAAATTTTGAAGTTAACAATCTAAATATTTGAAATTAAGGTAAACTTATTTTATTTTAAATAGTGTAATAATGGTTAGGAATTTGTATATAGGAATTTGATATTTTTACATGTGTTTCTAAAACGACACAATTTTCCTACTCATAATAAATAAAATTAAAAGAATTAGGCAAAACGAATAATTTTTTTTCAAAAAATATATATACGAATCAATAATATGAGATACTATGCAGCAATTACTATGACAATTATTGAATAAATTTGGGTGACTTCTTACGTAAGTATCAATAATCAGAGATATTGTGCAATACCGTGTGCTACTGTGCAACAACGCGTATTACTGTACTTTTATCACCGGATATTTCAACAGTTTAACGGTAAAAAATTTGTCATTATTTTTGTCGCTTCCTATATACGACAATTATTTCATTGTGGGGTCCACCAATGATTGCGCCGTCGTACGAATATTCTCCGACAAACAGAATATTTTTCGACTAAACGAATATTTTATGACAACTTGTTTACTTTGAAAAATTTGCACATATCACCCATAACTATAACATTATATCAAATCAACACCTTATTATTCAAAATAACATCTAGAGAAAATTAAATCTTTATTCATAAAAAATTGGGGTCTTACAGTTTAGTTTACAGTATTTTGTAATTTAATACTGCGAACAAGACAGATGACCAAAATACCCCTCCTTATAAAAGTATCCGTCCGTAGTATTAAACTGCGGACGCTAAGTGTGGTTGACCAATTTAAAATCGACGTCATTTTTAAATAAGTGTCGTTCGCAGTATTAAACTGTAGAAGCTAAATATAATAGACTAATTAAAAAACGACGTCGTATTATTGGTCAAATTCAATTTTTTTAATTTTTTAGACTCTGCAATACTAAATTGCGGAGCCTAATTTTTTTTCTTCTCCATTTTATCTCCTCCCATTACTCTTGTCATTCACCCCATCTCTTTCCCGTGTTTTAACATAAGAAAAATAAACAATTATTTAATTGATATAGACCACCTAACAAATAACAGATAATTATTAAATTTAAACATTAGATATTGATGGGCACCTTTATTTTAAGATTATCTGACTATGCAACGATATGGATATGGTTCTCACTGAAATCTCCACCTATGCTACACCCTTACTACTTTTAATCCTTTGTCGAGCACCAAATCGGCCCACCCACTCTCTTATGCTGTTAACGCCAGTGATCTTTCTCCACGCCCCAATCACCAAGACGCTGGCCCAATATCCCCGCATAGCTCAACAAGTCAACACTAAAAGCTCGACTACCGACCGCCGAGGGATAGTTCCGACGCGAGAGTCAAGAAGACAAGCGATCACAAGGTCAACAATGGAGAGAAAAATATTATCTAGTGTCGAGAGGGATAGAATAAGAATTCTAATGAAAAATGTATGTGTTATTTACTCTCTTACGTGATCTTAGCCCCACGCATACTCCACTATCCGGCCATCGTACACCCACCACCTTTCGACACCTTTTTCCCTTATTTCCTTGGCCACTTCAAATTAAAAGTAAATAAATACTTTCACCCCTCTCATCATCGCTTTGCACACCACGGCCATTATCCGAGTCCCATCCTCATTAATGCCATGCAAAAGTGGTGGCGTATATAATAGTCAAACGTCATTTGGCATAATGATTATCGGGTCAAAATTGGGATTAAATGATAATTTGTATAATGGGCCAATATAATGACTAGCCCAAATAATAAGAATGACCCAAGTGACCAGATCCAACCACGACTTAACATAACACGATCCAAAGGAGGAGCCCAATAATTTCTACCAATAAAGAAAAAAAAAGATTATGGCCCAACATTACCCCCTAATCTTATATTAAACAGGTGTTTAATGAAAGACTATAAGCAAGATAGCCCGTAATGTAACCAACTATGATAAGTCATAAGAAATCCAGAGTGAAACTTGCCAAAGCCCAAATTGTCATCAGTATGTAAGTGAGAAACCCAATAGATGCAAGCCCACCTAAAGTGAAGATATTTAGGTCTAAAACGGATTTAAACCCTTCCCATTCATCATCATTGCAGTTGAATTAAATGTGTCGCCTTTAATTACCGTAAGTAACTCACAAGATAAAAGGTAAACTTTACCAATTTCGACGGCTTTTACTCGCTAATTCAAAATTTGAACCTTAGAGCTTTTTCTTCTCTCGCAAATTTCTTTCTCTCGCTTCACAAAATCGAAACAATGGTGATCAAACCTCTAGCCAGAGCTCTCCTCTTCGCAACTCCCATTAAAGATCGCTTTCTCCCAACCCAAACCCTAACCAAGAGGGTTCAAGTTCCAACCCTCAATCATCCACCATGGGGAAACCTTCTTCCGACCTCTTCTACTCGATTTCTTCAAAGACGGGAACAATTTCCTAATGCCAACATTCGCTTCTTCTACATCGAATCGGAAATATGCATGCTCAGAGTCGTTATCGATTCCCGATATGTATGCATAAGGGCCCCCGCCCTCAAGAGCGATGATCAACGACCGGACGGTTGGGTCGCCATGCCGGCCACTCTTCCGGAGAAGGGAGTTCGCTTCCTCTTCATGTTTTCATCATTACCCTTTTTAGGTTTATAGAGTGGGCTTCACCAACCAGTGCCCAACTCCTACATCCACATCTTCGCATTCATTGCCTTTTCGCCACTTAACTGGGATTACTCCTCTGCTGACATCTTCTTCACCTCTTCTCTCGCCGGGTAGTCTCGAGAACTGGCTTCAAAGTGTCGAGTAAGCAATCTCCTCGACCCAACACTAGGTTCGAGAGGAGACCTTTGATGAACACTCCTTCCAAAGAACAAAGGTTGGTATGAGAAGTGGTTTTTCATCACGGGCCTCGAGATTTCTTCCTTCCAGATCGACCACCTCCGACCAAGTCTCTCACGACTTCAGAGATATATCCAAGAATGGGTGAGGAGATGGTATGACTTTCGAGGAAAATTCCTCCAAAGGAATGGAGTTTTACACTTCGACTAAACAAGCTTGGTTATACAACCATAAATGTAAGTTTTGATTAATTTCGCAATATAATTTCGAGTCAGATAAGTAATATATGTTCGATGTGTGGTTTCTTGCAAGATCTCTCGATCAAACCGACTTCGGAGGTGAGAGACTGGAAGATTTTTGGCAGGGAAAATGTCGATGCGCAGTGAAGAGCACCCTACCAAGGATCTTCCCAGTTAACCCTCCCACCGCCGATCCTCCAACTTCTTCCCTTCAAACCGACGAACCTCAAAACGACGAACCCAATATTCCCAAGAAAACCTTAGAGACTCGCCAAGAAAAAGATCCGCTAAACGAACCAAAATCACCCAATCGTAAACAAACCCCGAGAGTGATCCCAAATGTCCCTCAAGCAACCCCCAAACAACCTCCTCAACTAATCCCAATCCTCCAACCTCCGAACCTATCCCGGTGAGGAGAAGTTTTCTCGATATTCCTTCGCACACGATCGGGCCAAGGTCCTTCGTAAAGAAAATAAGAACTAAAATAACTCCTTCGACCGCCAAGAGCTTCGAGTCCCTACTTCTTCTATTGTCATTCCTCCGACCACATCCACGTAAACCCCCGCTCCTCGATAATGAACCAACCGAACCAACCCACACGCCTTCCCAAAAAAAAAAAACCATCGACATTCATCCCGATTCATCTCCTGCTCCTCGCCAACTCCCGAACGCACACCCCCCGATCTCCTTCTCCTCAAAACCATACACGTAGACCCTCACCTCTTCGCCAAGAACCTCCACCTTCCCCACCAAGAGAACAAACCACCGAGATTGATCGGAAGCCATGGCCTCTCCAACAATGTGGCCCCGACTAATGCTCATTTTCCATTCCAACTGCTCAACACCTTTGTTCGTGAAACCGACGATCATCTGCTCGGAATAGTTCGAATGGAGATCTACTTAGTGAAGGTAATGAGCTACTTGGCGAAGGTAAACGAAAGTATCTTCTTTATTTTCAATTTATCTCGCATACCGGTATATCCGAAAACCGATCAAATAGTATTGAAAATACACAGCCAATGCAAAGTTGTTCGGACGTCTTCGCCCAAGGTCTCTCAAGTCAAAGTAAGAAGAGATCTTGAGGAAGGAGAATGCCATGTCAAGTCTCGCTTTGGCGAAGGAGAAAACTCAACGTGAATGCCTTCTCCATACAAATGAAGGTCTTCAAAAGAGTTAGCCCAAGCCAAAGGAGATGTGAAGGCCTCCAAGGAAGAATTGAAGTCAACCAAAGCACAAAGACGAGGAGATCGTGAAAATGAACGCCGACTTGGTTTAGAGGAGCGAGATAAGGATGGAAAAGATCGAGGAGCTAAAGGTCGATGCAAAGATCTTGACCAAGACCATCCATAAGTTGGAGGCAAAGCAGAAAATCGCCACACGAAAGTAAAGCGGCTCAAACTTGAGGAGGAAACCGAGAACTCAAGGCTCTTGGGACCTTGGGCCTCCATTAATCAACCCCACCTTCGCAAACAAAAATATGCGAAGAGTACTTAACTCCTGGACGAGATCAACGGAGAAATAATGAAGATATACTCCGAGAGTTATGAGCTTTGCCAAGTCGTGGCAAGGAGAAGTCGTCGCAGCCCAACTGGACCCATCCTTACTCGATTCTTCAGATAAGATGGAGCCCGTCGATGTTTGTTGCTTATGTTTTTTCCGCCTTTTAATTTACAACATCTCGTAAAAATTATCAATATTGTAATTAAATTAAATATTAATGAAAATGACTTCATTCCTTATGACTTTGGCTTATTTATTTTCCGCCAATACTTCAATATTTCCAAGTGAAAAATGTACCAATCCTTCGTGGTCGAACTCGATCCGTTAAATAACAATTAAACATGTCATATAATGTATAAGAGACGAAGTGTAAGAATGAAGTCAACTCAACACTTAGAAAAATTTTAGGTAATAAAGTAAAGGGATACTTATTAGTTATCAAGTGTGAGACATATCTCGCTTGTTAGGAATTTGTTTACCTCTAAAGGCCTAATAAAACCAAAAGATGACATTTGCCTACCACTAAGGGTATTCGATAAAGTCTTAAAGATGACACTTGCCTACCACGTAAGGGCCCGATAAGGTCTAAGTGACCACCCACCGAAAAGGTCGCCATCGAATGGCCAAATGAGTCCACCCGAACCTCCTAACACCAATGACGCTTTTACCACGAAGGGCCTCGATAAATTCATAAGGACCACCGCCGAAAAGGTCGCCATCGAATGGCCAATGAGTCCACCCGAACCTCCTAACACCAATGACGTTTGCCTACCACGGAAGGGCCCGACAAACTCATAAGGACCACTCGCCGAAAAGGTCGCCATCGAATGGCCAACGAGTCCACCCAACCTCCTAACACTCAATGACGTTTGCCTACCATTTAAGGGCCCCGATAAACTCATAAGGACCACCGCCGAAAAGGTCGCCATCGAATGGCCGCCGAGTCCACCCAACCTCCTAACACCAACGACGTCGTTTACCCGATACCACATAAGGACCACCGACAAACTCATAATGGGACCACCGAACCTCCTAAAAGGTCGCCATCGAATGGCCAGTCCGAGTCCAATTCAACCTCCTAACACCAATGACGTCATTTACCAATTCGAACCTCCTAACACCGACGAAACTCATAAGGGACCACCACTCCGAAAAAGGTCGCCATCGAATGGCCAACGAGTCCACCCAACCTCCTAACTTCGATGGTCCGATCAAAGAATGAAGACAAAATTTGTTCGAGAAAAAAGGAACTTTTATCGATGATGACATAAATATTTACAAATTTTTCCCATGTACATACATCATTTTTACCGAAAGTACTTTCTAAGCCCGCCAAAATGCCAAGTATTCTTAATGTCGACCCATCTAGTGCTTTCAATCGATAAGTTCCCGCTTTTAGACTTCGCTTATTTCATACGGTCCTTCCTGGGCTTTGGCATCGCCTTTCCTATATTTCTCGAGGTGTAGATGTTTTCGCTTCTCCGAGGACAAAATCTCCCACTTCAACCTTCGACATTTTACTCCCTTATTATAATGTTTAGCCACTCTTCACCGATAAGTCGCCAACCCGATTAAGGTCGCTTTCTTACTTCTTCAAGTAAATCAAGGTTGGTGTTAAGCCCTTCCTCATTGTAAATTTCTCTCGAATCGGGTCAATTCAAGACTGGAGATCCAATTTCAACTCGGAACTAAGGCATCGCATCTATAAGCCGCCTAAAGGGTGAATCCCGTCAGTAGTCCTCGAGTAGTTCGATAAGCCCACAACACGCTAAGTAGCTCCTCCCACCATCCGCCTCGCTTCATTCAATCAAGGCTGATCCCATTCAAAGAACGCTCGTTGGTCACTTCAACTTGTCCATTCGATCGTGGATGAGCCATCGAGGTCTTTTTCGTGTCAATCCCTAGTTCTTTCAAGAATGCCTCAAATTTCGATCCCACAAACCGGCGCCCGTTGTCCGATATCAACACCTTAGGAATCCCGGTTAAACACCACTGCACTTTTATAAACTTTAGCACTCCTGTTCGTTATCGATCAAGTGGTTTTGCCTCACCCACTTAGTCATATAATCAATAAAGAACTATGATTTAAGTCGACCGACCTTTAGCTTTTCAGAAGTGGACCAAAGATATAACCCCTGCATAACAAATGGAAGGTATAGGAGATAAGATCGAGTATAGCTCTTTCCGTGGTCGATGGGATCTGATCGCTTAGTTGACATTTCTCGCACTTCTCGACATACTCATTGCTTTTTTAAAGATGGTAGCCAATAAGATCCGGCATAAGTACTTTATAAAGCTAATGACTTAGCCGCCATACGGTCGCCACAAATACCTTCACGTACATTCTCCAAGAGCATAGTCACTTCAGATGGAGTCAAGCATTTCAATAGTGGAGATGAGAAAGCTCTTCTAATGCATCTCCATCAATCGTAACAAAATTAGCACTTTTATACTTAACTTTTTGGCGAAAGCATCCGATCCAAGGTAAGACGCCATCCGCCAGATACTCTATATATGGAGTCAACCAAAGCAGTTGGTTCGGTCAATACACATCACCGATTCATAATAGACACTGGGATGTTGCAAAGTTTGTAAATAAACCGACCCATCAAAGATGTTAACATCCGTAGTGGCTAATTTAGAAAGTGCATCAAGAATTGAATTGTTATTACGCCGATTCCTCGAAAGTCATAGGATTGAAAAACATCAAGTTGGACCTTTAACTCGTTAGATATTTGATCATTTTGGGCCTCGAGCTTCATATTCCCGTAAAGTTGCTTAACGATTAATCGAGAATCATCAAGATGATTATCCTTTCAGACTTCAAGACTTTTCGCGGTCAGAATCCTCGCAAGGACCGCTTCATACTCAAATACCGTTGTTTGTCGCTTTGAACCGAAATCGATGGCTCATTGCACTTTGAATCCCTCCGACTTGTTAGAATAATTCCTCGCCCAATCGACGTCTGTGGTAGAAGACCCATCCGCATACAAAGGTCCAAGAACTCGCTTTCATCAAGAATTGCAATCGCTTTGTTCGATCCTTCACCTTCCGCCACAACGCCATCGCCTTCGTAAAACGAATATTCAACAACAAAAAAATCAGCTAAGGCTTGTCCTTTGATGGGCGTTCGGGATGATATTCAATGAAAAATTGTGACAACTCCATCGTCCACGCAACTAATCTCCCGATACCTCGTGTTTGCCCATAATCTTCTTTTAAAGGTCGATTCAGATATACTATTACCAATCTACCTCGAAGTATTGCTTAAGCTTTCGACTAGCGCTTATTAAAGCGAAAAGCAAACTTTTCAATATTCGTACCTTTGTTTCAAAGATCCCCAAGGACATGGCTTACATAATAAACCGGTGTCGCTACATTTCAACTTCACGCACCAAAACCGCTTCCTACCGCCAATGAACTAGCCGCCAAGTACAAATATAAAGGTTCAAGAGAACGGCTTCACCAACAAAGGTGCCAAGATAAATAGGACTTGATGCTCGAAGGCGCTCTTCACACTCAAGTCCATGAAATGTCTTTGCATTCTTCGCCCTTTCAATGTATCAAAGAACGGTGAGACATCTTTCCGCCGACTTCGACATAAACCTCCTCAAAGTCGCAATCCTTCCAAATGACGTTGAACATCTTTAAACGACCGAGGAGTCTTCATGTTTAGGATCGCTCAATCTTCTCGTGATTGGCTTCGATTCCTCTCTCGGCCGACAAGATAACCCGTAAATTTGCTGCACTCCAAGACCGAAGGTGCACTTAGTGGGATTTAATCTCAAATTATGTCGATTTAATTATTCAAAACATTCTTCTAAATCATCCAGATGTTTATGTACTAAGATACTTTTGACAATCATGTCGCTTCACGACACCTCCACATTCCTACCCAACCGATATCTCTAAAAAACACGGTTCATCATCCTCTCGATATGTGGCTCCTAAGATCGATGAGGCCAAGGTCATTTTTTTATAAAGATATATCGAACGACGCGTAATGAACGCCGCTTTCAGATATCTTCTTTACACATGGAAATTTGATGGTAACCAGAGAATGCATCCATGAAACTTAATAAAGCATACCCCCAAGTGGCATCGATTAGTTGGTCAATGTGGGGTAGAGGGTAGAAACTTTCGACAAGCCTTATTTAAATCAAGATAGTCGATGCAGACTCGCCATTTACCATTTTGCTTCGCATCAAAGACCACATTCGCCATCCATCGTGGGTAATCAATCTCAAGATGAAATCACGCCAACAGCTTTTGGTAATCTCATCATCAATTATTCACCGACGCTCAAAAAGCGAAAATCCTCCTCTTCTCGCTCGACCGGGCTTCTTTTTTGACGGGTTCATTTCAGCCGATGCTCGCCGATATCTCTACTTACCCCTGCATATCTCGAGGCTCCCTGTGGAAAATATCAACATAGCTTTGTAAGAGCTCCACGAGGTTCGTCTCGAGAGGTTCCCGCAGACCAACCTATTTTCACCGCTTTGTTCGCTTTTTTGCTTTAATGAGCTCTATCTCCTCCGCTTTCTTCAACCTAGCATTTGACCAATGGTTCGTAACTACTCCGTGAAAGGTTCGATTTCTATCACCAGAGTCCGTCGCTTCGATAGTCCCACCTCAAGTGATCACAAGATTTCTATAACATCTTCGCCGATCCAAATCCCTTTCACCTCACCGACCCCACGAGCCGAGGAAATTTGATTTTGAAATGAGGAATAAGTCACACTTTGCAAAAGCAATTAAAGCAGCCTTCCCAAAATAAAGATATATAAGGTAATCTACATTTACAACATAAAATTTGCAAATAATTTCTACCGTTGGGGGCCGCTCCAAGATGACCGGTAGTTCAATAGTTCCAACCACCTCGACCGGTCATTACTAAAACCATATAAAGGAGCTTCTCGTCCCACCTCCATCTTTCGCCCATCCAGTGCATTCTCCGATAAGCATGGGCATATGTATATCTACGTAAGACCCATTATCCACCATTATCCGTTTATATCTATCAACCCACTTCAGGCAAGCCAACACTAATGATCCTCGTAAGGTTCGACAATTTTCAAGGGTAATCTTCATCAAGAAAAGAGATTACCGAACTCGATAAGGTCTATCGCCTTCTGGAGGGTACCCGCCATCATCACGAATCAATCCAAGTAGTTTTGCCGCTTTTTTCCAACAAGTTTACCGTAAGTACCCCAAAGAATGACATCTATCACGCGCCTCGCAGTCGCTCGGGGCATGTAACACTTTCGAATCGGTGGAGCCACGTGAACGCCCTCCGTCTCCGCCGTTGATTGGTTCTCGCAAACCACATATTGAACTAAAAGTCTACCAGACCTTCCTTTCAATAAAGTCCTTCAAGCTAGCACATACCATTTCAGATCACGACCAAGCTTGATGATAATCACAATACTTACGAGAATTCCCTTTTCCGCTTAATGTTATCTCGAGGTGGTTCAAAAATAGGTTGATTCTTAATTTGATCCAATATAATGTGTTCTATCTCAGTATTAAGTGTCGTAACGCTCTATTCACTCTTCGAGAAATGGAGCGATTTAACGCCTCCACCTTGTCTCCAATTGTTAAACTTTTTCGACCCACCTTCAGAATCGGCCTTTATTACCTTCATTCTTTCTCCGATCCTTATCGCTTTGTCTCGATTTGTCTCCTTAGCCGATCCAAGGTGACGCTTAAGGTCGCTCCACGGCTTCTTCCACCACGATGTAACCTTCAAACTTTGTCAAAGGCCTCATGAGACTCTTCTGATGATGAAACATCAACTTCTTCACTAACTTCTCTCGATTCGACCAGATCTAACCCATTTCAAATGTACCCAACGGCTTGTAGATCATTCAAATCACACCGCCCATCGCTTTCACGTAAATCTCTTCACATATCGCCTAAAGACTCATTCAAAAACTCGTCGAACTTGAGCCAATGAACCAAATTGGTTTTCCTCTTTCTTTGTTGCTTCCAAAGCGAAAGCATGAAATTTATCGCATACGCACCCAAGATGAAATGAATTTGAGGGTAAAGTTCCCATCCACCGTCTCAGCATCCTTTCCGAAAGTGTTGTGACGAAAGTATGACACTTAGCAAAGATCGCTAAAGTCATAATAATCCATCACCATCGAACGCTGATCAGGGTCATAGGATCCCCGATCCATCATAACTCTCCATACGGGCGCCTTTTGGTGGGGTCACTTTTTTCTAAGAATCTCCGCGGAAAAAGGGGATTCTTTCTTTCCCAAGTGTCCTTCGTCTTTCAGACTTCAAAGAAGTCGCTCAAGCTCTTTTTAACTCTTTAACCAAATAATCTACTCCTTCCGTCGAGACGATGCTTCCTTTTCCGATGACTCCTTTCTCCCATGAAGTAGATTCTGCTTTCTTACAATGTAACCTTCAACTCTGAAGGGCTTCTTCTGATGACGAGTGCCTCATAGTATGTGTACCTCGCAGAGACTTCTGGAGTACAATCTCTAGATATGCTTTCGCCTTTGTGTTTCTGCACCGAGGTGAGAATGTGCAACAACAAGGGCTCTCTTTGTGGTTTCAAGAGTACAACTCGGATCGACCTCTTCGTTTCCTCCGACCGCGCTCCTTAGAATCGACAGGTGATGTACCTCCTCGATCTTTGAGGAGTAGGGCTTCGGATTTTCTTCTTTCTTGATTTCTACCAAACTCTCGTCCCCGAATGAATGTGTTCTTTTCCACTTTGTCCTTGCTTCTTCAGTCGATTATAATCGAGTTCTTCATCTCTCAACTCATCATCCGCCATCTGCTCATTTATATCCCGTCGTTGTTTCACAAGTACTTCCATAGCTCTATCCGCTTCATCACCATCTCGCTAGTCGTGAAGCCTTTTCATCTTGGTCTTCTCAGATCGAAGTTCCCAGGCGGCGCCTTCTACTCGCTTCCTAATCGCGGGCCGACATACTTTATCGCCAGGTAGACTAACCTTCGCTTAGCCTTACCCATCTTTTTCAACCGAAAATCTTCAGAGGGTCGTTTAGATGTCAGGCTTGCAGACGCACACTTATCGCCGGCCCAAACGATCCTTAACAAACACTCTGGTGTCGATTCACCCGGCAAATTTCTACCGCCTTCTTCGTGTGTAGGTGTTCTACTCTTCACCATGAATATCGACGTAGAACAAACACAGCCAGGATTGAAAAATATTCGTGACACTAGAACTCGCCCTCCTTCTAGCGCGCCAATGTTAACGCCAGATCTTTCTCCACGCCCCAATCACCAAGACGCGGCCCAATATCCCCGCATACCAACAAGTCAACACTAAAAGCTCGACTACCGACCGCCGAGGGATAGCTCCCCATGAGAGTCAAGACAAAGCGATCACAAGGTCAACAATGGAGAGAGAAAAATATTATCTAGTGTCCGAGAGGATAGAATAAGAATTCTAATGAAAAATGTATGTGTTATTTACTCTCTTATGTGATCTTAGCCCCACGATACTCCACTATCCGGCCATCGTACACCCACCACCTTCCGACACCTTTTTTCCCTTATTTCCCATTACTTCAAATTAAAAGTAAATAAACCACTTTCACCCCTCTCACATCGCTTTCACATCACGCCATTATCCGAGTCCCATCCTCATTAATGCCATGCAAAGAAAGTGGCACAGATATAATAGTCAAACGTCATTTGGCATAATGATTATTGGTCAAAATTAGGATTAAGTGATAATTTGTATAATGGGCCAATATAATGACTAGGCCCAAATAATAAGAATGACCCAAGTGACCAGATCCAACCATGACTTAACATAATATGATCCAAGGAAGGAGCCCAATAATTTCGGCCCAATAAAGAAAAGGATTATGACCCAACAGTATGTGATTTGTGACGTTTGGATCTGGTTTTTTTGGTGCCTCTTTTCAATTTGATTTGGTGTGGATCAACATCTGTTCCTCTTCAGCTTGATTTGGGATAGTCTTTTCATATGGATCTAGCTAATTTAGTGTTTCCTTTTACCCATAATTTTGAGGAATATGAGTCTTTTTTATTCGGACCAGATTTGAGCTCTATTCCTTTCATGCTTTACGATCTGTTCGGATTTGAATGTTTATGATGTTGTGGGAATCTGGGATTGAATTTTGGGGTTTTGTGTTCCATTTCAGATTGCTTGTGATGTTTATTTTGTTTTTGGTCTGATTTGAATTTTTTATTTCTCCCTTCTGATTAATGTGTTGTTAATGTCTATATCATCCATTAATTCATTTATGGGTGTTTAATCTTGTTTTTCAAAATTGGAATTGATGGTGTTGTAGTAACGGCTTTGGGAAAAGCTCTGACCGAAATTGGGTTGGATTGCTGCTTTGATCAGTTACTGGAATGAAAAAGGAAATTAAGGAATGAAGGAAGAAAAAAAAAATCAAGCTCCGTAGTTTAATGCAGAGCTTAAAAAATTAAAAAAATTAATTTGGCCAAAAATACATCGTTTCCCAATTGGTCAGCCATATTTAGCGTCCGCAGTTTAATACTGCAGACAATATTTATTTAAAAACGACGTAGTTTTCAAATTAGTCAATCATACTTAGCGTTCACAGTTTAATACTATGGATGAAAACTTTTATAAGGAGGAGTATTTTGATCATATGTCCTGTCTGCAGTATTAAACTGCGAAATACTAAAAATTAAATTGTGGACGGGCTACCTATTTAACCGTTCAATCGTCGAATGGAGGGTTGGAATGTGTTGTAAGGATAAACTTAAGTTGACACCGTTAATTATGAATTTGTCCACATATATATACATGCCACCACGTAAGGTTGAGCATTGAACCAAATTAGAACTGAAGTCGCACAAACGATTTCGGCTTATATAACAATTTTAGGTGGGTTAAAAAATAAAATTTACGATTCCGATTTGGTTACTAGTCAAAACCGCACACATAAACCCGAAACCGCACTATATTAATAAAGTAGCCTATAATATTTTTGACTCTTTGTATTATGATTGTAATATTACTGTAATATGATCTTTGTTAACAATATGAAGTAATATGAATGAGCTACTCTTAGTAACAATATGTTGTAATATGGTAGAGTAAGCTGTAAATTATTAAAGCATATTGTTACTAAGAGTAGAGTAACAAAGATTTTATTTAGTTTTTGTTTACTCTACTATATTCTACTCAAATAATTTAAATCATATTACTTTATTATATTTAGCTTTTACTTAGATAAAATATTCAAAGTGATATTTAATATTTTGTGATGCTAAATTGTTAATTTAAATTGTGTAAATTTTGTTCTTTCAATTAGTTTTGGAACCTAAATTGAATCAAATGAAACCGTACCGCAAGATTCAAAATCGCACTGTACCGATCACAAACAATTTTATGTGCAAATTTTGATTTGTCAAATTGCATCTAAATAATTTCGTGTGCGATTAAGACTTCAAACTACACCACTCTCGCTCCTACCACCAACCACCACGCGTTGGGCAATGAAAGATTATACGTAAAACATGTATCAATGCCGAGGTGAAATCAATGTGTGATCCAAAATAATAATAATAATAATAATAATAATGCCAATTGCATCACACAACACACATGAATTGATGCACACAGAGAATAGAGATTGTGTACTTGATTGATCTATGTATGTATTGTTGACAAAAACAATCTAGGGCAGCCAGCCAGCCAGCCAGCCAGCTGGTTTGGGTGAAATGTTTGGTATAAACAAACACGCATTATACAAAAATGGATCGCAATTCTTAGCACGCACGCGCACATGAAAACCCTAATCTAATCACATTGTCCTGTGTATTAAATTATGTTATGTGTCTAACAAAAATAATATTATTACACAAAAGGCGATGAGAACCCACCTCAACCACAAGCAAATAAATATAATCTACCATGTGAAATGCCCCACCATTGACACTTGAGTTAATTAGGAAAAAAGGGCAACCCATACATTTCATCTACAGCCAAACACGCCCCAATTTACATATTATCCGGGAATCCAAACACGCCGTTTATTCGTTTGTTTGGTGCGTTGTGGGGGGCTTTCATTCTCCTCCTCCTCGTTGAAACTACTACTAACAAGTAGTAATAATAATAATACTTAATAATTAATTAACACTAATATTTGACTATTCCATTCGAATATTACTACCAAGTCAAATTACTATTTTGATAAAATTAAAAATTACTAAAACTAGGTAATTAACACCATGCAGATGCGACGGTGAGAGTTCGTCCCATCCAACCAAAGCAAATCCCGCCGGCTTCTTCTTTCACCGTGAATCCCGGGTTTCCACGTGTCCCCGAGTTGAGTTTAGCTCGAAGTGAGTCGGCCAGCTGTTGACTCAGTTTCCTAGCCTCGAACCCGGCCATTCCCATGCGGGCCCGCCACTTGCCGAACACTTCGCATCTTTCAACGCGGTCCCTCCCCTCGCACGCAACCGAGTTAGCCATTTTTCGACTCAGTCCCTCCTCTACCCTCACTCGCTCCGGGTTATCCCCCGCCACCGTTGCCGTCGCGTCCAGCGAATCAAACAACGCCCCGTAATACCCACACGCCTCCGTCACGCGAGCTACGAACGGCGCCGTGTTGGCATTCATTTCCTGCTCCACCACCGTCACAACCTTCGGCGACAACCCCTTCACGCGGCGGAGCAGCTCGTCACGCAAATTCTCCGTCGTCACGCTCTCGTCCGGGAGCTTAAATAACCGGAATGCAAGATTCACCGCCAAAACCTCGTCGGCTTCAAGACCAATTCCCTCCGGATTCAGCTCAGATATTTTTAAACTCATTACCTTAAAACACACACTTACACCCACTTTTTCAGCGAGCGCGTTGATTGCATCTCCCACGACTTTTAAACTTGCTTCATCGCAATTAGTTGAATAATCCAGAAACGTAGAAATTTTCAACGACATGAATTTATTACCAGTTTTCTTTGCAGCCAGCGCGTGAAGCAAGTGCAAATACTGGACTCCTTGCCCAATTTCAAAATCAATTACGTGAAGCTTAACATTATATTCATCAGATATGGCTTCTAGTATGGCTAAATTGGCCGCCATAATTCCCAGCCTGAAGCACGGTGAAATTTCATAAAGCATTTGTACTGATACCGTATGATCCTTCCCGTATAATTCCCCCACCGGCGGAGGGTACTCTGTGGGGTTCAGGCGCGACCTTAGCGCCGAAACCATGTAAGCCATTAATCTCTGCTTAGATGTGCCCCTTGTGTTGGAGTCCTTGCTCACGCGCGTGATGGTATCAACGGCAACGTCGATTTTGCCTTCGCAAATAGCTGATGCCGCCTCGGTTAATGACTGTTTGGGACAAATAACCGGCGGAGAAGCCGATGAAGATGAGCAGGACGATGAAGAAGAAGTCGGCGACGGAGAAATGGACTTTTGACCCGGCCCGATCAGGCTTTGAATCGCTTCGGACCACTGGCTGTTGGTCACAGCAGACGCCGCATCGCCTTGTTCCTCATCAATATCGTCGAATAACTGCCTCTCGAGCTCATGTAGCCGGTTCATCATCTTCTTCTCCGAATCCCCAACCTGGTTCTGCACCAAATTTTGAAAAGGAGCTCCGGACAAGTGGTTGTTTGAGATCATGCCGCCAGGTTGCTGTTGCCGGAGTTGTTGGAAAATGGGCAGCCCGTACCTCGTAGAAATTGATGATGAAGACGATGAGGTAATGGAAGAGATATCAGGTGAGAGAGAATTACCAGAGAAATCCACCGGCGGAGAAAGAGGTGAAATAGGAGAATTAGCTTGCTGCTGGTAATTAGCTCTTTGCTTTACGTTCCTTAGATAAATCCCCAACTGCTGCTGTTGTTGAAACTTTTGTTGGAACTCAAAGAGAGATCGCTTCCCTGTCAATTCCGGCCGCCGCTGAACAATCTGAGACGACTGGTCGGAGAGAATTCCGGAAAGCGGTGACCTGTACGGACCCTGTGGGTTGTTTATGTTGATCATAGATCTCCCATTCATCCCGCCGGCGGTGTAAAAATCCGGGTACCCACCGGAAAAACCTGACGACATTTTGGGCAAATAAATTTTTCACCAACAAAGGTCTAATTTTCTTGATCTCTGCAGAAAAGCATTCGAACTGGGAGTTCAGAAAGATAAAAGGATAGAGTTTCACTCAAAGCTATATTGGATTGATTCTGGTCATTATAACGGGGCAGTAGTTTAGAGAGAAGTACCGGTTTCCAACTGGCATATTAGCTACTTCTGGTTTATGTGGCTCTTTTTAGCCATTTGTTTATTATATTTATTTATGTTGCTGCATGGTGAACTGTGGAGATGTCTCGTATCATCCACCGTTTGATCCTATGATTCATAAGACTAGAAAGGCTGATCCAACGGTTCACTAACCCTACTAGATTCCTTACTATATCCTCTTTCCGGTTAAACATTGATAAAGACGATACGCGTAACGTTATCGCGTGAGGGAAACGTGACATATGAATTTGTGACGTGGGAGTAGATATTTTTCCATGTAACAAGATTTTTAGCAAATTACTAGTATTAATTATTTTTTATATATTTGCTCCGTTTCTTTTTATTTGTAGTAAAATTATTTTCTTTTTATTTATCATTTATAAATTTTTAAAAAATATTAATGATTTTTTTTTTCATATTATCTTTATATTAAAGATTAACTTGTTTTTTGCCACAAAAAAATACCAACTTGTTTCTCTTTTATCTTTTTAATAAATTTTATAAAAATAATAATGAGATTTTATACTTATTTTGATCAATCAAACAAAATATTAATAATATTTTTAATTTTTATGTTTTTATGTTTTTTCACGTTAATTAAAAAAAATAAAAGGAGCAGTAATAAGTAGTACATTATATTTTTGGTATCATTAAAAACTTGGTACATATTTTTATGCAAGGGATTAAGTGCTAAGAATCGAATCGAATTCTCATTTTCAGTGCGGGGGAGGGGGTATTCGCTAAAGTGTAAGCGGTTAGTATGAAATTTATTTTGGAATAAATTGGTCAATTGACTAATAGAATACTGACACACATATGAAGTTGTATGTATGTTAGTATTCTATTGATCAATTAACTAATTTATCAAAAAAATAACTTTATGTTAACCGGATCCCGCTAAAGTTTTCTTCCTATTTTCAATAATTGTATACCATTGATATTTTGTCTGTCTTATAACTGAAAGTTCATTTTAATTTGGGATAAATATATTTTTGTCCTTTAAAGTATGATCTTTTTTACATTTATGATTCTAATATTTAAAATTTTATATTAGCATACTCTAAAAATACCTGAATAAATAAAAGTGACCTCAAAATTTTTTTCCCTAAAAATACATACAAGTGTTGACGTGTCACCGAAAAAGCTATTTTATAAGGTTTAAGTGTGTATATTATTACAATATACTTAAATATTTACTAAATACAAGTGAAATACAAGGAAGAGTTGTTCAAACCTTCATTCAGACTTCACTTTTCAGTCACCTCCCCTCTCTTTTCCTTCAAACTCTCGAACCCCAATCGAAAACCATGGATTGCATACGCAAATTGTCGACTACGTCTTGGCCAAAATGGAAGAGGATAGCTCTGAATGCCATGGCTATATCACCTCTTTCACCGTTCTTCGGACCCACTAAAAATTGGGGTCGACACCAAGCTTACGACAGCGGCGCAGAATGTCATGGAACAAATTTTTGGAGTCGATTACGTGTCGCTGCACGTGAAGAAGAATAATCGGGCGACGTTTAATTTGTATTTAGAGGCATTGTGGTACCTGATTCATGATGTGGAGGCAAAGTATTATGCGGATGGGGATAATGCGTATAACATGAGAAAGATGTTGAAATGGGTGAATTATCATCACCATCAGCTTCATTGTAAGAAGCCCAATTTTTTTATAAAATTAAATTTCTTTAATTTATTATTTTGAAATAGTAAGGGTTGATTTGATTAATGTAGTTAGTTATGGGTAAAATACGCAAATATTTTAAATAAACAAGTGGTTATAAAATACTCATTGTTGTCGAAAAATATTCGTTTGGTCGTGAAATATTCTTCTTTATCGGGAATATTAAATGCACCAGTATGAACCATTTATTGGCCCCAGAGGCGAGGAAAAGCGCTTCGGATGAAGAAAGCGAAACAAATATGAGTTTTTTATAAATAACGGCGTAGTTATTCTCAATTATCTTGTTGGAATATCCCGGTGGTTAAAATATAATAACACGACGTTGTTGCGATGACACATGATATTGCACAAATTATTATTTTTTACGTAAGAAGTGCATGACGCCTCCAAAATAGGTATACATCACTCATTACGAGTTGTCAATACGTAGATGCGTAAACAACTACAACTTTATTATTACAAATCAAGTAAAGCGTGAGTTTGAATACAAATATTATCTTACAGACAATATCTATACTCAAATAAATCCTCATCACATTTATTGATACATTATTTTACAAAAATGGTGAGGACTACTAAACAATTCTTTCTAAAACCTTCATTCCCTACTGCAATTGCGTCTTCATTATATTTCTCGCCTCCGAGAAGAAAAATGGAACAAAAAGGAAAAGGGTGAGCTTCAATTTAGTTTCAAAGTAAAGAATATTATGACTAAGATAATATACAACAAATTATCGTTAGTCTTGACGAGGAAAAATCTAATAGAATCTGATAGACAACAAATTTTAAATCAATATTCGCATGGAAATAATAATTCATTAGAAGAGTTAAGTAGAGAATGCAAACTACTATCTTCATGTATGAATTTAAAAGTTCATCGTTTATCTTTTATCCCCGTAACATCAATCAATATACATCGGAATCAAATATTCATCTTGCACTCTTCTGCCAAAGATATTCATCGATTAATTCGTATTTATTTAAACACACATTCATCTTTGCTTTCTACTACCAAAGATATTCTTGAAAAATCATTCATCTTTACTACTGGCCAAAGATATTCAATAATATCATCATTTAAGGCGAGGATGATGAAAAATATTTTTAAAAAGCGAATCCGGTGAAACAAAATGACAAGGATTAAGGATTAAGGATTCGTACTTTTGTTTTATCCACGTCCAAAAATACCTCAAAAAAATAATCACGGTGGTGTAAAATTCAAGAATGATCAAAACATGGATCTGATCAAAATTTAGTATCCATAGTAGATATTTTAGACAAAAAGAAGAAATTTTCATTTTTCGATGAATAATGTCGATTAAGTGAATAATCAAGTATCGTGAATAGTAACTCTCGAAACACAAAAAGTTCCAAATTTGATAAAAACTTGAGATCAATATTTCAAAGATAATGATATTGAAGAAATAATATCATTCTACGAAAAAAAATAATATCCACTTACCTCGAAAGATTAGTACTTACAATTTGGAATCTGGGATATAGTCTTTGAAGGAACTTTTACTGCCGTCGACAATACTCAAAGTATACTCAAAATACTCACAAGAATATTTCGATAATATAGAGAGAAAACTTGATTTACGGTGTGATTTTCAATTCTAACCTAAGCACCCTATTTATAGGAAATTGCTTAGAACACCAAAGCAGAAAATTTAATAAATTAATAATATAATTATCTAAATTTCCTACGCATGCCTAGAATCTGATTTCAGCCATCAAACACATGCCACATTCTAGAAAAAGTAAGAAAAAACGTTTTTCTAATTTTAAATATTTTAAACTTCCAAAAATCAATTATTTGAGACTTCCGGAACTTCAATAATTCATAATAAATAGCCCTTTCATCAGAAAATTCGAATCTCGCGTGTTTTATAGGAAATTCAATTCTCTACAACTTTGCAGAAGAAAGTTTTTCCAAATTCCAAATAGAAATTGACCAAAATCCATAAGCGAAGGCGATTTTACAAATTTATAATCAAATTTCGATCAATAAATGGGGTCCACCAGAGCATGTTTAACATGTTTTAAACATTTATTGCAACAAAAATACTCTTCCTCCTCGTATACTCATATATATCCCACATTCGTTGTAAAAATATCACCATTATTATATTATTAAAATATAATAATATATTTAAATGAATTATTTTATTAGAAAAAGATAAAATTTCAATTTTCAACAATTGTCACATTAAAATTTTCTCCATCTATATCCACATAAAATTAATATTTTCCTCATCATATGAATCAATAATTAATTATTCACAAATAATATTACTGAATCACAATATTGTGACAACTGGGCGGCCAGGAAAGAGGGGGCTTTCAATAAGAATTTCTTCTTCTTGGCGCTTGATTAGGTGACCAAACCTCTCCTTAAGCAGAACTTTCTAGACATTGCCAATAATGTTATCTAATAATATTATTCAGATAATATGAATTATTGCTTCGATAATGAAAAATCTTGTGTAATGACAATTATTGAAACAATGACAATATAAAATATCAACGCTTGACAATTATTAAATCAATAAAATCTTGAGCGAGAATTACGTAACCATTATTGAGTAATGCCTTCTTACGTAAGAATCAACAATTGGTGCAATACTGGTACACTTCTTGTGTTTTAACCATAGGGTATTTTAACGATGATTAACTTGGTAATAACTATGTTGTTATTTTTAAACAACTTATATTTGTCGTTTTCTTCATCCAATCGCTTTCAGTTATGGGGCCCACACATGGGTTGCTTGGTCGTAAATGCGAATATTCCCCGACAAACATCTGAATATTCCCACGACCAAACGAATATTCTCAAACAACAATGAATATTTTATAACCACTTGCTTATTTTAAAGTATTTGCGTATTTTACCCCTAACTATTCACATTAATCACATCAACCCTTACTATTTCAAAATAATAAATAGAAAATTAAATTTCATTAATAATAAGTTGGGGTCTTACAACCTCCCTCCTTATGAAATTTAGATCCTCGAAATTGGCGTCGATACACAGTGTTTTGAAAAGGTGAGGATACCTCGCTTTTATTTCCGTTTCGATTCCCGGTCATTTCCTCTATAGCATGATTCCTCCACAAAACTTTAACTTGTGGTATGACCTTTCTTGGCGTGGGACATGTTCCTTCCTATCTAAGATCTTGGCAGTACCTCCTCATACGTTAAGTCTTGATTATCTCGTCCGGTTCTAACTCAATAACGTGGTTTGGGTCTTTCACATATTTGAAATGCAGATATGTGAAACACATTATGAACACGAGACATACTGAGAGTAACGCGAGTCTATAGGCTACATTTCCTACTCGGTCAAGAATTTGAAATGGACCGATAAATCGTGGATTGAGCTTTCCTCTCTTCCCAAATCTTGTAACTCCCTTCCATGGAGCAACTTCGCAACAATACACATGATCCCCACACTAAATTCCACGTCCTTTCGATGAAGATCCGCATAACTCTTTTGTCGATCTTGTGCCATTTGTATCGTTAGCCGAATCATTTGGATCTTTTCCGTAGTCATACGTCTTAACTTTCGGGTCTAAAATGTTGCTTCACCCACCTAGTCCCAACATCTTTGGAGAAGCGACACTTTTCGTCCATATAATGCTTCAAATGGAGCCACACCTATACTTGCACGATACTTTGTTGTTGTAGGAGAATTCTACCAATGGTAAATACTTATCCCAAGCGCCCTTGAAGTCTAGGACACGAGTCTTAATAAATCTTCAAGAGTTTGAATAGTCCTTCTCGATTGTCCGTCTGGTTTGAGGATGGTATGCGAAATGAATTTTAAATTCGTGCCCATAGCTTTTTGCAAGCTAACCCAAAATCTTGAAGTGAATCTTGGGTCACGATCCAAAACTATGGATACTGGGCATGCCATGCAACCTCATAATCTCATTCACGCGTCATACTAGCAAGGCGTTCAAGTGAATAAGTCTCCGTGTCGGCAAGAAATGAAGCGGACTTGGTTAATCTATCAACAATAACCCAAATAGCATTGATGTCTGAGAAACCGTAGGAAGACCCGTAACGAAATCCATGGTAATGTGTTCCCACTTCCATTTCGGAATCTCAAGTGGTTGCAGCGGACCCTTAGGTACTAGATGCTCGACTTTACACGTTGACAAGTTAAACACATTGAGATAAACTTTGCAATCTCTCTCTTCATATTGTTCGACCAAAATGTATGTCGAAGATCACGATACATTTTAGTACTTCGAGGATGGATTGCAAATGGTGTATTGTGTGCCTCCATCATAATCTTGTACTTCAAATCGAATCGTTAGGAACCTGAAAGTCTAGAGTGGACTCAAGTATTCCTTCTTCATCAATTCTCGCTTAGGAATAGCTCCTTCTTGTACTTTCTTCTTCTTCATACGCATCACTCAAGATTGGGTGGCTTGAGCAACCTTAACTTTTTCTATTAAAGTTGGCTCTGTCGTATACTTGACATCATCGCACTCGTTCTGCATATGATCTTCTACTCAACGCGTCGGCTACCACGTTCGCTTTTTCGGGATGGTATTGAATAATAGTGTGGTCGTAGTCTTTCAATAGCTCGAGCCAGCGTCATTGCCGCGCGTGTTAAGTTCTTTTGAGTGAAGAAATATTTATGGCTTTTATGGTGCGAATATATCTCCACTTTCTCCCATATAGATAGTGCCTCCATATCTTTAAGCGGAAACGCTTTGCGCTAACTCTAGATCATGAGTAGGATAATTCCTCTCATACTCTTTAAGTTGTCGCGAGGCATAGGCTATGACTTTCCCACGTTGCATGAGAACACATCCTAACCCTTTGCACGAAGCATCGCTATAGATAACAAATCCATCCAAGAACCGGATGGTATTGTTAGAACAAGTCTTCGAAATAAGTCTCTCTTAAGCTCTTGGAAACTTTTCTCGCATTCTTCGCTCCAAGCAATTTTGTATCCTTAGGAGTTAATTTGAGTTAATGGAGTAGCAATTCGAGAAAACCCTTCCACGAATCTCCGATAATAACCATTAAGCCCAAAAAGCTACGTACTTGATCATGAACTTGGTTGCTCCCAACTTTGTATTGTTTCAATCTTCACGGATCAGCGGATACTCCATGTTTTGAAACCACGTGCCTAAGGAATGCTACTTCCTCGAGCGAACTTGCATTTCTTTAATTTGGCATATAGTTTGTTTTCACGAAGCCTTTGGAGTACCAACTTCAAATGGTGCTCATGATCTTCACGACTTTTGGAATATATAAGGATGTCATCAATAAAGACAACAACAAACCTGATCAAATATTTTTTGAATACTCGGTTCATCATATCCATGAAAGCAGAAGAGCATTAGTCGATCCGAAAGGCATGACTAAGAATTCATAATGCCCGCTACCGAAGTTTAAAGGCGGTCTTTGGAATATCCTCGATTCTAATCTTGGTGATGATATCCAGAACAAAGATCGATTTTGAAAAGAATTGTGCCCTTGCACGGTGGTCAAACAAGTCATCAATACGAGGTAGAGGATACCTATTCTTGATGGTGACATGGTTCAATTCGATAGTCAATCTGAAAGTCGCATACTCCGTCTTTCTTCTTTACAAATAAAAGCAGGAGCACCCCGAGGAGATGTACTAGGGCCGAATAAACCGATGTCCAACAATTTCTGTAGTTGGACCTTTAACTCTGAAGTTCAATAGGAGCCATTCGATATGGGGTTTTATAAATGGGCTTTGTACGGAGTTCAAGATCAATAAAGAATTCAACTTCACGTTCGGGGGTAGGCAGGGAAGTTCTTTGAAATCGTCGGGAAAGTCGATAACAACGGGAATATTATTCAAATTTGGCGTGTCTTTATTCAAATCCATAACATGGGCTAAGAAAGCTTGACATCCGTTTTTCAATAAACGAATAGCTTTATGACTAGATATGACAGTGATTGATTTTAATGGTTTAGTTGCTCGAATTCATACAATAGGTTGGTTAGGAATATGAAAACTAACAACCTTACGAAAACAATCAATTTTGGCATGATGAGTAGTTAACCAATCAATCCTAAAATCACATCAAAAGCAAGTATCTTTAAAGAGATAAGGTGATAGGTAAGGTGATGGTGCCAACTTGAATCAAACAAGATTTATAAGCGATTGGATGTGATGAAAGTTTCTCTAACGGAGTTTCCACGAGATAGGTCAAAGTCTAATTTCTCCGAGTCAAGTTTAAGCGTTGAGCACATGCGGGAGAGATAAATGAATGGGTATGCCGGTATCGATTAAGTAAGGTATAAACTTCGCAAGAATTTATAAATAGCTTACGTGATGATCACCTCGTTTGGGTTCCTCGCATTATGACCCGATCACAACAAACGATCTTCCGAAATCGTTGACTTTGACTTTTCTAGATGATCTTTTGAGTCACCGTTCCCATTGAACTAGGTTTCGCTCTGTATCTGATCTCGCGATATGTCCTTCCTTTCCACAATTATAGCATACCTTGAAGCGATGTGGGCGGTTTGGGTGATATGTCCTCTTTTCCCGCATTTGTAGCATATAATAATGGGTGGTCGTTCTCCTCCCTTAGAACCGATTCTTTTAAAGCTTATCGTCTTCACATGGTCGTTGTTAAATCTCCTCTTTTAAAATCTCCTCGACTCGCTTCTTTACATTTTCATGGCCATGATTACCACCGAGTGGTTACCATTTTGTCCGTCTGTTTTCTTTCTCCATTTGGTTATCATTATTACATTGATCGCTATCTCGAAGTACGATCCACGGTTATGGTCCCTCGGTTGGTAGTACTCGTTATCTCGCTCTAATAATTGAGCCACATTTTAACATATCGAATAGAGAAAATTTATGAGAAATGAGATCTTGGCGTATCTTGGGGTTTCAAACCTCTAAGAAACATCCGCGTCATCGTTCCTCATTCTCCACCAAATGAGGTGCAAACACGGATAACTCTCGCAAACTTTGCCTCGTCTTTTGAGACACCGTCGTCGTATTGTTTTGTTCCAATCGATGAACTCCACTTCCTTCGTATAGACGAACACTTTCGGGAAAGTATTTGTCATTAAATAATTCTGAAACATCTCCCAAGACATCTTTGAGTGCTTGTTTGGATGGGTGCGCTTCACTGAGACTCCCACCGGTGATACGCCTCGCCACTGAACATAAAGGTGTCGAATGGAACCTTCTTTTCTTCCGTGCATCCCAAGACATCGAATATCTTGGTAATTTGTTTGACCCATGTTTCACGGCATGATCGGATCTGGCTTTCCCTTAAATTCTAGTGGTCCCAACTCTTTGAAGCGCTTGGTTGTGACAACCCGTGAATTGCTATCATTTCCTCTGTATTTTGAACACGAGTCTCCGCATGCGATTTTGCATGAAGCGCAAAAACTTGTAAACATCCCTCGTTCATCATCGCTTTCATTGGTGTTGTTCACGGGAGAACATTGCCCGACTGTTACACGTTCTCCTCGTTGGTGAGTACTGAGCGTCTCCACGGTCTCATTTCTATTGTTAATATTCTCGATTCGACATTCTCAAATCATCGTCATAAAACAAGGGTTAATTAAGGAAATCAATATATCACATAATATCCTATATATCTTGACCAACTAAAAAATAAGCTTAGGTAGGACACACTTTAGCGAAGGATTTACTCTCTCTCCCCTCCTAGTTCTATTCCCTAGATCTCCTTGAGATCATATCCTAAGCTCGATACCAATTGTGGCGCCCCCAAAATAGGTATACATCACCTATTACGAGTTGTCAATACATGTAATGCGAAACAACTACAACTTTATTATTACAACAGAAAGCGTGAGTTTGAATACAAATATTATCTTCAGACAATATCTATACTCAAATAAATCCTCATCATATTTATTGATACATTATTTTACAAAAATGGTGAGGACTACTAAACAATTCTTTCTAAAACCTTCATTCCCCCTACCCAGGCAAATTACTCATTATATTCTCGCCTCTCGAGAAGAAAAATGGAACAAAAGGAAAAGGGTGAGCTCAACTAGCCCGATAAAGAATATTATGACTAAGATAATATACAACAAATTATCGTTAGTCTTCAACGGAAAAATCTAATAGAATACAATAAACAACAAATTTTAAATCAATATTCATGGCAATGAAATAATAATTCATTAGAAGAGTTAAGTAGAGAATGCAAACTACTATCTTCTATGTATGAATTTAAAAGTTCATCGTCTATCTTTTATATCCTGTAACATCAATCAATATACATCGGAATCAAATATTCATCTTTGCACTCTGAGCCAAAGATATTCATCGATTGGTCGTGTTTATTTAAACACTTGTTCATCTTTGCACTACTGACCAAAGATATTCTTCAGAAATCATTCATCTTTGCACCTCTGCCAAAGATATTCAATAATATCATCATTTAAGGCGAGGATGATGAAAATATTTTAAAAAAGCGAATCCAATTGAAACAAAATGACAAGGATTAAGGATTAAGGATTAGATACTTTGTTTTATCCACGTCCAAAAATACCTCAAAAATAATCACGGTGGTGTAAAATTCAAGAATGATCAAAACATGGATACAATCAAAGCTAGTATCCATAGTAGATATTTTGGACAAAAGAAGAAATTTTCATTTTCGATGAATAATGTCGATTGATAAGTGAATAAGATGCAAGTATCGTGAATAGTAACTCAGGCACCAAAAGTTCCAAATTTGATAAAACTTGGATCAATATTTCAAAGATAATGATATTGAAGAAATAATATCATTACGAAAAAAATAATATCCCTTACCTCGAAAAGATTAGTATTCTTAGTTGGAATCTGGGATATAGTCTTTGAAGGGAACTTACCGTCGACAATACTCAAAGTATACTCAAAATACTCACAAGAATACGCTCGATAATATAGAGAGAAAACTTGATTTACGGTGTGATTTTCAATTCTAACCTAAGCACCTATTTATAGGAAATTGCTTAGAACACCAAAGCGTAAAATTTAATAAATTAATAATATAATTATCTAAATTTCCTACGCATGCCTAGAATCTGATTTCAGCCATCAAACACATGCCACATTCTAGAAAAAGTAAGAAAAACGTTTTCTAATTTTAAATATTTTAAACTTCCAAAATCAATTATTTGAACTTGAACTTCAATAATTCATAATAAATAGCCCTTTCATCAGAAAATTCGAATCTCGCGAGTTTTTATAGGAAATTCAATTCTCTACAACTTTGCAGAAGAAAGTTTTCCAAATTCCAAATAGAAATTGACCAAAATCCATAAGCAGGCGATTTTACAATTTATAATCAAATTTCGGTCAATAAATGGGGTCCAATGAGCATGTTTAACATGTTTTAAACATTTATTGCAACAAAATACTCTTCCTCCTCGTATACTCATATATCCCACATTCGTTGTAAAAATATCACCATTATTATATTATTAAAATATAATAATATATTTAAATAAATTATTTTATCGAGAAAAAGATAAAATTTCAATTTTCAACAATTGTCACATTAAAAATTTTCTCCATCTATATCCACATAAAATTAATATTTTCCTCATCATATGAATCAATAATTAATTATTCACAAATAATATTACGAGAATCATGATATTGACAACCGAGGCGCAGTTCAGGAAGAAGAGGGCTTTCAATAAGAATTTCTTAACATGGTAGCGCAATTAGGTGACCAAACCTCTCCTTAGACGTAACTTTCTAGACATTCGCAATAATGTTATCTAATAATATTATTAGGATAATATGAATTATTAGCCGATAATGAAAAATCTTGTGTAATGACAATTATTGAAACAACAAAAGAATATAAAATATCAATATGACAATTATTAAATCAATAAAATCTTCGAAGCAGTAATTATCGTAACCATTATTGAGTAATGCCTTCACGTAAGAATCAACAATTGGTGCAATACCTGGTGCTTCTCTTGTTTTTTTAACCACCGGTATTTTAACAAGATTAATAGAATAATAACTTCTGTTGTTATTTTTAAACAACTTATATTTGTCGTTTTCTTCATCCAATCGCTTTCCGTTATGGGGCCCACACATGGCTACTGCCGTCAATACGAATATTCCCGACGAGCATTTAATATTCCACGACCAAACGAATATTCCGACAACAATGATAATATTTTATAACCACTTGCTTATTTTGAAGTATTAAGATTTTACCCCTAACTATCCACATTAATCACATCAACCCTTACTATTTCAAAATAATAAATAGAGAAAATTAAATTTCATTAATAATAAGTTGAGGTCTTACAACCTCCCCCTTATGAAATAATGGGCCCCACTAGTGTGCCGATGAATTCGTCAAGGAGGTGTATGGAATTTTTTTTATAAATATAATATTTTATTAAAATTTACGCTTTGACTTTCTAAGTATTTTCCTATAAATAGGGTGCTAAGGTTAAAATTGAAAATCACACCGTAATCGAAGTTTTGAGGTATTTAGATACTTTGAGAGTTGATGCTAGTTTTTTCATTATAATGATATTTTATTTGAGGTAAGGAATTATTTTTTTCATAAATGATATTATTTTTATTAATATCATTATACCAAAATATTAATATGAATTTTATTTTAAGAGTTTTACCTTTTTGTGTCGGAGTTACTATTCACGATATCTTTATACTATATATTCACGTATCTGTGACTATTCATTTAAATCGACACTATTCACGAAAAATTAATTTTTTTTTCTTTGTCCAAGTTGTCTATTATGGTTACTATCTTTGATTGTATCCATGTTTTGATCATCATACTTGAATTTTGCTCCACAATTGATTATTATGGAGTATTTTTGAACTTGGATAAATTAAAGTATGAATCCCTAATTTTTGTCCTTCTATCTCTCTGGATTTGTTTTCTTGAAAATATTTTTATCATCCTTAGTCCTAAATGATGATATAACTGAATATTTTTGGCATGTAGTACAAAGATGAATGATTACTTGATGAATATCTTTGGCCCGTAGTGCAAAGATGGACATGTGTTGGGATGAACATGACTAACTGGTGATACAAATGAATATCTTTGGCCCGTAGTGCAAAGATGAATATTTGATTCAAGATGTATATTGATTGATGTAACAGGGATAAAATATTGATGATGGACTTTTAAATCATAGAAGATAGTAGACTTCATTCTATACTTAACTCTTTTAATGAATTGTTATTTTCGTTACGAATATTGATTTAAACTTGTTGTGCATTATATTTTATCTGATTATTGAAGGCTAACGATAATTTATTTTTTATTATCTTAGTCATAATATTTTTTACTGGGCTAGTTGAGATCATCTTTTTCCTTTTTGTTCCACTTTTCTGAGGCGAGAATATAGCGGGAACTAGTCAGGGTGTAGAGTGATGGTTCAAAACAATTGTTTTAGCAGTCCTCACTATTTTGTAAAATAGTGTATCAATAATTGTAATGAGCACTTTATTTGAGTTTGAATATTGTCTAGAAGACAATATTTGTATTAAAATAATTATAATGAAGTTGTCGTATTTTGCACGACAATTATAATAATGAAGTTGTAGTTATTTTCTGTACCATGTATTTGGCGACTTAGAATGGATTGTGTGAACCTATTTTGGGGGCGTCACATTCATCATCATAGACATCATCACCATCATCATAGGGCTGGTGGCTATTGTTTTAGTGAAGCTAAGGCAACGGCGAATGTTAAGTGATGGGTGAATGTAATTTTGGTTTTTGTTTTTGTTTTTTTGAAAAATATGTTGGATGTGTTATTGAAGTTTGTGTGTCAGATAATTTTTTGATAACGGTGTTGAAGAAACTTCGGCACTACCCCGTATAAGCATTGAAGGTTTTCAAATGGTTTGTTGAGGGTCGTTGCTTTGAACACAATGTTTTGAATTATAATGTAATTGTTAGAGTTCTTGGAAAATATGATTCTGTAGAGGAGTATGGTAAAGGAAATGAAAAACGAGGGTTTTTGACCTGGGTTTTGATACTTATATAAAGATTTCAAAACGATTTCAGAAGTTCAAAATGTTAAACGATAGTGAAACTTTATGAACAGATGATAGATGACCCATATAAGCTCTTAATTCGTGAATGTAGTTTACTGTTACGGATTATTTCTGTGGATAGTAATCCAGATCTGGATTTGGTATTTAGAGTTGTAAAGAAATTTGAGGCAGCGGGACATTTCCTCTCGAATACTATTAATTTATGATGGAATTCATAGGTCTCTGACTAGTGTAGGAAGATTTAACGAAACAGAGAATAATATGGAGTCCATGTGAAATATACGATATCAACGTGATAACGTAACATATATGTGACGCCCCCAACATAGATATACATCACCAATCTTGAGTCGCCAAAAACATGGTACAGAATACAAATACAAACTTAATTTTACAAACGTCGTGTAATATACGACAAAACATAGCTGAGGGTTAAACACGAATATTGCCTTCTAGATAATATCCACTCTCAAATAGAGTCCTCATTATATTTATTGTCACACTATTTATAGAATAGTGAGGACTACTATAACACCATCCGGACTATTATAGAATAGTAACGACATGACTGCCAATTGAGCATGGTTTTGCAAAACTGCCCGGATTATTGAACTTTGGTGGAGGAGGCACATGGGATACTAATTAAATTGGTTCATCTTCTTTGAATCTTACAGTTAAATCTTCGTAGATCACCTTTTCCTTGACGGTCTCTTGCAAATCCTTTCCATTACATAGAGTCACAGCCTTGCAATGCTCATCTCTGCCCAGATATATCTCTGTATCACTAGGGAGTGTTCCATTTGGTTGAGTGTTCAACGCATATGCTATCTGTCCCAATTGATTTTCTAGATTCTTTATCGAAGCACCTTGACTTTTCACATTTATATCTACCTAATTCAGTGACTTGTCTTGTGCATCGATCCTTTTGTCCGTAACTGAAATAAATTTTTCCAAAGCTTCTTCCCAACTTGGTTTTTTCTCTGGCTGTTGTTGGGTTTGATTTTGAAATCCGGATGGGTTTTGCTGTCTAGGCGCTTGAGCTTGATTGCTACTCCAAGAAAATCCCAGATGATTTCTCCAACCCAGATTATATGCGTTTTGATTCGGATACGGTTTAGTTGATCGACTGTAGCTCCCTATGAACTGAGCTGATTCAGCGTTTATGGCACATTGATATGTAGCATGACTCCCAGCACATAACCCATCATTCATCATTTGGTCAGTGTTGTTGTTTGCATGAGGATTGTCGCCTTCGTGATGCACATTGTCCTGATTATTAATCTGTGGAGACTCAATGGTCTCGTGTGCTCCATTGATGTTCTCAACATTCTTGGATGCCATTTTCAAATACTGCCACAAAACAAGGGTTAATTAACATATCCCATATTATCCCTATACTCTGAACGACCAATTAAATACCAAATAAACTTAGGTAGGTCATATTAGCAAAAGAATTCCCCGTCTCTCCCCTCCTAGTTCTTGTCTCACATCTCAGCCAGGGATCATATCCTTAAGCTTTGATACCAACTGTGACGCCCCCAAAATAGGTATACATCACCTATTCTGAGTCACCAAATACATGGCACAGAAAGAAAAATACAATCTTAAATATACAAAAGGAGCTGTGAGTTTAAATACAAATATTGTCTTTTGGATAATATCCGCTCTCAGAATAAGTCCTCATTACATTTATTGTCACACTATTTAACAGAATAGTGAGGACTACTAATGCTATAATCTGGACAGTCACTCCGTTCCCCGACTAGTCCCATTCGTTCTCATTTCTGAATAGAAGCGATTGAAAGAAAAGGGTGAGCTCAACTAGCCCAAAGAAGAAATATTGTGACTAAGATAATGCAGAATAAATTATCATTTGTCCTCAACAGTTTTAAACTGATAAAATACAATAGACATCAAGTTTAACTGCAGAGAAATATGTAATCCATTAAAAGAGTCAAGTAGAGAATAAAATCTACTATCTTTTATGATTGAAAAAGGTTTTTCATCAATTTTATCGCTGAGACTCAGCTTAATAAATAATCCACATCATCCCTGCACTACGTCCAAGGATATTCATTAGGGTCACGACAACAAATTATCCATGCACTACGGGCCAAGGATATTCGTGTATTCATCGATGGTCATGATCATGTCAATAACTGTCCATCAATGCATTACGGGCCAATGAGGACTTTTACCACATCATTTGTAATATTACGATCATGATTACACCGAATAATCCCTGGTCATAATCATACCAAGTCCATCTATGCACTACAGGCCACAGATGGCTTTCAAAAAAAATATAAACATGAGGATGATGACAATGATATAAGAATTCAATAAAATAAGTTCAAGAATTAATTTGTTCAGGAACTAATAACGTCCAAATTGTCAACATGATACTTCTTTGTAAAGTAAAATTCAAGAATGCTCAGAAGAATATTTTCATAAAAAGATACTGGATGAAGCGCAAATATCAAGGATATTCCACTAATTTCATGGAGTATAGAAATCAAAATATTAACCAACTGAGTATAATTAAGAATGGAATAACAAAAGAAATCACCATGCATGCGACTTCAAGCATGAATTGGTTATTCCAATGAATAATAAATAACGGAACGAAGTCAAAGCGTAAAAACGCAGAGACAAGATATTTCCAGAATAATAATAAAGACGAAAACCAGTCCGGCAGAAACGCATTGCATGTGATATTCCAATGAGAATCATTAACGAATGGAATAACAACAAAAATCACCAAGTATAGGGTGACCACGTATCGAGTTATTCAAATGAATAATAAGAATGGAATAATGAAGTTCTCTTCATGAATACAAAAGAAATAATACCCACTAACAGTATAAGAAAACTTGATATAGAAGTGGTGAAGTAGCGAGAATACTTTTCTTCTTCTCTCTATAGTTTTCTCTCTCAGAGTTTCAATGAATTCATAAGAAATAATGAAGGAATGAGCTTCTATTTATAGGAGAATGGAAAGACACTATTTAAGGATTTATCACGGACACAATAATTCATATCATACGAAACCTTTGGTTGATTGAATTTTAAGGAATTTTCCTAACACAACCAAAAATTTAAAATAATATATATATATATATATATATATATATATATATATATCAATATAAACACATGCTTATTGAATTTTTTTGCTCCCATCGGACAAACTCTTAAAATCCACTGACTTTTGATACCACCAAAGGACAATATATCATATATATATATATATATATATATATATATATATATATATATATATATATATATATTAAATACTACTCAATTCATTCCCACATTGGAATTCACGGGTGGAATTCCTCCGACCAAAACAAAAGTCCATTCATTCCCCCACCAATATCAATTCATATCATACATATATAAAATAATTACCACCACACACCAAAACCCACTACCTCACACACACTCTTACGAAAATACACAAACACACATGTCAAATATATATATATATATATATATATATATACTTTATAACTTTCTTCCGATTATTTTAAAAAATGGGTAAATGGGGGGTCCATATAATAATATCAAATACTTCATAAAAAATCACCTTAATAATTTTAACAACATTTATCATCATTATTATAATTCACAATATTAATCGACCAGGTCGTTCCCAAGAAAGAGGGCTTTCAATAAGGATTTTTTTCCCTATTGGCGTGCAATTAGGTGACCAAACCTCTCCTCGATGTGAACTTCTAGACATCGTTAATATTGCAAATAATAATATTAATAACTTCGTCGTCTCAATTATTGATTTAATAATATAAAATATCGACAATAATTGAATCAAATAACGTGAGATACTATGCAACAATTACTGTGGCAATAATTAAACAAAACTGAGTGACTTCTCACGTAAGCATCAATAATCAATACCGTGTGCCACTATTCAACCACGCGTATTCTTGTACTTTTACTACCGAGTAGTTCAACAGTATTAACGGTAAAACTTCCGCCGTTATTTTCACAAAAATATTTTTGTCATTTTTCAATCAATGATGCCAATAATTCTATTGTGGGGTCCCTAATGATGATTGTGTCGATCCTATGAATATTTTCTATTAAAACAAATATTCCCCACCAATCGAATAATATATAACAATCTTGCGTGCATTTTTATAAAATTTGTAAATACTACCCAAACATCCTTATTCAAATAATAGCGCAATTAGGTGACCAAACCTCTCATCGTTGTAACTTCTATATCAATAAGCATATGTCAATATTGCAAATAATAATAATAAATAACTTTGTCGTCTCAATTATTGATTTAATAATATAACATATTATGCACGATGATATCTGTGAAGTTGATAAGTGACAATAATTGAATCAATAATATGAGATATATGATGCTAAGAATTACTATAGCAATAATTGAATATAATCGGTGACTTTCACATAAGCATCAATAATCAATACCTTGTGCTACTATGCAACCACGCCAGACAATTGGAGACTTTTACTATGTTTAAGGAAGTAGTTCAATTATTTAAATATAAAACTTCCGCCTTTATTTTTATAAAAAGATAATTACCCAACACAATGGAACGATCATTTTCTAACTACGATAATACTTGGTTAATGGTTTGGGTCCCTAATTATTGTGACGTCATCTGATATTTAATATTCCCTCTTAAAACGAATATTCCGTAACCAATCGAATATTATATAACCACTTGCTTACTTTTGCAAAATTTGTAAATATTACCCACAACTATAACATTATATTATATCCACACCATAATATTAAGACCCCAACTTATTATTAATGAAATTTAATTTTCTATTTATTATTTTGAAATAGTAAAGGTGGATTTGATTGATTAATGGATAGTTAGGGTAAAATACGCAAATATTTCAAAATAAGCAAGTGGTTATAAAATATTCATTGTTGTTTGGGAATATTCGTTGGTCGTGGAAATATTCATCATTGGGAATATCGATCGCGTGATTTATCGCCATGAGCCATGTGTGGGCCCCATAACTCGAAAAGATTGATGAAGAAAACGACAAATATAAGTTGTTTTAAAATAACAGAAGTTGTTATCAAGTAATATCGTTAAAATACCTTGGTGGTTAAAACACAAGAAGATACCAGATTGCACCAATTATCAATTATCGATTCTTACGTAAGAAGGCACTACTCAATAATGGTTACAAAGAATTATCGCTCAAAGATTTTATCGATTTAATAATTGTCATATTGATATTTTATATATCGTTGTTTCAATAATTGTCATTACACAAGATTTTTCATTATCGAAGCAATAATTCATATTATCTCGAATAATATTATTAGATAACATTATTGGCAATGTCTAGAAAGTTTCGCTCTAAGGAGAGGTTTGGTCACCTAATCGCGCCAAGAAGAAGAGAAATTTTATCGAAAGCCCCTCTTCCTGAACCGCCTCGTTGTCACAATATCAGGATTTCAGTAATATTATTTGTGAATAATTAATTATTGATTCATATGATGAGGAAAATATTGATTTTATGTGGATATAGATGGAGAAAATTTTAATGTGACAATTGTTGAAAATTGAAATTTTATCTTTTCTCGATAAAAAATATTTATTTAAATATATTATTATATTTTAATAATATAATAATGGTGATATTTTTACAACTAATGTGGGATATATGAGTATACGAGGAGGAAGAGTATTTTTGTTGTAATAAATGTTTAAAACATGTTAAACATGCTCTGTGGACCCCATTTATCGATCAAATTTGATTATACTGTAAAATCGCCTCGCTTGTGGATTTTGGCCAATTTCTATTTGGAATTTGGAAAAACTTTCTTCCGCAAAGTTGTAGAGAATTGAATTTCCTATAAAAACTCGCGAGATTCGAATTTTCTGATGAAAGGGCTATTTATTATGAATTATTGAAGTTCAAGTTCAAATAATTGATTTTTGAAGTTTAAAATATTTAAAATTAGAAAACGTTTTTTTTTTACTTTTTCTAGAATGTGGCATGTGTTTGATGGCTGAAATCAGATTCTAGGCATGTAGAGGAAATTTATATAATTATATTATTAATTTATTAAATTTTTCGCTTGTGTGTTCTAAGCAATTTCCTATAAATAGGTGCTTAGGTTAGAATTGAAAATCACACCGTAAATCAAGTTTTTTCTCTATATTATCGATTTTATTCTTGTGAGTATTTTGAGTATACTTTGAGTATTGTTAGACTGCAAGTTCCTTCAAAGACTATATCCCAGATTCCAAACTAAGTAGTACTAATCTTTCGAGTAAGTGGATGTTATTTTTTCTCAAATGATATTATTTCTTCAATATCATTATGTCAAAAATATCGATCTGAAACTTTTTATCAAATTTGGAACTTTTTTTGTCGGGGTTACTATTTATTCATGAGTTACTATTCACGAAGTTACTATTCACGAGTTACTATTCACGAAGTTACTATTCACGAAGTTACTATTCACTTAGTACTATTCATGGTTGAAGATTTTTTTTGGGAAATTTCTATCTTTTGCGTGTCTGAGTTACTATTCACGATACTAAGACTATTCACGATACTAAGACTATTCATCGAAAAAAATAAAATTTCTTCTTTTTGTCCAAAATATCTATTCGGATACTAGCTTTGATCAGATCCATGTTTTGATCATTCTTGAATTTTACACCACCACTATGATTATTTTTGAGGTATTTTTGAACATGGATAAAACAAAGTACTAACTTAATCCTTAATCCTTAATCCTTGTCATTTTGTTTCATCGATTCGCTTTTTTTTAAAATATTTTTCATCATCCTCGCCTTAAATGATGATATTATTGAATATCTTTCGCCCAGAAAAGCAAAGATGAATGATTTCAAGAATATCTTCGTCAGTAGCAAAAGATGAAATGTGTGTTTAGATGAATACGATTAATCGATGAATATCTTCGCCAGAGAGTGCAAAGATGAATATTTGATTCCGTATGTATATCGATTGATGTTACAGGATAAAAGATAGACGATGAACTTTTAAATTCATACATGTAAGATAGTAGTTTGCATTCTCTACTTAACTCTTCTAATGAATTATTATTTCACGTAATATTGATTTAAAATTTGTTGTCTATCAGATTCTATTAGATTTTTCCCGTGAAGACTAACGATAATTTGTTCAGATATTATCTCTAGTCATAATATTCTTTATCGGGCTAGTTGAGCTCACCCTTTTCCTTTTTGTTCCATTTTTCTTCTCGTGAGGCTAGAATATAATGAAGTATTTAGCCTGGGAAAATGGAATGAAGGTTTTAGAAAGAATTGTTTAGTAGTCCTCACCATTTTTGTAAAATAATGTATCAATAAATGTGATGAGGATTTATTTGAGTATAGATATTGTCTGTAAGATAATATTTGTATTCAAACTCACGCTTTACTGGTTGTAATAATAAAGTCAGTAGTTGTTTCGCACTACGTATTCGACAACTCGTAATGGGTGATGTATACCTATTTTGGGGGCGCCACAGCTTGGTATCGTAGTTAGGATATGATCTCCAAGTGAGATCTGGAATAGAACTCAGAGGGAGAGACGATTAGTAAATCCTTCGCTAAAGGTGTCCTACCTAAGCTTATTTTTTAGTTGGTCAAGATATAAGGATATTATGTGATATATTGATTTCTTAATTAACCCTTGTTTTACGACAAGATTTGAGAATGTCGAATCGAGAATATTAACAATGGAAATGAGACCGTGGAGACGCTCAGACTCACCACCAACGAGGAGAACGGCAACAGTCGGGCAATGTTCCTCCCGTGAACAACACCAACCGAAAGCAGATGATGAACGAGGGATGTTTAGAAGCTTTTTGCAGCTCATGCAAAATCGCGACGAGGAGACTCGTGTTCAAAATATGTGAGGAAATGATAAGAATTCACAAGTTGTCACAAACCAGCAAAGCTTCAAAGAGTCGGGACCACCGTAATTTAAGGGAAAGCCGATCCGATCACGGCGAAACACGGGTCAAGCAAATTACCAAGATATTCGATGTCTGGGATGCACTGAAGAACAGAAGGTTCCATTCGCCACCTTTATGTTCCGTGGCGAGGCGCATCATCGGTGGGAGTCTCGTGAAGCTGCACTCCATCCAAACCAAGACTCAAAGATGTCTGGGAGACATTTCAGAATTATTTAATGACAAATACTTTCCGAAAGTGTTCGCTATATGAAGGAAGTGGAGTTCATCGATTAGAACAAAACAATGACGACAAGTGTCTCAAAGACGAGGCAAAGTTTGCAGAGAGTTATCCGTGTTTGCACCTCATTTGGTGGAGAATGAGGAACGATGACGCGGATGTTTTTGAGAGGTTTGAAACCCAAGATACGACAATATCTCATTTCTCATAAATTTTTTCTCTATTCAGATGTTGTAAATGTGGCTCAATTATTAGAGCGAGATAACGAGTATGGCCAACCGAGGGACCATAACCGTGGATCGCACTGTAGATAAAGCAGCCAATGTAATAATGATAACCAAATGAGAAAGAAACAGACGGACAAAAATGGTAACCACTCCGGTGGTAATCATGGCCATGAAAAATAAGAAGCGAGTCGAGGAGATTTTAAAAAGAGGAGATTTAACAACGACTATGTGAAGACGACAAAGGTTGGCAAAGAATCGGTTCTAAGTGGAGGAGAACCACCACCCATTATATGCTACAAATGCGAAAAGAGGGACATATCACCAAACCGCCCACAACAGCTCAAGGTATGCTATAATTGTGGAAAGGAAGGACATATCGCCGAGATCAGACAAGAATAAACCTAGTTCAATGGGGATATGGACTCAAAAGATCGTGGCCCCGTAAAAGTCAAAGTCAACGATTCCGGAAGAGCGCTTTTGTTGTGATCGGGTCATAATGCGAGGAACCCAAACGAGGTGATCACGGTAAGCTATTTATAAATTCTCGCTAAGTTTATACCTTACTTGATACCGGCATACCCATTCATTTATCTCTCCCGCATGTGCTCAACGCTTAAACTCGACCGAGAAATTAGACTTTGACCTATCTGGAAACTCCGTTAGAGAAACTTTCATCACATCCATCGCTTATAAATCTTGTTTGATTCAAGTTGGCACCATCACCTTACCCGCTGACCTTATCTCTTTAAAGATACTTGCTTTTGATGTGATTTTAGGGATTGATTGGTTAACTACTCATCATGCCAAAATTGATTGTTTTCGTAAGGTTGTTAGTTTTCATATTCCTAACCAACCCGTCAGATTTAATTCAAGCAACTAAACCATTAAAATCAATCATCGCTATATCTAATCATAAAGCTATTCGCTTATTGAAAACTGATGTCAAGCTTTCTTAGCCCATGTTATGGATTTGAATAAAGACACGCCAAATTTGAATAATATTCCCGTTGTTATCGACTTTTCCGACGATTTCAAGAACTTCCCTGGCCACCCCCGTAACGTGAAGTTGAATTTTTATTGATCTTGAACCCGCACAAAGCCCATTTCTAAAACCCCATATCGAATGGCTCCTATTGAACTTCAGAGTTAAAGGTCCAACTATGTGAATTGTTGGACATCGGCTTTCATTCGCCCCAAGACATCTCCTCGGGGTGCTCCTGCTTTATTTGTAAAGAAGAAAGACGGAGTATGCGATTTTTGTATCGACTATCTGGAATCGAACCATGTCACCATCAAGAATAGGTATCCTCTACCTCAGATTGATGACTTGTTTCGACCACCTGTAAGGGGCACAATTCTTTTTTCAAAATCGATCTTCGCTCGATATCATCACCAAGATTAGAATCGAGGATATTCCAAAGACCGCTTTTAGAACTCCTAGACGGGCATTATGAATTCTTAGTCATGTCTTTCTGATCGACTAATGCTCCGCGGCTTTCATGGATATGATGAACCGAGTATTCAAGGAATATTTGATCTTTTGTTGTTGTTTTTATTGATGACATCCTTATATATTCCAAAAGTCGGAAGATCATGAGCACCATTTGAAGTCGGTACTCCAAAGGCTTCGTGAAAACAAACTATATGCCAAATTAAAGAAATGCGAAAGTTCGCTTGAGGAAGTAGCATTCTCTGGGCACGTGGTGTCAAAACATGGAGTATCCGCTGATCCGGCCAAGATCAAGCAATACAAAGTGGGAGCAACCAAGTTTCATGGATCAAGCACGTAGTTTTTGGGCTTAGCCGGTTATTATCTGAGATTCGTGGGAAGGGTTTTCTAATCGCTACTCCATTAACTCGCCTAACTCTAAGGATACAAAATTGCTTTGGAGCGAAGAATGCGAGAAAAGTTTCCAAGAGCTTAAGAGGAGACTTATTTCTAAGACTGCTCTAACAATACCATCCGGTTCGGATGGATTTGTTATCTACGCCGATGCTTCGTGCAAAGGGTTAGGATGTGTTCTCATGCAACGTGGGAAAGTCATAGCCTATGCCTCGCGACAACTTAAAGAGTATGAGAGGAATTATCCTACTCATGATCTAGAGTTGCAAGCAAATGTTGCCGCTTAAAGATACGGAGGCACTATCTATATGGGGAGAAAGTGGAGATATATTCGCACCATAAAAGCCTTAAATATTTCTTCACTCAAAAGAACTCAACACGCCAAGCAGCAAATGACGCTGGCTCGAGCTATTGAAAGACTACGCACCACACTATTCAATACCATCCCCGAAAAGTTTAACGTGGTAGCCGACGCATTGAGTAGAAGATCATATGCGTGAACGAAAAGCGATGATGTCAAGTATACGACAGAGCCAACTTTAATAGAAAAAGTTAAGGTCGCTTTCAAGCCACCAATCTTGAAATGATGCGTATGAAGAAGAAAGTACAAGAAGGAGCTATTCCTAAGCTTAGAATCGATGAAGAAGGAATACTTCGAGTCCACTCTAGACTTTCAGGTTCCTAACGACTGATTTTGAAGTACAAGATTATGATGGAGGGCACAATACACCATTTGCAATCCATCCTCGAAGTACTAAAATGTATCGTGATCTTCTACATACATTTTGGTGGAACAATATGAAGAGAGAGATTGCAAAGTTTATCTCAATGTGTTTAACTTGTCAACGTAAAGGTGAGCATCTAGTACCTAAGGGTCCGCTGCAACCACTGAGATTCCAAATGGAAGTGGGAACACATTACCATGGATTTCATTACGGGTCTTCCTACGGTTTTTCAAGGCATCAATGCTATTTGGGTTATTGTTGATAGATTAACCAAGTCTCGCATTCATTTTTCTTGCCGACACGGAGACTTATTCACTCGAACGCCTTGCTAGTACAGATGACGTGAATGAGATTGTGAGGTTGCATGGCATGCATGCCCAGATCCATAGTTTCGGATCGTGACCCAAGATTCACTTCAAGATTTTGGGTTAGCTTGCAAAAAGCTATGGGCACGGATTTACGATTCAGTTCTAAGATACCATCCTCAAACTGGACGGACAATCGTAAAGGACTATTCAAACTCTTGAAGATTTATTAAGACTCGTGGTCCTAGACTTCAAGGGCGTTGGGATAAGTATTTACCATGGTGGAATTCTCCTACAACAACAGCTTATCGTGCAAGCATATGTGTGGCTCCATTCAAGCATTATATGGACGAAAGTGTCGCCTCCAAGATGTTGGGACGAGGTGGGTGAAGCAACATTGTTGGGACCCGAGTTAGTACGTATTATCACAGAAAAAGATCCAAATGATTCGACAACGATACAAACCAAGACAAGATCGACAAAAGAGTTATGCGGATCTTCATCGAAAGGACGTGGAATTTAGTGTGGGGGGATCATGATTGTCATGCGAGTTGCTCCATGGAAGGAGTTACAAGATTTGGGAAGAGAGGAAAGCTCAATCCACGCATTTATCGTCCATTTCAAATTCTCGACCGAGTAGGAAATGTAGCCTATAGACTCGCTGCTACCTCCGAGTATGTCTCGTGTTCATAATGTGTTTCACATATCCGCATTTCAGAATATGTGAAAGACCCAAACCACGTTATATGAAGTTAGAACCGGACGAGATAGTCAAGACTTAACGTATGAGGAGGTACCGCCAAGATCTTAGATAGAAGGAGCATGTCCCACGCCAAGAAAGGTCATACCACAAGTTAAAGTTTTGTGGAGGAATCATGCTATAGAGGAAATGACCCGAATTGAAAAGGAAATGAAAGCGAGGTATCCTCACCTTTTCAAACACCAGTACGCACGCCAATTTCGAGGACTAAATTTCATAAGGAGGGAGGTCAGAAGACCCCAACTTATTATTAATGAAATTTAATTTTCTATTTATTATTTTGAAATAGTAAGGGTTGATTTGATTAATGTGGATAGTTAGGGTAAAATACGCAAATATTTCAAAATAAGCAAGTGGTTATAAAATATTCATTGTCATTTGGGAATATTCGTTTGGTCGTGGAATATTCAGATCGCTTTGGGAATATTCGCATTTACCTACAAGTAGCCCATGTGTGGGCCCCATAACGAAAAGCGATATGGATGAAGAAAACGATAAATATAAGTTGTTTAAAATAATAAACAGAAGTTGTTACCGTTAATAATCGTTAAAATACTCTATGGTTAAAACACAAGAAGACACCAGTATCGCACCAATTATTGATTCTTACGTAAGAAGGCACTACTCAATAATGGTTACAGAATTATCGCTCAAAGATTTTATCGATTTAATAATTGTCGCATTGATATTTTATATCATTGTTGTTTCAATAATTGTCATTACACAAGATTTTTCATTATCGAAGCAATAATTCATATTATCCTAATAATATTATTAGATAACATTATTGGCAATGTCTAGAAAGTTCGTCTAAGGAGAGGTTTGGTCACCTAATTGCTACCACAAGAAGGAGAAATTTTATCGAAAGCCCCTTCCTGAACCGCCTGGTCACAATATTGTGATTCTCGTAATATTATTTGTGAATAATTAATTATTGATTCATATGATGAGGAAAATATTGATTTTATGTGGATATAGATGGAGAAAATTTTAATGTGACAATTGTTGAAAATTGAAATTTTATCTTTTTCTCGATAAAATAATTATTTAAATATATTATTATATTTTAATAATATAATAATGGTGATATTTTTACAACTAATGTGGGATATATGAGTATACGAGGAGGAAGAGTATTTTTGTTGCAATAAATATTTAAAACATGTTAAATATGCTTCAATGGACCCCATTTATCGATCGAAATTTGATTATACTTGTAAAATCGTCTGCTTGTGGATTTTTGGCCAATTTCTATTTGGAATTTGGAAAACTTTCTTCTCGCAAAGTTGTAGAGAATTGAATTTCCTATAAAAACTCGCTAGATTCGAATTTTCTGATGAAAGGGCTATTTATTATGAATTATTGAAGTTCAAGTTCAAATAATTGATTTTTGAAGTTTAAAATATTTAAAATTAGAAAAATATTTTTCTTACTTTTTCTAGAATGTGGCATGTGTTTGATGGTGAAATCGATTCTAGGCATGCGTAGGAAATTTATATAATTATATTATTAATTTATTAAATTTTTCGCTTTGGTGTTTCTAAGAATTTTCTATAAATAGGGCTTAGGTTAGAATTGAAAATCACACCGTAAATCAAGTTTTCTCTCTATATTATCGAAAGTTTATTCTTGTGAGTATTTTGAGTATACTTTGAGTATTGTTAGACGGTGTAAGTTCCCTTCAAAGACTATATCCTAGATTCCAAACTAGAAGTACTAATCTTTCGAGGTAAGTGGATGTTATTTTCTTCTCAAATGATATTATTTCTTCAATATCATTATGTCAAATATTGGTTGAAACTTTTTATCAAATTTGGAACTTTTTCATGCTCGGGGTTACTATTCATGAGTTACTATTCACGAGTTACTATTCACGAAGTTATTATGAGTTTACGAAGTTACTATTCACGCAGTACTATTCATGAAGCGTGAAGATGTTTTTTTGGGAAATTTCTATCTTTGGTGTTCTGAGTTACTATTCACGATACCAAGACTATTCACGATATCTGCACTATTCATAGAAAAATAAAATTTTTCTTTTGTCCAAAATATCTATTCGGATACTAGCTTTGATCATTGTATCATGTTTTGATCATTCTTGAATTTTACACCACTATGATTTTTGAGGTATTTTGAACATGGATAAAAACAAAGTACAAATCCTTAATCCTTAATCCTTGTATTTAAATATTATTTCTTCGCACCTAGGGTTTGACCTTTTAGTTCACTTGGTGGCTCTAGTGAACCAAACTAGAATAAAAGTCCATAATCAATTCGGGTAGAATATAGTATTCTATATGTGCATGCTTATACTATATATATTATATATTATGCAGAAAACATGCTCAGATGATTCATTATATACGCGATTATATATATATATAATATGTATGCTATTAAACAAAAATGAGACAAATTAATAACAAACCCCTCAATTTTTTATATTATTAAGTCCTAGCGCTCAAAGATATTTGGAATATCGAACGTCAGCTTCTTCAGCATGATAAAATTAATAGAGTATTAAATATTTAATATGAGTTTGTTGTGTCACCACAAGGCAAGTATTAAGTATTTAAGATGTTAATTTATCACATTTGATGCTTTATAAAGAAAATTGAACAATATTGTTTTGTTGTGTCACCACAAGGATGATATTTATTTTTTTTGAATATATGGAGTGCTAGGTGGGACTTAACTTGGATAATTTTGATTCGGATGTGCCACCACTTGATCAAAATAATCTAAGAGGCAAAAGAAAAGGAGTCAGATAGTTGATGTAATTGATAAAAAGTTGTCTACCTATTTATTTATATATATTTGTTGTGTCACCACAAAGCTATATACATTTGAAATGGGATCCTTATTCTCACTAGCAAATCTTTAATTAGATTTTCTTAGAACTATATATAAGTGAGGGTAATATAGTTTCAAGAAAATATAGGGAGATACCAATTTAAAACAAGACCTAATTTATTTTGGTAATTAATAAAAGAATGTATGTTAAAATGTTGTTAATTACAAATTCATTTACGTAATTTTACAATGTCTAAAATTACTATCATTGCGAAGCATATTAGATGCTAAATTAACTGTAATCAATTAAACGAATTAGTTAAGGAATTTGAGAATAGTTCTCATGGTCGAAAAGTTATCTTATGTCCTTAATACGCCTATCCTCGAATGGTTGCGCATAATGCCTCCGAGGAAGACATTGCTACTTTTAGAAAGTGGCAAGATGATGCACAAATTGGCTCAATGCATCATGCTCGCATCCACGAAAGTAACGAGCTTCAAATACAAGATGAAACTATGGATGCTCCTACTATATTCCTGCACATCAAGTAGTTGATGGTGAGGAAAGTAGGACTGATAGATATCGGATATCAAAGGACTTCTTCGAATTTGAAATAACGAATGACACTACAGTACAGATAAAAGTCCTTAACATTATCAATTTGATTGATCAATTAGGACAACGAAGTTTTGTCATGGATGGAGAGTTGAGCCAAGATTTGATCTTGCACTCACTCCCGGACTCCTTTCACAATTGTTGTGAATTTTTCATATGAACAAGCTAGATATCAGCCTCGCTGATTTGCTTAACATATTGAAAAATGTTGAGAGTCACTTTCCAACCAAGAAAGATCAAGTCTTTATCGGTAGGGCCAAAGGATCTTCTCAAAAGAAGAACGATTCAAAGAAGGTAAATAGAAAGGCATAAACAAAGGATAATAAGAAAAAATTGATTTGGATAGCAAAGGAGTTTGCTTCCACCGCTATAAGCCCGACACCGGAAAGAAACTCATGGAGAAGCATCTTGCAGAGGCTAACCAAAGAAGCTTAGTGAAGTTTTGCCATAATACAAATTTGTTCATGATTTAAAATAAATTTTTCTTTAAGTCAAGGTTCTACTTGGGTATTGGATACCGACTTTGGTTATCATAAATATAGATTTATGAAGGGACCAAGCAGTAAGTAGAAAGCTAAACAAAGATAAGTAATCCTATGTGTGAAAAATGAAACAAAGGTTGTTCACATTAACCATAGAACTTATAGTTTAAGATCGCTTACTAGCAAATCTATTAAATCAATAAGTTGTTATCAGATTCCAATCTCGTTGAAAACATTATTTCCATTTTATTATTGGACAATAAAATCTTTGGTATTATAATTAAGAACAATTGTTGTTCTATTTATAATAATAATGTTTTCAGATAGAATCGAATATTACTTAATGGATTTTGTATACTTGATTTACGTGAAAATAATTTTGTAAATTGAACAAACTAGTATAAGAAAAGGAGATGATAATTCAAAGAGTTGAATGTGTGTATTTGTTAAAATACAAGTGTGAATTATTTGAAAGGTTCAAAGAATTGTAAGTGAAACAAATTGACAAAGTATTAAGATTCTTTTGATTAGATCAAGGAATAAATACTTGTGCAATAAGTTTCTTGATCATCTCAAATGGTTTTCTCATAATGGACGCCCCGATATGTAATAAATGATTTATGTATCCGAAAGGAAAAATCGTACTTGTTGGAAATGGTGCGGTCCATAATGATTTTACCGACATTCCAAAGATCCCTCAGGATCATGTCCTAGAAATGGGTCGATATCTACTAAAAAAGGTAACCTCAAAATTCACCCCAAGACTCCATAAAAGTTATGGACAGAGAGGATTCCTAATATTAAGTATGTTAAGATAAGTGGTTGTCCAACTTATGTGAAAAGGTTTCAAAGGATAAGCTTGGGACAAAATTTGACAAGTATGATTTGTGGGACATCCTAAAGTAAGTTTAGGGTATGTGTTCTATAATCCTACTTAGCAAAAGGTGTTTGTCATATAAACACGCCTTCTAAGATAAAGGTGTTTATCATCAAGGGGCTAGTGGGAGGATAATAGATCTTCAAGAGTTCAAGAACCACAAAACACTATAAATCAAATAAGAGGAACCGTAGATGTAATTCTATTGTACCACAAACCGAATCATAAAAACCGAATAGTCATCAAGATACCTAGGAGGTATGGATTCATCATGGATGATGATGATGAGGTACACATCATGTAAGATGATGATCCGATTACATACGATGAGGTAAGTGTTGTAGACACTCAAAGAAATGGATGAAGCAAGTTTCTCAAATATGGAACATTCGTTTTGATGAGGCAATCAAAAGAGTTTGATTTTATCAAAATAAGAATGAACCTAGTGTGTGTATAAAAGGGTCAATGGGAGCATCGTGACATTCCTAGTATTATATGTTGATATACTACGGATAAGGAATGACATACCAATGCTACAATCAAGAAAGATAAAGTTGTCTAAACATTCCTCCATGAATGATTTGGAAGAGTATCTTAATTGGGGATATAAATCTATATAGATAGATTTAAGAGGATGCTCGACTTAACCCAAGGAACGATATTCATTTGATGCTAAAGTCGTTTAGCATGGCAAACTCCAAGAGATGTCTCATGTCGATGAGCTATGGAGTGTATCTCTTAATAGTCCCCATGGACTCGAAAAGAGAGGTCGCATGAAAGTGACAATCATGCATGCAATGAAATGTACGAGACCGATGTCGATCATCATATTATGGAGAAGTTCACTATGAGTCGCTGAAAATATCTTAAAGTGCTTAACCCAAGACTAAGGATGTGATCATATTCATGGTGGGTCTTAATTAAAACTAGAGGGCTTAACAGACTCAAGTTTTTAGATGCACCAAGACGATGAAAAATCCACTTTTAAGGTAAAGGGTTACCTCGAACAAAGTGGTGCGTTGAATTCGAAAGGTTCCAAACAAAGAAAGACTTCTTTGGTTTAGTGATAAAGACAAAGTATATAGCTATAAAATGAGTCGCAAGTTTATTGTTTGGATTAAAAGTTCATTACAGAACTAGGAATAGTTCCTAAGTCTCATCTTGGATCTAAACATGTGTTGTGGCACTTTCATTTGATTATTAGAATTATTGAAAGATGGGAAATCACTATAGAGATAATGGACTCTCATGAACAACATTACATATCCATTAACTAAAGCTTATCCAAATAGCAGGATAATCGTCACTTAGAGAAGAAGAGTATGAGATACCATGACGATTGGCTTTAGTGCAAGTGGGAGATTGAAAGTAGTATGCACACAAGCCAATCATGTTTGATGATAAAGCATATACTTTGTAACAATCTTATTCATTTATTAATAAAAAGTATTAATTTATTAAAGGCTTTTAATTATCTACATGATGCTGTTTTATAATATGTGATAAACCCATAGTTTTAAGCAATGCTTTTAGAATAATGATGATGATCATTCTAATGAGATCTAAATTCTTAGAAAGCTTAAATCTAAAATAGTTCCCAATCGTTGGATTACTAAATTGGGGATTAGTAAATCCGGATAGATTGGTACATACGTTGCTTGCTTTCATTGGATGAGGATGATTGATCTCATGATCATTTGTGTGTGAGACACTAAAGCAAGTATGTAGGTGTTTATTAGAGAATAAGTTCATCGAACGTGGCTCGCTAAGGAATACCTAATGGAGTTTTACTCGTGTCGTCAATAGAATTTCTGTAGTGATAGTAGTACAAGTGATCCTTGGACTTGAGATCATCATAGTATCTTGTGTATGATGAGTTATACTTTGACTTATTCCTTAAGACCCTTAGGGTATATCAAAGGGTATGCTTGGGTATAATAAGTTGTATATGGAGATAATGTATGATCAATAAAGAATCTACCACTTATTAAAAAAAGAGAAATGTCCTATGTGATTCGATAAATGACAACCCAAAGAGTCCTTGGGTTAAGGCGAATAAAATTAGAAAGGAGTTTCTAATTTGCATTATTTGAGTTGTACATTTAAGAGTCGAAATACATATAATTAAATAAAATAAGACTCGATAAAGTAATTTCATGTCTTATATTTAATCGGGACATCAGATGGTGGAAGGATTGAATTGCACGGTAACTATTTACTCAAAGGTTCTTTTATGATTAATGTTGAAATCTATATTATCTGGAAAGTCGTTGATCGCTGGGGAGGCTTATCCCTATTGTAGAATAAATATTATTTATTTAAATAAATTAATTATTTAATTTATTTATTTAAATAAGATTAGAATTGTTCTAATTGATTTATTCACAACCGGTTTAATATGGAGAACCTAAAGGGTCACACCATAAAAGGAAGAATAATTATTTAAGAAGTTAATGGCATAATCGTAATAATATGTTATGTATATTTAATTTAATCTATGGTGATAGAATAAATTAAATAGTTTAATATTTATTATTTAATATTTTAGAAATATTAAATATAAATTAATAAGAGGAGTCTTATTAATATTATTATAATTATTATTATTATTTTAATTTCTAAAAGAGTTTAGAAATTAATTTAATATAAGTACTCTCATTTATTCCTAATAGGATTAGGAGAAAAATTAGTTAAAGGAGTTTAATTAATTATCCCTAATAAGATTAGGGAGCCCATTTAATTAAAAGAGTTTAATTAAATAATACCTTATTTTATTAAATAAGGTTACGATATCTTTATAAGAGAGAGTCTTATATCGATATCAAATGATACGTAATTCCAATGGTTGGAGAGTACGCTTCTTTTCTATAGAGATAGAAAAACTAGGGTTTAGCCAAATACCCATCTTCTTGAATTCTTCTTCTTCCTCGTGGATCACCTCAGAGGCCAAACACTTGGGTGGCTAACGTTGATCAAAGGAAGGAACCAAACCAGTGGATTCAAGTTGAACACTAAAAGAATTGGAGGTGAACTTGTACCGAGGAAGCTCGGATCTTCAAGGGTATGATTCTTGTTCTTCAATTTTTCGCTTAATTAATAATTGTGCATAAAGGGTGATCCGGGTATATGGTTTGTAAAATTTTAAACTCTGATTTTTACACATTTCCGCTTATTTTTGCAATTTGATTGCGTTCTTGAATATTACAAACCTAACAAAATCCACTACAAGAAAAAGGTCATCATGATCAGACGCGGTCGATTGATAATCGTCGATAAAATCGGGATGTACATCAAATGACCACTATTAGCTTAATCGATATATCTCGTTATCGATATGAAGCGTAATCGAAATGATAAATAATTGGCCGCTAAGATGAGTTAACATGGTCAGGCCAAAAGTCGACGTGGTCCACGGATGACGACCTCTATCAATCGCATGCATTCGCCGATACCCTCAATGTTTAGTCGTCAAGCTAATAACTATCAATGACCGCATGAGGTAAATTACTATCGACGAAGGTAATTACTATTGATGAAGGTAAATACTATTAACGAAGGTAATTACTATTCACAAAGGGTAATTACTATTGACGAAGAGACTCTTAGATGATGACATATGGGCCCCCATAAAATAATCAAACTTACCACAAACGTCTCATAACAAACTCTTTATATACATTAAGGATTGAATAAATATTACCACAAATCATTTTATTTTTAATCAACACATTTTTAATCTTTCAACAATTATTAATCATTTATAACTTGTCGTCTCAATTAATAATATAACATATTATCTGATGATAATCTTGTGACAATAATTGAATCAATAATATAAGAGATATGATGCAAGAATTATCTGTAAGAATAATTGAGTATAGTGAGGTGACTTCTCACGTAAGCATCAATAATCAATACGTGTGCTACTATGCAACCATGCAGATATCATTGTACTTTTACCACCGGGTAGTTCAGCAGTTTTAACGGTAACACCTCCGTAGTTATTTTTATAAAATATTTTTGTCGTTTTCTCAATTAAACAATAATTACATTTGTGGGGTTCACCTAATGATTGAGTAGTGCATTTAATATTCCCTAACAAAAAGAATATTCCAGAGGTAAACTAATATTTTATAACAACTTGCATACTTTTTGCAAAATTTATAAATATTACCCACAACTATAACATTATATCAAATTTATTCCATAATATTCAAAATAATATTTATAGAAAATTCATCTTTATTTATAATAATTTGGGGTCTTACAACCTCCCTTCTTATGAAATTTCGCCCTCGAAATTAGGTACATTATTTGGTATGTCGAAGAGGTAAGGATACCTTGATTTCATTTCGATTCTAACTCCCAAGTCATTTCTCAACATCGTGGTTCCTCCACAAAACTTTGACTTGAGGTATAACCTTGGAGGCGTAGAATATGTTCCTTCTTATCCAAAATTTGAACAGAACCTCTTCATACGTCAAATCTTCCGCTTATTTCGTCCGGTTCTAACTCAATAATATGGTTTTGGTCTTTCACATATTTACGTAACATGGATATGTGAAAACGTTATGAACACGAGACATATTTGGCGGTAGAGAAAGCGAGTCTATAGCCACAGTTCCTACTCGATCGAGGATTAAAATGGACCGATGAATCGAGGATTAAGTTTTCCTCTCTTTCCAAATCTTGTAACTCCTTTCCATGGAGCAACTCTTAACAACACATGATCTCCTATATCGAATTCCACGTCCTTTCGATGAAGATCAAGATAACTCTTTTATCGATTTTGTGAGGTTTTTATACGTTGTCGGATCGTTTGAATCTTTTCCGTAGTCATACATATTCAACTCCGGTCCCAACAACGTTGCTTCACCCACCTCATCCCAAAGATCTTGGAAACGACACTTTCTTCCATACAACGCTTCTAATGGAGCCATGCCAATACTTGTTTCGATAACTTGTTGTTGTAGGAAAACTCCACCAATGGTAAGAACTTGTCCCAACTCCCTTGAAATCAAGGACACGAGTCTTAATAGATCTTCAAGAGTTTGAATAGTCCTCTCCTATTGTCCGTCTGTCTCGAGGATGATATGCCGAAAGCTAAATCGTAAGTCCGTGCCCATAGCTTTTTTTCAAACTAACCCAAAATCGTGAAGTGAATCTTGGGTCTCGATCGGAAACTATGGATACTTTGGCATACCATGCGATCTTACAATCTCGTTTATGTACATACTGAGCAAGACGTTCAAGTGTATAAGTTTCTCGTATCGGTAAGAAATGAGCGAGACTTGGTCAATCTATCAACAATGACCCAAATCGCATCAATGCCTTGAGAAACCTTAGGAAGACCCGATAACGAAATCCATAGTAATGTGCTCCCACTTCCATTACGGAATTTCAAGTGGTTGCAATGGACCTTTTGGTACTTGATGCTCGCTTTAACTCGTTGACAAGTTAGACACCTTGAGATAAACAATATTATCTCTCTCTTCATATTGCTCCACCAAAATGTATGGCCGAATATCACGATACATTTTGGTACTCCCGAGATGGATTGCAAATGGTGTGTTGTGCGCCTCCATCATGATATTATACTTTAAATCGTGGTCGTTAGGAACACAAAGTCCGGAGTTGACTCAAGTATTCCTTCTTCATCGATTCTTGCTTCCCAAGATAGCACCTTCTTGCTCTTTCTTCCTCATACGCATCGCCTCCGTGTCCAGTAGCTTAAAAGCGACTTTAACTTTATCGATTAAAGTCGGTTCTACTCAGTATACTTCGCTATCATCACATGCGTCCCTAGAGTCTTTAACTCTATCTCCATCCTTTGCAAGTCACACAAAATGGGCCTTTGTGTTGACAATAACGCACTCGTGCTTGCATACGATCTTACGCTTTCAATCGTCACCTACCACGTTCGCTTTTCGAGGATGGTATTGGATGGTATGATCATAATCTTTCAATAGTTCAAGCCAACGTCGTTGTCGCATGTTGAGTTCCTTTTGAGTGAAGAAATATTTGAGGCTTTTATGATCCAGTAAAGATCTCCACTTTCTCCCCAAACAAGTAATGCCTCCAAATTTTAAGTGCAAAGATAACAATTTGCCTAAATCTAGATCATGAGTAGGATAATTCCTCTCATATTCTTTGAGTTGTCGCGAGGCATAGGCTATAACTTTTCCATGTTGCATGAGAACACATCCCAACCCCTTTGCCGAAGCATCACTTTGTAGATGACAAATCCTCTCGAGCCGGATGGTATTGTCGTAATAAGGTCTTTGAAATAAGTCTCTTCTTGAGTTCTTGAAAACTCCTCTCACATTCTTCGCTCCAACCGAACTTTGTATCTTTCCGAGTCAATTTGAGTTAATGGAGTAGCGATTCGAGAAAATCCTTCCACGAATCTCCGATAATAACCAAACTAAACCGAGAAAGCTACGTGACTTTGGCCATCGATTTAGGTTGTTCTGACTTTGAATAGCTTCAATCTTTGTTGGGTCAACAGATATTCCATGACTTGATACCACGTGCCCAAGGAATGCTACTTCTTCAAGCCGAACTCACATTTCTTCAACTTGGCATAAAGCTTATATTCACGAAGCTTTTGGAGTGTCGACCTCAAGTGTTTCTCATGATCTTCACGGCTTTTGGAATAAATAAGGATGTCATCAATAAAGACGACCACAAAGTGATCTAAATATTCCTTGAATACTTGGTTCATCATATCCATGAAGGCGGAGGAGCATTAGTCAATCCAAAGGACATGACTAGGAATTCATAATGCCCGCATCAAGTTCTAAAAGCCGTCTTTGGAATGTCGGTGGATCTACAATCTTCAATTGGTGATATCCTAACGAAGATCAATCTTTGAAAAAGAATTTGGCTCCTTGCAATTGGTCAAACAGGTCATCAATACGTGGCAATGGATACCTATTTTTGATGGTGACATGATTCAACTCCCGATAATCAATACAAAGTCGCATACTCCCATCTTTCTTCTTCACGAATCGTAACAGGAGCACCAAAGAGAAGTACTAGGACGAATAAAGCCGATGTCTAACAATTCTCGCAGTTGGGTCTTTAACTCCTCGAAGTTCAATAGGAGCCATTCGATATGGGGCTTTGGAAATAGGTTTTTCTACCGGGTTCAAGGTCGATACAAAATTCAATTTCACGCTCGGGGTAGGCCGGGAAGTTCTTCAGGGAATACGTCAGAAATTTATTAACAATAGAAATATCGTTCAAAAGCGGCGTATTTTTGTTTAAATCGTGACATGAGCTAAGAAAGCTTGACATCCGCTTTTTCAATAAACGAATAGCTTTATGGCTTGAGATGACCGTGATTGATTTTAATGGTTTGGTCGTTTGAATTCGCGATAATAGGTTGATTAGGAATATGAAAGCTAACAACCTTACGAAAACAATCAATTTTTGTATGATAAGTAGTTAACCAATCAATCCCTAGAATCACGTCAAATGAAAGTATTTTTAATGAAATAAGATCGACAGTGTAATGTGAGGGTACCGATTTGAACCAAACAAGACTTATAAGCAGTGGATGTAATGAAGGTTTCTCCCAACGAGTTTCCACAGATAAGTCAAAGTCTAATTTCTCCTGAGTCAAATTTAATCGATGGCGCAAGTAGGAGAAATAAAAGAATGGGTAGAACCCGGTATCAAATAAAGTATAGACTTCATTAGAGTTTATGATAAGCTTACCCGTGATGACCTCATTGATTCCTTGCTCTTTGGGAGGTCACAACAAACGCTTCTCCCTCAGACCTCTGGGTTTTGACTTTTTCGGGATGACCTTTGGTGCCTCCATCCTAAATTGAATTTGTCTTGATAAAAGCGACAAAATCGAGCTAAGTGACCTTCTCTTCCACAATTATAACATGCTTTGACTCGCACGTGCGCTTTGATGGTGATGTGTCCCTCTCCTCCGCATTTGAAGCATATGATAGGTGGTCTTTCCTTCCTTAACAACGGGTCTTTGGTCTTGGCGTCTTTCCATCATTGTTGAATCTCCTTTTCTTGAAATGTCCATTCTTATTGTTTTGGCTCGATTACCACCAAGTGGTTACCATATCTCGCCTATTGATTCCCTCCACGCTTGTTGTCACCGCCTTGATGACTACTCTCGCTAGTATTATAATTTTGTGTTTACCGCTTCTTTTAGTTGCGTTGACTCATTATCGCGCTCCACTAACTGAGCCCTATTTACAACATCTGAATACAAACACAGTTTATGAGAAATAAGATGTTGACGTATCTCCGACTTCAAACCTCTTAAAAACATTCGCGCCATTCTCTCTTCATTATCCACCAAGTGGGACGCAAAACCGTGATAATCGCACAAATTTTGCCTCGTATTGCGACACGGGCCATATTGTTTTGTTCAACTTGATAAACTCCACCTCCTTCATGTGGCGAATACTTTCAGGAAAGTATTTGTCGTTGAACAGCTCCTGGAACTTCTCCCAAGATATCTTCAGTACAGCAGGTTGAGTACGTTTACCGATTCCCACCAGTAATCTGCCTCTCCGCGCAACATAAAGGCGGCAAAGGGAACCTTTGCTCCTCGGAGCATCCCAAGACATCAAATATCTTGGTAATCTGCTTTATCCATGCTTCCCGAAGTGGTTTTGGCTCTCCTTAAACTCCGGTGGTCCCGGCTCCTTGAATTGTTTAGCGGTGACCACCGAGAGTTTTCCGTGTTTCCACCTACGTTTTGGATGTAAGTCGCTCTGCTTTCTTTGTTGCATAAATTGTATAAAGCCTCCGAACATTTGATCATTCATCATTTGGTCGAGTGTTTAGTTGCTTGAATTAAATGCAACAAAGTTGGTTAGGAATATGAAAACTAACAACCTTACGAAAACAATCAATTTTGGCATGATGAGTAGTTAACCAATCAATCCTTAAAATCACATCAAAAGCAAGTATCTTTAAAGAGATAAGGTCGGCAGGTAAGGTAATGGTGCCAACTTGAATCAAACAAGATTTATAAGCAATTGGATGTGATGAAAGTTTCTCTAACGGAGTTTCCACAGATAAGTCAAAGTCTAATTTCTCCGAGTCAAGTTTAAGCGTTGAAGCATGCGGGAGAGATAAATGAATGGGTAGACCCCAGATCAAGTAAGGTATAAACTTCGCAAGAATTTATAAATAGCTTACCCGTGATCACCTCGTTTGGGTTCTCGCATTATGACTACCACAACAAACGCTCTTCCGGAATCGTTGACTTTGACTTTTACGGGACGATCTTTTGAGTCACCGTCCCTCATTGAACTAGGTTTATTCATTGCATAATCTCGAAGCGATATGTCCTTCCTTTCCACAATTATAGCATACCTTGAACTGTTGTGGGCGGTTTGACCGATATGTCCCTCTTTTCGCATTTTAGCATATACGACCGGTGGTCGTTCTCCTCCCTTAGAACCGATTGTTTGCCTGACCTTTGTCGTCTTCACATGGTCGTTGTTAAATCTCCTCTTTTAAAATCTCCTCCCGACTCGCTTCTTCTATTTTTCATGGCCATGATTACCACCTTTGAGTGGTTACCATTTTTGTCCGTCTGTTTCTTTCTCCATGAGTTATCATTATTACATTGACCGCTATCTCTGTACGATCCTGGTTGTGGTGGTCCTCGGTTGACCGTACTCGTTATCTCGCTTCTAATAATTGAGCCACATTTACAACATCCGAATAGAGAGAAAATTTATGAGAAATGAGATATCGACGTATGCGGGTTTCAAACCTCTAAGAAACATCCGCGTCATCGTTCCTCATTCTCCACCAAATGAGGTGCAAACCGGATAACTCGCAAACTTTGCCTCGTCTTCGAGACACCGTCATGTTGTTTTGCTCTAATCGATGAACTCCACTTCCTTCATATGACGAACACTTTCGTGAAAGTATTTGTCATTAAATAGTTTCAAACGTTTCCCAAGACATCTTTGAGTCTGGTTTGGATGGTACGCTTCATGAGACTCCCACCGAGAGTACGCCTCGCCACGGAACATAAAGGTGGCGAATGGAACCTTCTGTTCTCGTGCATCCCAAGACATCGAATATCTTGGTAATTTGTTTGACCCATGTTTCCGCCATGATCGGATCGGCTTTCCCTTAAATTCGTGGTCCCAACTCTTTGAGCTGCTTGGCATTGTGACAACCGTGAATTGCTATCATTCCTCCTCAGTATTTTGAACACGAAGTTTCCTAAATGCGATTTTGCATGAATCGCAAAAAACTTCTAAACATCCCTCGTTCATCATCGCTTCAATGGTGTTGTTCACGGGAGGAACATTGCCCGACTGTTTGACGTTTCTCCTCGTTGGTGAGTCTGAGGCATCTCCACGGCCTCATTTCCATTGTTAATATTCTCATCGACATTCTCAAATCCGCCATAAAAACAAGGGTTAATTAAGGAAATCAATATATCACATAATATCCCTATATCTTGACCAACTAACAAATAAGCTTTAGGTAGGACACACTAGCGAAGGATTTACTCGCCTCTCTCCTCCTAGTTCTATTCCCCGATCTCCGCCAGAGATCATATCCCTAAGCTACGATACCAAGCTGTGACGCCCCCAAAATAGGTATACATCACCAATTCGAGTTGTCAATAATACATGGTGCGTAAACAACTATAACTTTATTATTACAACAAGAAAGCGTGAGTTTGAATACAAATATTATCTTCTGTACAATATCTATACTCAAATAAATCCTCATCACATTTATTGATACATTATTTTACAAAAATGGTGAGGACTACTAAACAATCCTTTCTAAAACCTTCATTCCATACCTCGACTGCACTTTCATTATATTCTCGCCTCCCGAGAAAAATGGAACAAAAAGGAAAAGGGTGAGCTCAACTAGCTCGATAAAGAATATTATGACTAAGATAATATACAACAAATTATCGTTAGTCTTCAACGAGGGAAAAATATAATAGAATACAATAGACAACAAATTTTAAATCAATATTCGCGTGAAATAATAATTCATTAGAAGAGTTAAGTAGAGAATGCAAACTACTATCTTCTATGTATGAATTTAAAAGTTCATAAATCTCATCTTTTATCCCTCGTAACATCAATCAATATACATCCGGAATCAAATATTCATCTTTGCACTCTGTGCCAAAGATATTCATCGATTAAGTCATGTTCATTTAAACACTGTTCATCTTTGGTGACTACGGGCCAAAGATATTCTTCAGAAATCATTCATCTTTGCACTATAGGCCAAAGATATTCTTAAGAAATCATTCATCTTTGCACTATAGGCCAAAGATATTCCATAATATCATCATTTAAGATCGAGGATGATAAAAAAATATTTTTTTTTTAAAAAAGCGAATCCAAAGTGAAACAAAATGACAAGGATTAAGGATTAAGGATTCGTACTTGGTTTTATCCACGTCAAAAAAATACCTAAAAATAATCATAGTGGTGTAAAATTCAAGAATGATCAAAACATGGATACAATCAAAGTTAGTATCCGAATAGATGTTTTAGACGAAAAGAAGAAATTTTATTTTTTGAATGAATGAATAGATCAAGTATCGTGAATAAGGCCGTATATCGTGAATAGTAACTCGACACCAAAAGATAGAAATTCCACAAAAACATCTTCGCGCTTCATGAATAGTACTCGTGAATAGTAACTCGTGAATAGTAACTCATGAATAGTAGAACTCGTGAATAGAACTCATGAATAAGAACCCATGAATAGTAACTCCGACATGAAAAAGTTCCAAATTTGATAAAAACTTCAGATCAACATTTCAAAGATAATGATATTGAAGAAATAATATCATTATGAAAAAATAATATCCCTTACCTCGAAAGATAAGACTTTAGTTGAAAACACAGGATATAGGCTATAACTTGGACTTGCACCGTATAGCAATACTCAAAGTATACTCAAAATACTCACAAGAATACGCCGATAATATAGAGAGAGAAAACTTGAGTTTTCGGTGTGATTTTCAATTCTAACCTAAGCACCTATTTATAGGAAAATGCTTAGAAACACCAAAGCGTAAAATTTAATAAAATATATTATTATTAATAAATTTCTACGCCTCTTTGGAAATCAGATCCCAACATTTCCACATGCCAACATTCTAGAAAGAAATGATAAAAAACGTTTTTCATAAAATAAATAATTAAAACTTACAAAAATCAATTATTTTGAGACTTGAACTTCAATAATTCATAATAAATATCCCTTTCATCGGAAAATTTGAATCTCGCTGAGTTTTTATAGGAAATTCAATTTCTACAACTTTGCGAAAAAAAGTTTTTCCAAATTCCAAATGAAATTGAAAGAAATCCACAAACCAGGCGATTTTACGTTTATAATCAAATTTCGGTCAATAAATGGGGTCCACCAGACATGTTTAACATGTTTTAAACATTTATTGCAACAAAAATACTCATCCTCCTCAGATACTCATATATCCCACATTCGTTGTAAAAATATCACAGTTAATATATTATTAAAATAATATATTTAAATGAATTATTTTATCGAGAAAAGATAAAATTTCAATTTTCAACAATTGTCACTATTAAAATTTTCTCCATCTATATCCACATAAAATCAATATTTTTCTCATCATATGAATCAATAATTAATTATTCATAAATAATATTACTGTAATCACAATATTGACAACCGTGTGCGCCTCAGGAAAGGGGGCTTTCAATAAGAATTTCTTCTTCTTCTGGTAGCGCAATTAGGTGACCAAACCTCTCCTTAGACAAAACTTTCTAGACATTGCCAATAATGTTATCTAATAATATTATTAGGATAATATGAATTATTGCTTCGATAATGAAAAAATCTTGTGTAATGACAATTATTGAAACAACAAAGAATATAAAATATCAACATGACAATTATTGAATCAATAAAATAAAATCTTGAACAATAAATACGTAACCATTATTGAGTAGTGCCTTCTTACGTAAGAATCAATAATTGGTGCAATACTGGTGTAAATCGCTTTCAACAACGCGCGTATTAGTGTGTTTTAACCACCGGGTATTCCAAAGATAATCAGTAATAACTACGTACGTTATTTAAAAACAACTTATATTTGTCGTTTTCTTCATCCAATCGCTTTTAAGTTATGGGCCCCCACATGGTTGCTTGTCGACGAATATTCCCGAAAAGTATGAATATTCCACGACCAAACGAATATTCCCAAACAACAATGAATATTTTATAACCACTTTGCTTATTTTGAAATATTTGCGTATTTAACCCTTAACTATCCACATTAATCAAATCAACCCTTACTATTTCAAAATAATAAATAAAGGAAATTCCTTTTTATTTAAAAATTTAGGGGTCTTACAACCTCCCTCCTTATGAAATTTCGTCCTCGAAATTGGACGTCACGTACACAGTGTTTGAAAAGGTGAGGATACCTCGCTTTCATTTCCGTTTCCAATTCCCGTGTCATTTCCTCTATATAGCATGATTCCTCCACAAAACTTTAACTTGTGGTATGACCTTTCTTGGCGTGGGACATGCTCCTTCCTATCCAAGATCTTGACAGTACCTCCTCACACGTTAAGTCTTCACTATCTCGTCCGGTTCTAACTCAATAACGCGTGGTTGGTCTTTCACATATTTCTGAAATACGGATATGTGAAACACATTATGAACACGAGACATACTTTGAGGTAACGCAAGTCTATAGGCTACATTTCTACTCGGTCAAGAATTTGAAATGGACCAATAAATCGTGGATTGAGCTTTCCTCTCTTCCCAAATCTTGTAACTCCCTTCCATGGAGCAACTCGCAACAATACATGATCCCTACATTAAATTCCACGTCCTTTCGATGAAGATCCGCATAACTCTTTTGTCGATCTTGTGCCGGTTTGTATACGTTGTCGAATCATTTGGATCTTTTCGGTGAGTCATACGTCTTAACTCGGGTCCCCAACAATGTTGCTTCACCCACCTCATCCCAACATATTGAGAAGCGACATTTTCGTCCATATAATGCTTCAAATGGAGCCACACCTATACTTGCACGATAATCTGTTGTTGTAGGAGAATTCCACCAATGGTAAATACTTATCCCAACTACCCTTGAAGTCAGGACACGAGTCTTAATAGATCTTCAAGAGTTTGAATAGTCTCTCTCGATTGTCGTGGTTTTGGGATGGTATCTCGAACTAAATCGCAAATACTTGCCCATAGCTTTTTGCAAGCTAACCCAAAATCTTGAAGTGAATCTTGGGTCACGATCCAAAACTATGGATACTGAGCATGCCATGCAACCTCACAATCTCATTCACGTCATATACTAGCAAGGCGTTCGAGGAATAAGTCTCCGATCGGCAAGAAATGAGCGAGACTTGGTTAATCTATCAACAATAACCCAAATAGCATTGATGCCTTGAGAAATCGTAGGAAGACCCGCAGAATGAAATCCATAGTAATGTGTTCCCACTTCCATTCCGAATCTCAAGTGGTTGCAGCGGACCCTTAAGCAAGTGGCTTGACGGCGGTGGTGATGTGAAAAGAAAAGTGGTTCGGACGCTTTGTAATGTGAAACGGCAAGTGGTTTGACGTCGGTAAAGGTAATTACTATCGACGAAGGTAATTACTATTCACAAGGGTAATTACTATTGACAAAAGTAATTACTATTGATGAAGGTAAATACTATTAACGAAGGTAATTACTATTCACAAAGGTAATTACTATTGACGAAGAGACTCTTAGATGATGACATATGCCCCCCCCCCCCATAAAATAATCAAACTTACCACAAACGTCTCATAACAAACTCTTTATATACATTAAGGATTGAATAAATATTACCACAAATCATTTTATTTTTAATCAACACATTTTTAATCTTTCAATAATTATTAATCATTTATAACTTGTCGTCTCAATTAATAATATAACATATTATCTGATGATAATCTTGTGACAATAATTGAATCAATAATATAAGAGATATGATCAAGAATTCTTTGTAGAGTAATAATTGAGCATAACCGAGTGACTTCTCACGTAAGCATCAATAATCAATCTGAGTGTGCTACTATGCAACCACGCCAGACATCGTATTTTTTACTTTACCATAGGGTAGTTCAACAGTTTTAATGGTAACACCTCCGTAGTTATTTTTATAAAATTTTTTTGTCGTTTTCTCAATCCGACAATAATTACATTATGGGGGTCCACCAATGATTGAGTAGTTATACCGAATATTCCCTAACAAAAGAATATTCCCCCACCAAACGAATATTTTATAACAACTTGCATACTTTGCAAAATTTATAAATATTACCCACAACTATAACATTATATCAAATTTATTCCATAATATTCAAAAATAATATTTATAGAAAATTCATCTTTATTTATAATATTTTGGGTCTTACATGATATGTACTTGACGATCTTATTATCCGAAAAATCACTATAATATACAATAATTTACATTAATGATAAGTAGATATATTAAAGCAATTTACATCTAAGCAATTCACTATAAAATGCTTATATATAAATGATACGGACGTCAACGTCTTTATTCGGAGGAGGCGGATCGAATAAGAATCCGATCATTCGGATTAAGAGGGCCTTGGGCCCATGATTAGGCCCTACCCAAGCATGTTGCTTTAGAATCCATCTGTATATTACAAATTTCAAGATGTTATTATAAGTTATATTTGATTACATGTATATATGAATATATAAAATGACAATAAATACGAGTGATGATATAAATATGTATATATATGAATATAAAATGACAATAAACAAAAGTTGCATTTAAATAGTTTAGTACATAAACAAAGATATACAAAACATGTAATGCTAAACATACATTTCATTTGTTCAAGTGTCAATGTCTGATTCAGAATCATCTTGTATCGTATTCTGATTCATAACCATCATCGCGCTTGATTCAAAGGTGTCGATTCAGTCAATAACTCTTCCTCCTCAATATCAATGTCATCTGACACAAGTATTGACTCAGGATCTAATTCATATAGTTCATCTCCACCATCTAACTGGAATACTTCATTGTCATCCTCCACATTTATTATAGTTTGACTATGAAGCATCTACTCTTGGTAAATCTCCCCATCAACTACTTCTACACGACTACGCACGGGAGTATGAATTATAACTTGCCAATCTGTAGACGGTCTATCCCTTTTCCTTACAAGACTAGGAGTGTAGTATACTTGTATTGTTTGAGTTGGTAAAACAAATGGTTCATTGGAGTACGCAGATCTATGGAGGTCAATATCGATGATTCCATGTCTGTCATGACGTATCCCTTTTTCTGAATCAAACCAACGGCACTTGAACAAGTGAATATGACCCTCGTATGTGCCCTTATACGACAACTCTACGATTTCCTCCAACTTCCCATAAAAGGCACGACCAAGCTCGTTGTAACAATCTCTTTGGACACACACTCCAGAGTTCGTTGTTCTTTTATCGCGCTCATATGCCTTTGTATGAAATTCACAACCATTTATTTTGTAACCATTGCGACTGACTTGGTCCCTCTCTGGTCCCATAGGTAGGACTTATACATTAGCCGGAATCGTTGATCCCTCATTCAAAGCCTACAAAAACTCCATCTTATTAAATGAAGTCATAGTTAATATAGAGTATATATATATACTACGTGCTTAAGAAATTGAAATTACTTTGTCCTTTAGCCAAAGTGCAAATTTTTTATCACGATTGATATGAATATCTTTATTAGTTATGCCGGGATGCTTCACTTTTAACTCATCATCGTACAATCTATACCATGTTATAAACATTACCATATTGGAATAAATTTTTAACTTAAAAGATAAATTATCAAGTTTACATGTGTACCTCACTAATTCATCAATCTCCTCGCAATTGAGAAGAATGTAAGTATGTGCAGCATGTAATTCTTGCCCAGAGAGGAATATGCGCTTCCCTTTTCCATAAGTGCGGCCCGATAGACCAAATACAGAGAGCCCACCATTTAGTTCCACATTTCCCCCATCATCATGTCTCGATACTCGATTGGCCTTTGTCAAGACTTCGGCTGGAAAATAGTCTGAGACAAACGTAGATATCTCATCAAAACTGTATGCCTCACATATCGACCCCTCGACATAAGCTCTATTCTTCACCTTCCTCTTAAGGTTTCCAATCACCCTCTCGAAAGGGTACATCCATCTATATTGAACTAGACCCCCAACACGAGCTTCATAGGGAAGATGGATTTGTAAATGCTCCATGGAGTCAAAAAAACCAGGTGAGAATATTTTTTCCCGTTTACACGTGATCTCTATGATGTTCTTCTCAAGTACAGACATGTTCTTCTTATTTAATGATTTTGAACACAAATCTTTGAAGAAACGACTAAGATCCGTCAAAGCATTCCATATTGGTTTATCAAACAGATCCCGAAATGCTATAGGCATGAGTCTCTCCATGAATACGTGATACGATCATGACTCTTCATCCCTTGCAATTTCCCACCGTAATAACACCTTGCAATGTTTGACGATATCCATCCGGTAGTTTTAGAGACTTAACCCATGTGCACACATCTTCAACTTGCTTTTTGGATAATGTGTACCTTGCATGCAGTTTGAAAATCTTACCATTAGGAGATTTATAAAGTTCTAATCCAGGACACTTACAAATATCTTTCATGTCCAAACGTGCCTTATCATTATCTTTTCTCTTCCCCGTAACATTCATCATGGTGTTAAACACATTATTAAACACATTGTTAAACACATTCTTCTCAATATGCATCACATCTAGATTATGACGAATCAAATTTGTAGACCAATAAGGCAGTTCCCAAAAGATACTTCTCCGAGCCCAGTTATGAGATTCGCCAAACCCATTTATTATGTTTGTGGCATCAATCGTACCAAATGGGATAACCGGTAATCTCATCACACGATCTCGTATCTCCGTTCCCGACAATTGCGGTGCAGGCATATCATAGTCTACTTTCCCTTTCCTGAAGTGTTCATTATTTCTTCGAAACGGGTGATCTACCGGCAAGAACCGACGATGACAATCAAACCAGCAAGGCTTTCGATCTTTTAATAGATTGAAAGACTTTAATGCTCCATACAATACGGACAAGCCAACTTCCCGTGTGTACTCCATCCACCTAACATACCATAAGCTGGGAAGTCACTTATAGTCCACATAACCGATGCCCTAAGATTGAAATTTTTTTCATGGCTCATGTTGTGATCAGCCTTGATGTTAAGTAATGTCGCCACTGCAGACAATGTAGTGTGTTTGGTGCAACCATACCACAATGGCTTGCTACCCTCGTCTAACAACTTAAAGAAGTCTTTGGCATCGTAATTCATGGGTTCTTTCTCGCGCTTGTTCCCAATAAAAATGCGGCCTGCAATATCATGAACCATTTCATTCATACGATGAGTACTCTTTGCCGAATTGTGTACTTCTTGGTGATGCCACCATCTCTTCTCCGCTTTATGTGCCCACCAAAGATTCTTCGTAATTTTTCATGAACCCGAAACAAGTAAATGATAGTTTACCACGTCGATGTCCATATAATTTACATTCTACACTCAAACATGGACATCGTGATCATGATGACCATTTATATATTCCGGTGACTATATGCATACTCAAAAAACACTTGGCAACCAAAGACTAAATTCAAATTTGAACTTTATCGGGCACTTGACTTTCGTCGTGCCATCCAACTATGGTCTGAATAGAGGTCCATGATTCCACGGTACCTACTTATAAGCATGTATATGATTAACATTTAAGCATACTTGTAAGCATATGACTTGAGAACATATTTGTAATCATATGACTTGAGTATACTTGCAAGCATATGATTAATATTTAAGCATACTTGATGTTAACGAATGAATGCAAATTAAAGCAGTATGAGAAACTTTAAATGTTATTAAATTTAGTATGAGAAACTAAGTAAATGCTTGTAAGACCCCAACTTATTATTAATGAAATTTAATTTTCTCTATTTATTATTTTGAAATAGTAAGGGTTGATGTGATTAATGTGGATAGTTAGGGGTAAAATACGCAAATATTTCAAAATAAGCAAGTGGTTATAAAATATTCATTGTTGTGGGAATATTCGTTTGGTAAAGTGGAATATTAGAATTTGTCGGAGAATATTAAATGCGACGGTATAAACCATGTGTGGGCCCCATAACTTGAAAGCGATTGGATGAAAAAAGCGACAAATATAAGTTGTTTAAAAATAACTACAGTAGTTATTCACAGATTATCTTGTTAAAATACCAAATTGGTTAAAACACAATAAAGATACGGTATTGCACCAATTATTGATTCTTACGTAAGAAGGCACTACTCAATAATGGTTCTGATAATTCTTATTCGATATTTTATAGAGTTAATAATTGTTGCGTTGATATTTTATATTGTTGTTGTTTCAATAATTGTCATTACACAATATTTTCATTATCGAAGCAAAAATTCATATTTTCTGAATAATATTATTAGATAACATTATTGGCAATGTCTAAAAAGTTACATCTAAGGAGAGGTTTGGTCACCTAATCGCTTGGCCAAGAAGGAAAATTCTTATTGGAAAGCCCCCCTTTCCTCGAACTTGCTGGTTGTCAATATTGTGATTCTGTAATATTATTTGTGAAAAATTAATTATTCATTCATATGATGAGGAAAATATTGATTTTATGTGGATATAGATGGAGAAAAATTTTAATGTGACAATTGTTAAAAATTGAAATTTTATCTTTTTTACGATAAAATAATTCATTTAAATATATTATTATATTTTAATAATATAATAATGGTGATATTTTTACAACGAATGTGGGATATATGAGTATCTGAGGAGAAAGAGTATTTTTTGTTGCAATAAATGTTTAAAACATGTTAAACATGCCGATTGGACCCCATTTATTGGTGAAATTTGATTATAGCTTTTGTAAAATCACCCGTTTGTGGATTTGGTCAATTTCTCTTTGGAATTTGGAAAAACTTTCTTACGCAAAAATTGTAGATAATTGAATTTCCTATAAAAAACACGTGAGATTCAATTTTCTCGATGAAAGAGCTATTTATTGTGAATTATTAAAGTTTGAAGCTCTAAATAATTAATTTTGAAGTTTTAAATATTTTAATAAGAAAAACGTTTTTTTTTTTAGTTAAGCAAGGTGAGTCACTCTTGGTGGTGATGGTTTGAATCAGATTTTTGAGTGCGTAGGAATTTAATAATTATATATTAATATTTTATTAAATTTTTCGCTTTGGTGTTCTAAGCAATTTCTATAAATAGGTGCTTGGGTTAGAATTGAAAATCACACCGTAAACTGAAGTTTTCTCTCTATATTATCGGCGTATTCTTGTGAGTATTTTGAGAATACTTTGAGTATTGCTATACTGTGCAAGTCCAAGTCATAGCCTATATCAGGTGTTTCAAATTTAAATCTTGATCTTTCGAGATAAGGGATCTTATTTTCTTCTCAAATGATATTATTTCTTCAATATCATTATCTTTGAAATATTGGTTGGAACTTTTATCAAATTTAGAACTTTTTCATGCTTGAGTTACTATTCATGAGTTACTTATTCACGAGTTACTATTCATGAGTTACTATTCACGTGATTCTTATTCACGAGTCTTATTCACGTAAGCGTGAAGATGTTTTTTGTGAAATTTCTATCTTTTGGTGTCGATTCTTATTCACGTATCTGCACTATTCAAGTATACGGCAAGACTATTCAATAGAAAAATAAAATTTCTTCTTTTCATCGTCAAAATATCTATTCGGATACTAGCTTTGATTGTATCCATGTTTTGATCATTCTTGAATTTTACACCACTATGATCATTTTTGAGGTATTTTTGAACATGGATAAAACAAAATACTAATCCTTAATCCTTAATCCTTGTCATTTTGTTTCTTTGGATTAGTTTCTTTAAAAATATTTTTCATCATCCTCGATCTTAAATGATGATATTATTGAATATCTTTGGCTTTGTAGTCAAAAGATGAATGATTTGAAGAATATCTTTGGCTTTGTAGTGCAAAGATGAGATGAACAGTGTTGAGATGAACATGACCGATCGATTAATATCTTTGGCCCGTAGTGCAAAGATGAACAGTGTTTAAATGAACATGACCGGTGATGAATATCTTGGCACTGTAGTGCAGCAAAAGATGAATATTTGATTCGGATGTATATTGATTGATGTTATAGGGATAAAAGATAGACGATGAACTTTTAAATTCATACATAGAAGATAGTAGTTTGCATTCTCTACTTAACTCTTCTAATGAATTATTATTTCATTGCGAATATTGATTTAAAATTTGTTGTCTATTGTATTCTATTAGATTTTTTCCTGTTGAAGACTAACGGTAATTTGTTGTATATTATCTTAGTCATAATATTATTTTCTTGAGCTAGTTGAGCTCACCCTTTTCCTTTTGTTCCATTTTTTCTCGGGAGGCGAGAATATAGCGATGCAGTGGGGTATGGAATGAAGGTTTAGAGAGAGTTGTTTAGTAGTCCTCACCATTTTGTAAAATAATGTATCAATAAATGTGATGAGGATTTATTTGAGTATAGATATTGTCTAGAAGATAATATTTGTATTTAAACTCACAGTTTTACTGTTGTAATAATAAAGTTGTAGTTGTTTCTGTACCATGTATTGACAACTCAGAATGGGTGATGTATACCTATTTTGGGGGCGTCACAATGCTACTTAGTTTAATAGTTATATTATATCATATTATTTTATTTTAATTTGTTTTAAATTTGTTTTTATTGTTTATCGTAAATGAATACATAAGGTATTTCATTCATGCTAGCTTTATATCAGAGTTTGTTAACTCATTTATACAACTTTTGAGTATATTGGAGATTCATTCATATCAACCAGTGTGCTAAGGCGCCTAACATGTTTTAAGATTATACCCTTCACCGTCCCTTTCTATAATCTTTTATGTTTTGGGATAGTCACAACTTGGTTTAGAAATTTTATAGGTTCTATAACATTTTGTAGCTTTATTCTTGTATACTTAAGTGTTAAATACCCTTGTTTTTCGGTTATAGCCAAAACAGTCTCTTTATTGACCAAGTGTGTCTAGTTACCTTCTCTGTTGCCACTAACGGTTCCTTAAAGATCGCTTATTTTGGCTTAATGTATTTCAATAGCTTACCATGCTAACAACCAAGCTTGGCTTGGCCCCCGTGAGGCTTAGTTAAGCTTGGCGTGACCTCGTGGTATTCTGGCGGCCCAAGCCCGATTTATCGACTCCAACAAACCCTTAATAGGCTCTAGTGGATCACCAATAGGCTCGTTAATAGTATAAATGTTCGCAACTACCCGACCAATAAAAAAAATTTGCCAGAGTCTCCCCTATAATATGGACTAGCCACATGCACGACGACATGTATATAAGGTCATTTCTAGGCACCCATATAAGACCCCGAATTTTATGAAATAAAAGTATTCAATTTTTCTATTTTGGTAAATAGTTAAATTGATAAAAGTTTAAAGTTAAGGGTGATATTTGAAAATTTTGCAAAGTAAGCAAATTGTTATAAAATATTCGTTGTGTCGGGGAATATTCGTTTTAACAGGCAATATTTGTACGACGACACAATCATTGGTGGACCCCACAACGGAAGTATTGTCGTATTTAGAAAATGACAAAATTATCTTTTTATAAAAATAACGATTTAAAGTTTTACCGTAAAGTGAATTACAGTATGAATTACGTGCTGGCGTGGTTGCATAGTAGCACACGGTTTTGATTATTGATGCTTACGTAAAGAAGTCACCAATTATACTCAATTATTCTTCTGAGGAATTGTTGCATCATATATCTCTCATATTATTGATTCAATTATTGTCACAAAGATCATCTACATAATATGTTATATTATTAAATCAATAATTGAGACGACAAAGTTATTCATATTATTATTTGCAATATTGACAATGTCTAAAAGTTCTGTCAAAGAGAGGTTTAGTCACATAATTCGCCAATAGGGAGAAATCTTTATCGAAAAGCCCCCTCTTTCCTGGGAACGATCTGGTTGTTAAATATTGTGAGTTATAATATTAATGATGAATAAGTTCGTGTTAATTAAAGATAAAATTGATAGTTCCATTGTGTGGGAATTATTAGTGTAGTGAAAATTGACATTTATTTCGATAATAATTGCGTCTGGAGGTTATATTGACCAATCGGGTAATTAACCGGATAAATGAGCAATTAATTGCTATTAATTCACATGTTTATAACTATTTGTTCACATGTGTGTACTATTAATTCACATTCTTGTACTATTAGGGCAGGTGGTGCAAGATTGATAATACTTGCATGACTAAGTTAAAAATGGAGGTATAGATGGAGAGTACTATATCGTAATTCGTATTTTCACATGTCTAGAACTATTGATTCACCTGATTTACTATTGATTCACATGATTTACTATTAGGGGCGGTAGTGCAAGTTTGATAATACTTGCAGGACTAAATTAAAAATTAAGAAAAAGAGGAAGGTATTATACTGTAATGTTTCGAGCCCCAAAACGTGCAATTATTAAACTATATTTTTCTATAAATAGAAGTTCATTCATTCATTATTTTCACCAATTTATTAAAGCTATAGAGCAATTATTATTGAGAGAAATTATAGAGAGAAAGAAGAAGAGAAGTCTGCTACCTCACTATTCCAGTATCTAGTTTTCTTCTGAGGTAAGGGGTATTATTCTTTCGTATTCATGAAGAGAGTTATTTTCTTTCAATACTCGTAAGGGTTGTTATTCCATTCTTTATTAATATGTTGGAATAACTTTGTTTATCTGATACCGCATACGTGGTGAAATTCTTACGTTATTCTATTCTTTATTATTACATTGGAATAACTCGTCTGCATCTTGATTCATCGCATGCCTAAGTGAATTTTATTGTTATTCCATTCTTTATTATTTTGTTGGAAATATCACATGCATGCGGATTACGCATTGACTCGGTTCCATTCTTTATTATTACGTTGGAATACCTGTCATCTTTGCGGATTACGCATGACCTGGTTCCATTCATTATTATTATGTTGGAATATCCACATGCATGCGGATTACGTGACACACTGGTTCCATTCTTTATTATTCATTGGAAATAACGTATGCATGCGATTACATCGCATTGCGTGGTGAATTCTTACATTATTTTATTCTTTATTATTCTATTGGAATAATGCATACATGTGGATTACCGCATGCATGGTGAATGATCTTTTGTATTCATTCCTTATTAAATTATGGAAATGATCCATCTACGTAGATTCTGCGCATGGCGTGTGAACATCCATTCTGAGCCAGTATAATCTATTATACTCGTATGAGATATCATTTATTTTGTATTCGATCATGGAATATCATTTTCTTTGGTATTTTTTTTTTACTATTGAGTTACTATTCCTGGTTACTATTCACTCTAGTATTATTCACTGCATTATTTGGGACACTTTTTCGTGTTTGAAAGTACTTATTCACGAGTTATTATTCACGGGTTACTATTCACCCAAATTACTATTCACCCGAATATTATTCACTCGGGTATTTGGGGTACTTTTCATGCCGGGGTACTATTCACGAGGTACTATTCCCGAAGTACTATTCATATGGTACTATTATAAAACCTCAAATTTTACGAATAAAGATTTAATTTTCTCGAAATATTTTTTTGAATATTATGGTGTGGATTTGAGATAATGTTATAGTTGTGGGTAGTATTTATAAATTTTGCAAAGTATGCAAGTTGTTATATAATATTCGATTGGTCGGGGAATATTCTATTTTGTCGGGGAATATCCATACGACGGTACAATCATTGGTGGACCCCACAACGGAATTATTGTCGGATTAAGAAAACGACAAAAATATTTTATGAAAATAACGACGGAAGTTTTACCGTTAAAACTGTTGAACTACTCGATAGTAAAAGTACAGTAATACGTTATTGTCGATATTTTGTATATTATTAAATCAATAATTGAGACGCGAAGTTATTAATATTATTATTTACAATATTAACGATGTCTAGAAGTTCTTCCAATGAGAGGTTTGGTCACCTAATTGCGCGCCAATAGGGAGAAATCCTTATTGGAAAACCCCCTCTTTCCTGGGAACAACCTGGTCGATTAATATTGTGAATTATAATAATGATGATAAATGTTGTTAAATATATTGAGGTGTCTTTTTATGAAGTCATGAAGTTTTATATATATATATATATATATATATATATATATATTATATAAATTTTGTTTTATTAGTATTATTAATGTAATAAAAGCATGAAAAGCTTTTTATATAAAATGTAATACTTTTATAAAGTTATTTGTTTTATTAGACAATAATTAGAATATAATATATTTATTATGCATAGTATTTTTTGCATAGTAAAATCTTTTTATATAAAAAGAATACTTTTTATAAAGTTATTTATTTTATTAGACAATAATTAGAATATAATATATTCTATTATGCATAGTGTTTGCATAAGGTTCTGCATAATATTTGCAGATAGTAAAATCTTTTTATATAAAACAGAATACTTTTATAAAGTTATTTGTTTTATTAGATTTTAAATAAAAATATATATATATATATATATTATAAATAGAATATATTATATTTTATTGCATAGTATCCTTTCTATTTTTTCTATAAATAGGATGCTTAGTTATGAAAATCACACCAGAAGTTCAGAGAATTCTCCTTCTATAATCTTGAGCGTATTTCTTTAGAGTTTTAAGAAGCTTTGAGCGTAGTGCAAGTTTTCTTCAAGTATATCCCCGCCCTACCCGTCGGTATTATTTCTTTTCTATTCATGAAGAGAACTTCTGTTATTCCATTCCTTATTATTCATTGGAATAACCAGATATATGATACCGCATACGTGGTGAAATTCTACATTATTCCATTCTTTATCATTACGTTGGAATATCACATGCGTGTGTTTACGCAAGACTGGTTTCATTATTTATTATTCGTTAGAATAACCCACATGCATTTTGATTACATCGCATGTATGGTGATTTCATTGTTATTCCATTCTTTATTATTCGTTGAAATATCCCGCCGGTGCTTAATTTCGCTTGACTGGTTCCGTTCTTTATTATTTTGTCGGAATATCCGTTTGTGCGTTCTGGCGTGACGACTGGGTTCCATTATTTATTATTCTGTTGGGAATAACTTGCCTGTGCGATCTATCTCATGCATGGTGAATCCTTCTGTTATTCCATTCTTTATTATTCTATTGGAATAACCAATCTGTGTGGATTACCACATTCATGGTGAATGATCATTTGTATTCATTTCTTATTAAATTATGGAAATGATATGGCTACGTGGATTACAGCATGGCGGGCGAAAATCCATTTGCAGTTTCATATATTCTATTATACACAGTTGGTTAAAGCTTTGACTTCTATATTCCTTGAAATTAGTGAAATATCCTGGATATTTCCGCTTCATCCAATATCTTTTTGTGGAAATATTCTTCTGAGCATTCTTGAATTTTTCTCCACAAAGTAGTATCATGTTGACAATTTGGACATTATTGAGTTCAGGATAAATTAACTTATAAATCTTTAAAATTTATTCTTATACTTGTTTTATTGAATTATTATGTCATTGTCATGATGAGTTATGTTGGTTATTATGTGAAAACATGAAAGTTTCTTAAAAATCACAAAGGGTTGAAAATCAGATTTTGGTGAAAATGGAATATGAAATTCAATTGACCATATCTCCTATTATATTTTAAATTTTTGAGTGTGGTCAATTTCTAGAGTTAGATCTATGAGTTTTCTAACTTATCCAAGTGGAATAACTGGAAAAGGTGTTGTACATTTTCGTGTGGACTGATTTTAGCAAAGGAGTCAAAAACTGTAAAATACCAAAAAGGCTACTATCCAGAAATTTAAAAGGGCATTTTCAGCAACTTAGTTTATGAGAAAATTTTGGCCTTTTGGGACATGAAAATATATGGTATAAAGTACCTCCTGTCCAAAAATGAGCTCATTCCGACTTAAAATAAGCAAGTTATGACTATTTTAATATTTAGGTTTTTCTAACGAAAAATGCTATAATCGAGAGTTCTATAACTCCGATGACCATGAAATTTAAACTGGAAGATCACGTTAACATGTGTAAGATCCTGCCAAGATTTGGGAATTTCTGGAGTTAAACTTGAGGTAGCTAATTTCTTAAGAAATTAATTAGAAATTGATTTTTGAAAAATACTTGAGTTGAAAAATTAAAAAAAAAATACTTGTTGTGTATGAAATATATGTATATATGTTTGGGCAAAGGATAGAAAAATAACAAGTTGATTTGGTAATTTTTCATAAAAATGGTTTAATTCTGAAATATGAGTTAAGTTAAATTTTATGTGAAGTTGAAAAATTAGTAAATAGGATTTTATGACTTGGAAATCCTATATAGGGTATATGCTGATTTTTGATAAGGGATTTGATCATTGGTGATGAAATCTTAAGAGTATGGCATTTTTGAATGATTAAATACATTATTTGGTATAAACAATTGAAATAAATTGTTTATAAGGTTAAGAAATGATTAAAATATTGTTATAATATTAATAATATTAGATTATGAGTTTATTAAGTGATTGATAATATTTGGATAAATTTAAAGTCTTTAATATTTATCCTTGTTTTTGTTTGATTAATCCTTATATCATTGTCATCATTCTCATGTTTATATTGTGACAAAAGTCATCTATGGCTTACGTGCATAGATGGACTTGGTGTGATTATGACTAAGGATTATTCGGTATAGTCATGACCGTAATGTGACGGATGATGTGGTAAAAATCCTCAATGGCCTGTAGTGCATTGATGGATAATTTTTGGTATGATTATGACCAGGGATTATTCGGTATAGTCATAACCATTGATGATTAAATGAATATCCTTGGCCCGTAGTGCAGGGATGATTCGATGATGTGGTTTATTTATTAAGCTGAGTCTCAGCGATTAAGTTGATGAAAAACTTTTTAAATCATAGAAGATAGTGGATTTTATTCTCTACTTGACTCTTTTAATGGATTGCTTGTTCCGCTGCAGTTAAACTTGATGTCTTTTGTATTTTATCAGTTTAACATTGTTGAAGGCTAATGATAATTTATTCTGCATTATCTTAGTCATAATATTTCTTACTGGGCTAGTTGAGCTCACCCTTTCTTTCACTGTTCTCTTCAGGAAATGAGAATATAGCTGGGACGAGTCGGGGAACGGGGTGACGGTCCAGATGATAGCATTAGTAGTCCTCACTATTCTGTTAAATAGTGTGATAATAAATATAATAAGGACTCCTTTGAGTGTGGATATTGTCTAGATGACAATATTCTTATTAAAACTCTCAGCTATATTTTGTCGTATTTTTAACGACGTATGTATAATTATGTTGTATTTGTATTTTGTACCATGTATCTGACGACTCAAGATGGGTGATGTATACCTATTTTTGGGGGCGTCACAACTATTGCGGGGTACTATTTACCCAAAACATATATTTCTTTTCTGTCCAAATTATATTTGGTACATGAATATTATTCTTGAATTTTACTCCACAAAGCAAAGATCATGTTGACAATTTGGATATTTTTAAACTTTGGATAAATTTAAAGTCTTTAATATTTATCCTTGATTTCGTTGATTAATGCTTCTTATATCATGTCATCATCCTCATGCTTATATTATGATGAAAGTCATCTTTCGCTTACGTGCAAAGATGGATTTATTGATTATTGGTTTTCTGATTGTATATATTTTGGCTTACGTCAAAGATGAACTATTGATTGATGAGTATATTTTGCTTATGTGCATAGATGAACTATTTATTGGTATGATTATGACCAGGGATCATTCGGTATAATCATGACCCGTAATGTTATAGATGATATGGTAAAAGTCCTCATTGGCCCGTAGTGCATTGATGGAGAGTTATTGGTATGATTATAACCAGGGATTATTCGGTATAATCATGACCATTGATGATTACATGAATATCCTTGGTCAGTAGTGCGTGGATGATTCGATGATGTGGATTATTTATTGTCGAGTCTCATCGATAAAATATTGATTATACAATTTTAATTAAGTGAAAAGATAGTAGATATCATGCTCTACTTGACTCTTATAAAATATAGTTGTATGTCTTTTGCCTGTAGTGTAAAGATGAATTGTTAATGAATATCTTTGGTCGTAGTGCAAAGATGAATTTATTAGTATGATTATGAGCAGGAATTGTGATTTGGTATAACCATGATTTTTGATGTTTGGTGAAGATAGGTGATGAAAAATATCTTCGATCACAGGTGCGAAGAGGAATTTAGAATCACAATTATGGTTATGAGTTATTCATATGATTGTGGGATGAGGAATTGTTGATTGATGTTACAGGGATAAAACATTATTGGTGGACTTTTAACATGGAGAAGATAATAGATCTGATGGTCTATTTGACTCTTCTAATGGATTGCTTGTTCCGCTGCAGTTGTTGATCTAAAACTTGTTGTCTATTATATTCTATTAGTTGTTATACTGTTGAAGGCTAAGGATAATTTATTTTGCATTATCTTAGTCATAATATTTCTTATTGGGCTAGTTGAGCTCACCCTTTTCTTTCACTGTTCTCTTCGGGAAATGAGAATATAGCTGGGACGAGTCGAGAAATAGAGTGATGGTCTGAGATGGTGGCTATAGTAGTCGTCACTATTTTTATAAAATAGTGTGATAATACTTGTAATGAGGACTCCATTGAGTGTGGATATTGTCTAGAAGGCAATATTCGTGTTTAAACTCTCAGCTATGTTTTGTCGTATTTTCCACGACTGTTGTATAATTAAGTTGTATTTGAATTTTGTACCATGTATTTGGCGACTCAAGATGGGTAATGTATACCTGTTTAGGGGCGTCACAACCCAAGACACAAACCAAGAGTCCACATAGACGATCTTGCATAAGTATAAGTAATGTGAAGAAAAGATTAACTATTACCCATAGACGATCTTGCATAAGTATAGTTTTCATATAGGCATAGGTACAACTTTAGCAGTCTTATTTTACAATCACAGGTACAAGTTTATCATATTACTCGGGAAAATACCCAAACAATGTAATCCAGGATGCATAATAACACATAAACAAGTCTCTGTAGAAACTTGGCAATTCCTATGAAAAAACAGGTTATCAAACTAGTGGCGGACTAAGGAAATGAGGTTGAAAATAAAAGATATCTCCACTTTAAAAGATCCGGAATCCACTAAAAATGATTTTAGACCGGTGAACTAAAACCTTTAAATATATTAATTTGTATACACACTAATATATTAATTTGTATATGGACCACTAGTTTGAACATGGACCAGTTTGCCAGATTATTGATTATACTTTTTAAAGTTCAGTTGTTAGTGTTCTTCATTACATACCTTTTATAACTTTCTAGTTATGGCATCTCATTTGTATACCACCAAATAGTTCAGATTTTCGTTACAACCTCGAGCTTTAACTTTTGATAACTTAATAAAATAATACACACAATATACATAGTTTCCACTATATGTCTACATACATTGAACCTATTAAACTCCAACAAAAGTTAACGAAAGTGGAGTTTTGTGCATTACAAACACTTTAAATTCTAGTTAATGTTTTTATTAGCAAAATTTGGTAGATATTAAATACCCATCCTATGGAATATCAAAATTGTTAAATGAGCTGGACAAACATGAAAATACTCCAAGGACGCTAAAAGCAATCAAAAATCAGGAGATCCAAAACAATTTCGGCGTAATCTATCCGGGTAGGGTTGAATTATTGTAAGTGATTCATTAAAAAGTTTGGATCTTTAGGAATAGTTCAAACTAACTAATTGCAACAATTTTAAGTTGATTAGAAAATAATACATTAACAAACTTGAAAAGTCTAAAATAAATAACTCACCAGTCGGGTGGATCTGGATAGATTGAACTCTGGAAAAAGGGTTTTAGTGGATTGAACTCTGAATAAAGGATTTTAGATTTAACATTAAGCACTAAAGCTATGCTTTACCTAAGCCCATAGGTGGTATAAACTATCTTGCTCTAATTCGTGAGAAATAGGGTTAGAATGGTGGTTACCGCGATGGCGAATGGGCGCATGGGCGGTGGTGGTGGCGAGCGAGACTCTTATTCCCCCTTTCTCCCTCTTCTCCCCCTTTCTCCCTCTTCTCTCTGAGCTCCCTCTTTTCTTTTCCTTCCGTCTGCTGTGTCGTGTGAATACCTGGAACTGATTACATTTAGTTTGATCATCGACCGGCATCTGCGACGACATGCGATCGCTATGTTTTAATGACTTGGACTTATCAGCGACCGCATGCGGTCGGTGATTTTAAGTGGTAGCACAAAACCTTGGCGCCAACATTTTATGCCAAAATTTGGGAGGCAAAATTATGATATGACGATCAATGATCGCGACGCGGTCATTTGGTATATCTAATAATGGATTAAATCACGGTCGCAGATATCAATCGCAGATAGGAGTATTAGCGACCGCATATGCGGTCGCTGATAGTAATGGTCGCTGATAGACCATTTTCTTGTAGTGATCGTAGTGTTCTCCCCTATCAGACCGAATCAAGCACAAATGTGGCAAGACACTACGATCATGATCGTAGTGCATCATCTGTCTGCATCAGAAGCATCGAGCTATCTTCATTTGTTGAAGAATAAATTACAAAAAATATGGAAAGGATTATAGACGTAGAAACTCTCGGGAATCCCAAGGACCTAACACTCATCCTAAGTATATAACAAAGAAACGTATTGAAGAAATTAAGGAAAGTATCATATGTCAGCTGAAAACACCTTTTTAGGTGTTAGGTGAGATAACAGTCTAATGTGTTAGTGGGCCAAACGGCTAGACAAAAGATTTCCAAGAAGTCACCATCAGTGCTAAGAAATGTCAAATACAATTAATGCTTCAACGTATGCCTTCAAACGGACATATTTCTAAGGCACCTTATATACAAATCAGATGTAGATGCAAGAAGTAAGAAAGACACAACGAAAATCTGAAGAACACTCAACGCTCAACTCTACGATCTAGAAAGAAAGCTTGCTCAACCACTCAATTCTTTTGAACACATGCTTAATAGCAACTGAGTAGCACACACCAAAGAACTCAACTCTCATCAAGTGTATTCCAAGTCTGTTGGACTTGAAGAATTCTAAGTGAACTAAGAAGTTCCAAGACTGCTGATCATGAAGGAATCTGTGAGATTCAAAGATTGTAAAGACATCATTAGTGGATTTCTTACTCGAGAAGTAGAAGAGTGGACTAAGAACCTTGAGCGCTCTGAACCACTTAAATTCTCTGTGTCTTTTTATATTGTTGATGTAACTGCTATACTTGTTATAACCGACTATTAACTATTAACTCAGTTTATCTTAAAGGGGAACAAACAAATCATATATTCCGCTGAAATTGATTAACAATATCTGACAAAGGTTTTTGAAAAAGAAATTTTAAAAATATCTATTTAACACCCCCTCTAGATAAATATTGTGCCTCTAGGAACTAACAGTTTGTATTGCAGATCTAGAATTTGTGTTGGGTTTTTTCATTTTCCTCCCTTTTTGGTTGTCGGCAATTGTGGATTCCAAAGATATAATTTTGGGTTTCTAATTGATCTGGAAGAAATGAGAAGAAATTGCCGTGAATAGGAAAAAGAGAGAAATTTTTTCAATTTTTTTTGGAAAAATATTTTTTCTTTTCGTTTTTTTTTCTGTGTGTTCAACCCCACCTTTGATTTAGCCTTCATGTCCAGCTTTGATTTTTCCCAACCTTCAGTTTGCATTCATGTCCCCCTTTATTCTCAAATTAAAAATTCAATGCTTGATTTGTCTCTCTTTGATGGGTTTATGTTTGAAGAATAAAAAAAAATCATATCTTGAACGAACATTAAGGAATATATAGATGAGATAGTAGACTAGAGAGAGAAAATGGGTATATACATGTATTAATTTTTTTAATGATAAAATACAGTGAAATACGTTTTAAGTTATAAAATACAGTGAAATACATTGCTTCTTGGTGGCACGTCACCACTCAGGCGTGTTTTTGGGCTGGAAAAAGATTTTGAGGTAACTTTTATTTACTTAAGTGTGCTTGGAGTATGTTAATGTAAAGTTTTAAACATTAGGGTCACAAGTGTAAAAGGTGTCATATTTTGAGGGATAGAATTGTATTTTGCCCTTTTAAATTATGTTATTACTAATAAAAGTTTATATTTAAATAAATTTTTTAATTAATAAATTTTGTTATACAGTATATAAGTGTAATAATTTTTTCAACAAAAATTAAATAAATGTATATATATTTAAAATTTAATATACCATTATTTAATTTCAAAATTCAAATTATCTATTTAATTTTAAAACAGAGAGAATGTGTCAATAATTTTTGTCAGTATTTATTATGAGAAATCAAATTAAAGAATTGTCCTTAAAGTTGAAAATTTTATTTTTAAAATATAATTTCTTAGATTTCAAAATTCTCACACACAACTATATATCAAAGTCTCTTATTATTATGTTAGAGAACGATAGTAAAAATACATATAATCTTTCTGTTTTAAATTATTTATTTATTGTTGACTTTTAAAGGTCACTGTGAGATAATTAAAATTCAAAAATAAGATGATTTATTAAAAATATGAAATAACAAAGGGTATAATAAGTAATATTTTTTAGATAGTTTATAACATTTATCATTATCGTATAGGATCTAGCTTAATTTGAATTTTCAAGGGTCAAAAAGAAATATTATAAAATTTTAGGGTGTTTAATAAAAATTTAAAATTTAAATTAAAAAATACTATATCCGCTCCAAAATTAGAAATAGATACATTTTGAGTTTTAAAATCAATAAGTGAAATCCTAAAATTCAAAATTGATATAATGTTATTTAGTTTTAATACAATAAATATAACAATTGTAACTAACTATAAAATACTACTAATTATTATCTTTGTTGTTTTAAAAATTTGAACGAACTTACATCAATTTGAGTTTTAGAATTTCTCGAATTGACTTTAAAAGATCAAAATGTATATCAAATTTTAGAATGGAGGTAGTACTAAAATTTTCAAAGTTCAAATCCTATACTACCCTGGTCACTATAATATTTTTTATCTCTCCATTTCTCGTTTGGCAACTTGATCTAATTCTCCCCACTAGTTCGACTTTAGAGAAAATTCGATATGTTGTATTTTTTAATTTATAATTTCATAAATTTAACAATTATTTTTGACAGTTTTTGTAATTGCTTGTGGATTTTTGTAACTAATAAAAATGTGACTATCATATAACAATTTTAAGTAATGAAGTCTCAAAAAATGATATTAAAATTAATATTTTAGCATTATTTTGTTTTGTGATTTATTTTAGTATATTTTTTTATTTTTGTGAGTTTGTTAATTTCAAAATTGATCCCACTAACTTAAGAGACTAGATACGCCATTGATTATTGTATATTTGTATTGATTAAAATTAAAATATATATATATATATATAGAGGAAGGATCAAGAGTATTCCTTTTATCTAACATTCATCCTTAAATAGCACTCCTTTATTAAAATTACGTCGTTTTGGAGTTTTCGTGATTGGTATTTTTGTAAATAAAAGAAAAACAAGTGGGACCACTCTCTTTTAAAAAATCCCCAAAACGTCGTAGTTTTAATAAAAAATGTTATTTAAGGAGGAATGCTAGATAAGGGGAATGCTCTTGATCCTTTCTCATTCTCTCTCTCTCTCTATATATATATATATATATATATATATATATATTATCCATATAATCGGACGGAGTGAGTGAACTAAGAACGAACTGGCTATAGCGACGATTTTTTCCGTCTCTATAACATAGAAAGTCGGTTTTTTATGCTATAGCGACGGAAAAAAATCGTTGCTGTAACGACCCCAAAACAGGTCCATTCCATCCAACCCATTCTGAGTCGCCAAATATATGGTACGAAAAACAACTACAACTTTATTACAACAATTGTCGTGCAAAATACAACAACACATATCTTTGTGAGTTTGGATACAAATATATACCAAATCGTAGTACGTCACAATGACACCTTACATAAAAGTATAGTCAAAAAGCTGTTTTAGAAATTAGAATCTTTGGGAAGTGCTCAATGAAACCTTCGTACATGGGAGGCCATGCTTTTAGGTTATGGTAGATATCATATGGCCACAAGAATTATCCTTGGTTGACCCAATAGACCCCAAAGAAAAACAAGAAGGTTACTATCATATTCTTCCCAATGGCGAGTCTTCTTGACATATCATTATCTCCATTGTCTCTAATTGGGTATTATACTCCAAACAAACGCCAAGATTATATAGGTAGTGCTTGTAAATATACTCAAGAAGTGGATGAGCACAACCATGTCTTATGATAACACGAAGTTTGTATGTCATTAGACATCTTGTATGATAGTGACAAAACACCCTTCCAAAGTTGGGTTCGCTTTCACCCTATTTAATTCACCAAAATAACTATTAAATGATGTATAAAATACAACACACTAAAGCCCTCAATAAAATTATTTTCATACTCTTTTAGGAGAACCTCAACAACTATAGACCACCGTTCTATTCCCTTGTTATCCCCATTCAACCCAGCTACACTTTTATTACCCGAAAGGAATTGTGAAACAAAAGGGTGAGCACAACTAGCTTCAAGAAAGAATATTATGACTAAAGATAAATAAATTATCAATAGTCTTCATCAAGAATGAATCGTAGATTTAGAACATATGGTAGATGATAAAACTTTTCAACCATAGTTGCAGCGGAACGAGCAATCCATTAAAAGAGTCAAATAGACTATAAAGTCTATTATCTTCTCCACGTTAAAAGTCCACCAACAATATTTTATCCCTGTAACATCAATCAACAATTCCTGTCCACAATCATATGTATAACTCATAATCATAATTGTAGTTCTAAATTCCTCTTCTCATCCAGGACGAAGATAATTTTCATCACCTGTCTTTACCTGAAACATCAAATATCATGGTTATACCAAATCACAGTTCCTGTTCATAATCATACTAATAAATTCATCTTTGCACCACGGGTCAAAGATATTCATCAACAGACCATCTTTGCACTACAAGCCAAAGATATTTAACAACAGGTCATCTTTGCACTACGGGCCAAAGATATTCATCAACAATTCATCTTTGCACTACAGGCTAAAGATATTCAACAACAGGTCATCTTTGCATTACGAGCCAAAGATATTCATCAATAATTCATCTTGCTCACAAAGTAAAGATATTCAACAACAGTCATCTTTGCATTACGAGCCAAAGATATTCATATATCAAAGAAATACATAATCATTTCAGAAGTTATATAACAATAATTATAACCATGTTGATCAATTCACCTTTGCACTTAAGCTAAAAATATTCAATTGTAAATTCAATGGTCATGATCATACTAGTCAACAATTCAACTTTTGCACTACTGGCCAAAGAGAACCTATGGTCACGATCATACCAATAATCTACCCATCTTTACACTCAAGTCAAAGAGAAATATCATCATTAGGGTTATAAGAATGTTATATAAAAATAATATAATCAAAACATGGTTTTAATTTCAAGAGTAAGATTCATAAATCAATGATAATTTGGTCGAGAAGAAAACCAATTTGTTGTGAATAGTACCTCGTATTTCGTACATAGTCCCAAGATACGTCGCATAAGTAACTCCATAATTTAAAAGATAAAGTTTCATAATAAAATTCATATCCATATTTATAACACCTTAATCCAAATGTTATAAATCACTTAGAAATCTCATAATCTAATATTATTAATATTATAATAATATTTTAATCATTTCTCAAACTTATAAACAATTTAATTAAATTGTTTACACTTTACTAATTAATGCATTTAATCATCATAAAATGCCAAACTCATAAAATTTCATCACCAATAACTAAAACCCTCATCAAAAATCTGCATATACATCATATATGATTCTCAAACCATAAAATCATATTTTCTAATTTTCTTACTTCACATAACATATTTAATTCATTTGCTCATAACTAGAATATTTTCATGAAAAATACCAAATCAGATTCTAAAAATATTTCTTTTCCGGGATTTAGCATAAAATAGTCCCATATTGAACATATATTTTCTCGAAATTTTAAAAATTCATTTACTATTTTTCATATGGCCAAAACCATAGAATATTTAAACATTTATCATAAATTGTACTTTTATCCAAAAATTCGAAATTCACAGAGGTACACTGATATTATATAGATGTACTCTCAATAAAAATTTCATCAATTTTGGAGTTAACCGCAAGGAGTTATAAATAGTTACTTTTAAAATAGTCTTTTCTCATAAAATCCATAACTCCTAATCTATGCATCCAAAAATACCTCAAAATAATCATAGTGGTGTAAAATTCAAGAATGATCAAAACATGGATACAATCAAAGCTAGTATCCGAATAGATATTTTAGATTTAAAAAAAATTTTTCATTTTTCTATGAATGAATAGTCAGATTCGTGAATAATAGTCAGATATCGTGAATAGTAAATCAATACACCAAGACACCAAAAGATAGAAATTCCACAAAAACATCTTCACGCTTCATGAATAGTACTCGTGAATAGTAACTCGTGAATAAGTATTTCATGAATAAGAACTCGTGAATAGTAACTCGTGAATAGTAACTCATGAATAGTAACTCATGAATAGTCACCCCGACATGAAAAAGTTCCAAATTTGATAAAAAGTTCCAACCAATATTTCAGCATAATGATATTGAAGAAATAATATCATTTGAGAAGAAAATAACATCCCTTACCATAATAATGACAATATCCCTTACTATCCCTTACCTCAAAAGAGCAGCACTTCTGACAGGATATCGGATATGACGCTGAAGGAAACTTGCACTGATGAATATCAACTCACCAAGTATCTAAATACTCACAAATTACACTCAATAATCTAGAGAGAGAAAGAGAGAAAACTTTGTTTTACGTGTGTGATTTTCAATTTAACTTAATTTCTATTTATAGGAAAATGTTAGCCCCGCCAAGCGAGACTTGACTGTTACACGATGGCTTTACCTGCTACTATTCCACCCACCAAAAATCAGCCATCTTCCCAACAACAACCAAGAGTGGGGCCCACTCAATTCTAGAATTTTCCACCAAAACCTAATTTAGAATCGATTACCTCTTAAAATTCATAATAAATTATACGCTCATTTTAACGGTTCAAAATTTGTGGACATATACTCAACTTATATATGTATAACATATCCAAAAATTACAACGATCCAACTATTCGGATTAAATATTATAACTCACACAATAAAGTCAGTAATAACACCGATTTGATCTTTTAATACCTCCAATCCAAACAAAATACAAATAAAACATCTCAAAGATTAATTCCTTCATTAATAACCACATAAATAAATCCATCATTTATATTCATATAAAATAAATATTTCCTTATCATATGAATCAATAATTAATTATTCACAAATAATATTACGTAATCACATTTATGACAACCAGAAGTTTGTTCATTCAGAAAAGGGGCTTTCTAATAAGAATTTCTCCTTCTGGGGCGTAATTAGGTGACCAAACCTCTCCTTAGATGTAACTTTCTAGACATTGCCAATAGTGCTATCTAATAATATTATTCAAATAATATGAATTATTGATCCGATAATGAGAAATATCATGCAAGGACAATTATTGAACAACAATAATATAAAATATCAACGCTGCAATTATTGAACCAATAAAATAAAATATTGAATAAAGTAATTATCGTAATAATTATTGAGTAGTGCCTTCTTACGTAAGGATTCAATAATTCAAAATATCATGTAATAATCTGGTGCCATCTTTGTGCAACAACGATATTATCGTATTTTAACCACGTGTATTCCAACAAAGTGTTAATAAAGAATAACTACGCCGTTATTTATAAAACTCAAACTTGTCGCGTTTTCTTTATTCGACAATTATTTTGTTATGGGGCCCACAAATAATCGCTACTGGCGTGCATTTACGAATATTCCCGACGTAAAGAATATTCCACGACCAAACGAATATTTTAAACAACAATGAATATTTTATAACCACTTGTGTATTTTGAAAAAATTCATATATCACCCTTAACTTTAACTTTTATCAATTTAACCATTCTTGAATAATAATTATAAGAAAAATTGAATACTTTTATTTCATAAAATTCTAGGGTCTTACAATCTCCCTCCTTATGAAATTTCGTCCCCAAATTTACGCACTCGGTGTTTCAAAGAGTTGAGAATACCTTGCTTTCATTTGATTTCATCTTTCCTGTCATCATGATTTCTCCATTGCTCATCTCCTGTATTTCACATATCATTCTAGAATACAACTTCAAAACAAGGGTTAATTGAATAAATTAATATATCACATAATATCCCGATATTATGATTGACCAACAAATAAGCTTAGGTAGGACACACTTTAGCGGAAGGATTTACTCATCTCTCCCTCCTAGTTCTAATCCCGATCTCCGCCGGAGATCATATCCCTAAGCTCGATATCAACCGTAACGACCCCAAAATAGGTCCATTCCATCCAACCCATTTCGAGTCGCCAAATATATGGTACGAAAAACAACTACAACTTTATTACAACAATTGTCGTGCAAAATACAACAACACATATCTTTGTGAGTTTGGATACAAATATATACCAACCTGTAGACGTCACAATGACACCTTACATAAAAGTATAGTCAAAAACTGTTTTAGAAATTAGAATCTTTGGGAAGTGCTCAAGGAAACCCTTCGTACATGGGAGGCCATGCTTTTTAGGTTATGGTAGATATCATATGGCCACGTAATTATCCTTGGTTGACCTAATAGACCCCAAAGAAAAAAACAAGAAGGTTACTATCATATTCTTCCCAATGGCGTGAGTCTTCTCTTCGACATATCATTATCTCCATCGTCTCTAATTGGGTATTATACTCCAAACAAACGCCAAGATTATATAGGTAGTGCTTGTAAATATACTCAAGCAAGTGGATGAGCACAACCATGTCTTATGATAACACGAGTTTGTATGTCATTAGACATCTTGTATGATAGTGACAAAACACCCTTCCAAAGTTGGTTCGCTTTCACCCTATTTAATTCACCAAAAATAACTATTAAATGATGTATAAAATACAAACACACTAAAGCCCTCAATAAAATTATTTTCATACTCTACTTTTAGGGAGAACCTCAACAACTATAGACCACCGATTCTATTCCCTTGTTATCCCCGCTCAACCCAATTTACACTTTTATTACCGAAAGGAATTGTGAAACAAAGGGTGAGCACAACTAGCTCAATAAAGAATATTATGACTAAAGATAAATAAATTATCAATAGTCTTCATCAAGAATGAATCGTAGATTTAGAACATATGGTAGATGATAAAACTTTTCAACCATAGTTGCGGTGAACGAAGCAATCCATTAAAGAGTCAAATAGACTATAAAGTCTATTATCTTCTCCACGTTAAAAGTCCACCAACAATATTTTATCCCTGTAACATCAATCAACAATTCCTGTCCACAATCATATGTATAACTCATAATCATAATTGTAGTTCTAAATTCCTCTTCTCATCCAGGACGAAGATAATTTTCATCACCTGTCTTTACCTGAAACATCAAATATCATGGTTATACCAAATCACGCCCTCGCTCATAATCATACTAATAAATTCATCTTTGCACTACGGGTCAAAGATATTCATCAACAGACCATCTTTGCACTACAAGCCAAAGATATTTAACAACAGGTCATCTTTGCACTACGGGCCAAAGATATTCATCAACAATTCATCTTTGCACCACAAAGCTAAAGATATTCAACAACAGTCATCATCTTTGCATTACGAGCCAAAGATATTCATCAATAATTCATCTTTGCACTACAAAGCAAAGATATTTCAACAACAGTCATCTTTGCATTACGAGCCAAAGATATTCATATATCAAAGAAATACATAATCATTTCGAAGTTATATAACAATAATTATAACCATGTTGATCAATTCACCTTTGCACTTAAGCTAAAATATTCAATTGTAAATTCAATGGTCATGATCATACCGGTCAACAATTCAACTTTTGCACTCATCGCCAAAGAGAACCCCATGGTCACGATCATACCAATAATCTACCCATCTTTACACTCAAGTCAAAGAGAAATATCATCATTGTGGTTATAAGAATGTTATATAAAATAATATAATCAAAACATGGTTTTAATTTCAAGAGTAAGATTCATAAATCAATGATAATTTGGTCGGAGAAGAAACCAATTTGTTGTGAATAGTACTCGTATTCGTGACATAGTCCCGTGATACGTGCATAAGAACTTCCCTACACGAAAAGATAAAGTTTCATAATAAAATTCATATCCATATTTATAACACCTTAATCCAAATGTTATAAATCACTTAGAAATCTCATAATCTAATATTATTAATATTATAATAATATTTTAATCATTTCTCAAACTTATAAATAATTTAATTAAATTGTTTACACTTTACTAATTAATGCATTTAATCATCATAAAATGCCAAACTCATAAAATTTCATCACCAATAACTAAAACCCCATCAAAAATGCAGATATACCTCATATATGATTCTCAAACCATAAAATCATATTTTCTAATTTTCTTACTTCACATAACATATTTAATTCATTTGCTCATAACTAGAATATTTTCATGAAAAATACCAAATCGATTTAAAAATATTTCTTTTCGGGATTTAGCATAAAATAGTCCCATATTGAACATATATTTTCTCGAAATTTTAAAAATTCATTTACTATTTTTCATATGGCCAAAACCAATTTAATATTTAAACATTTATCATAAATTGTACTTTTTATCCAAAAATTAGAAATTCACAGAGTACAATCGATATTATATAGATGTACTCTCAATAAAAATTTCATCAATTTTGGAGTTAACCGCAAGGAGTTATAAATAGTTACTTTTAAAATAGTCTTTTCTCATAAAATCCATAACTCCTAATCTATGCATCCAAAAATACCTCAAAATAATCATAGTGGTGTAAAATTCAAGAATGATCAAAACATGGATACAATCAAAGCTAGTATCCGAATAGATATTTTGATTTAAAAGAAAAATTTTCATTTTTCTATTGAATAGTCAATGATTCGTGAATAGTACGTATACGTGAATAGTAACTCGACACCAAAAGATAGAAATTCCACAAAAAAACATCTTCACGCTTCATGAATAGTACTCGTGAATAGTAAGCTAGTGAATAAGTAACTTCGCTGAATAAGTAACTCGTGAATAGTAACTTCGTGAATAGTAACTCATGAATAGTCACCCCGACATGAAAAAGTTCCAAATTTGATAAAAGTTCCAACCAATATTTCAAAGATAATGATATTGAAGAAATAATATCATTTGAGAAGAAAATAACATCCCTTACCATAATAATGATAATATCCCTTACTATCCCTTACCTCAAAAAAAAAAGACTTACGACAAGATATCGGATGATATTTGAAGGAAACTTCAGACCGATGAATATCAACTCACCAAGTATCTAAATACTCACAAATTACACTCAATAATCTAGAGAGAAAAGAGAAAACTTTGTTTCGGTGTGATTTTCAATTCTAACTTAGCCCTCTATTTATAGGAAAATGTTAGCCCACCAAGCAGACTTGACCAGCTACTGATGGTTTTACCTCGCTACTATTCCACCCACCAAAAATCAGCCATCTTCCCAACAACCAAGAGAGGGGGCCCACTCAATTCTAGAATTTTCCACCAAAACCTAATTTTAATCGGTTACCTCTTAAAATTCATAATAAATTATATCGCTCATTTTAACGGTTCAAAATTTGTGGACATATACTCAACTTATATATGTATAACATATCCAAAAATTACAACGATCCAACGGTCGGATTAAATATTATAACTCACACAATAAAGTCAGTAATAACACCCGATTTGATCTTTTAATACCTCCAATCAAACAAAATACAAATAAAACATCTCAAAGATTAATTCCTTCATTAATAACCACATAAATAAATCCATCATTTATATTCATATAAAATAAATATTTCCTTATCATATGAATCAATAATTAATTATTCACAAATAATATTACAGAATCACATTTATGACAACCAGTATTGCTCGAGGAAAGAGGGGCTTTCAATAAGAATTTCTCCTTATTGGTAGCGTAATTAGGTGACCAACCTCTCCTTAGGCAGAACTTTCTAGACATTGCCAATAGTGCTATCTAATAATATTATTCAAATAATATGAATTATTGATCCGATAATGAGAAATATTGTGCGTTGACAATTATTGAACAACAATAATATAAAATATCAACGGCAATTATTGAACCAATAAAATAAAATATTGAGCAAGAATTATCGTAATAATTATTGAGTAGTGCCTTCTTCACGTAAGGATTCAATAATTCAAAATCATCGTGGTAATACCGGTGTGCTTCTTCGTGCAACAACGCATATATCTTCGTATTTTAACCACCTGGGTATTCCAACAAGTGTTAATGAAGAATAACTACGCCGTTATTTATAAAAACTCAAACTTGTCGTTTTCTTTATTCGACAATTATTTTGTTATGGGGCCCACAAATAACTGCGCCGTCGTACGAATATTCCCCGACAGAAAGAATATTCCACGACCAAACGAATATTCCCCGACAACAATGAATATTTTATAACCACTTGTGTATTTTGAAAAAATTCATATATCACCCTTAACTTTAACTTTTATCAATTTAACCATTTACTGAATAATAATTATAAGAAAAATTGAATACTTTTATTTCATAAAATTCGGGGTCTTACAATCTCCCCTCCTTATGAAATTTCGTCCTCGAAATTTACGTGCACAGTGTTTCAAAGAGTTGAGAATACCTTGCTTTTCATTTGATTTCATCTTTCCATCATCATGATTTCTCCATTGCTTCATCTCACAGATTTCACATATCATTCTAGAATACAACTTCAAAACAAAGGTTAATTGAATAAATTAATATATCACATAATATCCCGATATTATGATGACCAACAAATAAGCTTAGGTAGGACACACTAGCGAAGGATTTACTCATCTCTCCCCTCCTAGTTCTAATTCGATCTCCGCCAGAGATCATATCCTAAGCTCGATACCAATCAGAACGACCCCAAAATAGGTCCATTCCATCCAACCCATTCTCGAGTCGCCAAATATATGGTACGAAAAACAACTACAACTTTATTACAACAATTGTCGTGCAAAATACAACAAAACATATCTTTGTGAGTTTGGATACAAATATATACCAACCTCAGAAGACGTCACAATGACACCTTACATAAAAGTATAGTCAAAAGCTATTTTAGAAATTAGAATCTTTGGGAAGTGCTCAAGGAAACCTTCGTATACATGGGAGGCCATGCTTTTAGGTTATGGTAGATATCATATGGCCACGTAATTATCCTTGGTTGACCCAATAGACCCCAAAGAAAAACAAGAAGGTTACTATCATATTCTTCCCCGATGGCGAGTCTTCTCTCGACATATCATTATCTCCAATTGTCTCTAATTGGGTATTATACTCCAAACAAACGCCAAGATTATATAGGTAGTGCTTGTAAATATACTCAAGAAGTGGATGAGCACAACCATGTCTTATGATAACACGAGTTTGTATGTCATTAGACATCTTGTATGATAATGACAAAACACCCTTCCAAAGTTGGGTTCGCTTCACCCTATTTAATTCACCAAAATAACTATTAAATGATGTATAAAATACAACACACTAAAGCCCTCAATAAAATTATTTTCATACTCTTTAGGGAGAACCTCAACAACTATAGACCATGATTCTATTCCCTTATTATCGCCAACCCAAAGGCTACACTTTTATTACCTGAAAGGAATTGTGAAACAAAAGGGTGAGCACAACTAGCTCAGTAAAGAATATTATGACTAAAGATAAATAAATTATCAATAGTCTTCATCAAGTAATGAATCGAGATTTAGAACATATGGTAGATGATAAAACTTTTCAACCATAGTTGCAGCGGAACGAGCAATCCATTAAAAGAGTCAAATAGACTATAAAGTCTATTATCTTCTCCACGTTAAAAGTCCACCAACAATATTTTATCCCTGTAACATCAATCAACAATTCCTGTCCACAATCATATGTATAACTCATAATCATAATTGTAGTTCTAAATTCCTCTTCTCATCCGGAATGAAGATAATTTTCATCACCATCTTTACGAAACATCAAATATCATGGTTATACCAAATCACAGTTCTGTTCATAATCATACTAATAAATTCATCTTTGCACCACGCAGGTGAAAAGATATTCATCAACAGACCATCTTTGCACTACTGCCAAAGATATTTAACAACAGTCATCTTTTGCACTACGGGCCAAAGATATTCATCAACAATTCATCTTTTGCACTTCTGCTTAAAGATATTCAACAACAGTCATCTTTGCATTACGAGCCAAAGATATTCATCAATAATTCATCTTTGCACTACAGGCTAAAGATATTCAACAACAGGTCATCTTTGCATTACGAGCCAAAGATATTCATATATCAAAGAAATACATAATCATTTCAGAAGTTATATAACAATAATTATAACCATGTTGATCAATTCACCTTTGCACTTAAGCTAAAAATATTCAATTGTAAATTCAATGGTCATGATCATACCAGTCAACAATTCAACTTTTTACTCTTGGCCAAAGAGAACCTATGGTCACGATCATACCAATAATCTACCCATCTTTACACTCAAGTCAAAGAGAAATATCATCATTAGGGTTATAAGAATGTTATATAAAAATAATATAATCAAAACATGGTTTTAATTTCAAGAGTAAGATTCATAAATCAATGATAATTTGGTCAGAGAAGAAACCAATTTGTTGTGAATAGTACCCCGTATTCGTACATAGTCCCGTATACGTGCATAGTAACCTCGACACGAAAAGATAAAGTTTCATAATAAAATTCATATCCATATTTATAACACCTTAATCCAAATGTTATAAATCACTTAGAAATCTCATAATCTAATATTATTAATATTATAATAATATTTTAATCATTTCTCAAACTTATAAACAATTTAATTAAATTGTTTACACTTTACTTAATTAATGCATTTAATCATCATAAAATGCCAAACTCATAAAATTTCATCACCAATAACTAAAACCCTCATCAAAAATCAGATATACCTCATATATATGATTCTCAAACCATAAAATCATATTTTCTAATTTTCTTACTTCACATAACATATTTAATTCATTTGCTCATAACTAGAACATTTTCATGAAAAATACCAAATCAGTTCTAAAAATATTTCTTTTCTGGGATTTAGCATAAAATAGTCCCATATTGAACATATATTTTCTCAAAATTTTAAAAATTCATTTACTATTTTTCATATGGCCAAAACCATAGAATATTTAAACATTTATCATAAATTGTACTTTTATCCAAAAATTCGAAATTCACAGAGTAATAATCGATATTATATAGATGTACTCTCAATAAAAATTTCATCAATTTTGGAGTTAACCGCAATGAGTTATAAATAGTTACTTTTAAAATAGTCTTTTCTCATAAAATCCATAACTCCTAATCTATGCATCCAAAAATACCTCAAAATAATCATAGTGGTGTAAAATTCAAGAATGATCAAAACATGGATACAATCAAAGTTTAGTATCGAGAATAGATATTTTAGACGAAAAGAAAAAATTTTATTTTTCTATTGAATAGTCTTGATATCGTGAATAAAGTCAGATATCGTGAATAGTAATCTCGACACCAAAAGATAGAAATTCCACAAAAACATCTTCACGCTTCATGAATAGTACTCGTGAATTGTAACTCGTGAATAAGAACTTCGTGAATAGTAACTTCGTGAATAGTAACTCATGAATAGTAACTCATGAATAGTCACCCGAGCATGAAAAAAGTTTCAAATTTGATAAAAAGTTCCAACCAATATTTCAAAGATAATGATATTGAAGAAATAATATCATTTGAGAAGAAAATAACATCCCTTACCATAATAATGATAATATCCCTTACTATCCCTTACTCAAAAAAAAGAAAGACTTACGACGAGGATATCGGATATGATTTGAAGGAAACTTGCAGACCGATGAATATCAACTCACCAAGTATCTAAATACTCACAAATTACACTCAATAATCTAGAGAGAGAAAGAGAGAAAACTTTGTTTACGGTGTGATTTTCAATTTAACTTAGCCTCTATTTATAGGAAAATGTTAGCCGCCAAAGCAGACTTGACTGCTACTTCACGATGGCTTTACTGCTACTCTTATTCCACCCACCAAAAATCAGCCATCTTCCCCAACAACCAAGAGTGGGGCCCACTCAATTCTAAAATTTTCCACCAAAACCTAATTTAGAATCGGTTACCTCTTAAAATTCATAATAAATTATACGCTCATTTTTAGCGGTTCAAAATTTGTGGACATATACTCAACTTATATATGTATAACATATCCAAAAATTACAACGATCCAACGGTCGGATTAAATATTATAACTCACACAATAAAGTCGTAATAACACCGATTTGATCTTTTAATACCTCCAATCAAATAAAAATACAAATAAAACATCTCAAAGATTAATTCCTTCATTAATAACCACATAAATAAATCCATCATTTATATTCATATAAAATAAATATTTCCTTATCATATGAATCAATAATTAATTATTCACAAATAATATTACGTAATCACATTTATGACAACCGGCATTGTTCTCAGAAAGAGGGCTTTCAATAAAATTTCTCCTTCTTATGGCGCTTGATTAGGTGATCAAACCTCTCCTTGGCGTAACTTTTCAGACATTGCCAATAGTGCTATCTAATAATATTATTCAAATAATATGAATTATTGATCCGATAATGAGAAATATTAATGCGTTGACAATTATTGAACAACAATAATATAAAATATCAACGCTTGGCAATTATTGAACCAATAAAATAAAATATTGAATAAATAATTCTTGTAATAATTATTGAGTAGTGCCTTCACGTAAGGATTCAATAATTCAAAAATCATTGCAATCTGGCCATCTTCCATGCAACAACGCGTACATCGTATTTTAACCACTGGTATTCCAACAAGTGTTAATGAGAATAACTACGCAGTTATTTATAAAAACTCAAACTTGTCGTTTTTCTTCATTCGACAATTATTTTGTTATGGGGCCCATAAATGATGGCTACCGCGCATGGTAAATGCGAATATTAAACGTGAAAGAATATTCCACGACCAAACGAATATTAAAACAATGATGAATATTTTATAACCACTGTGTATTTTGAAAAAAATTCATATATCACCCTTAACTTTAACTTTTATCAATTTAACCATTTCTTTGAATAGTAATTATAAGAAAAATTGAATACTTTTATTTCATAAAATTGAAATCTTACAACGATTATTATATAATTTCTGGTTAGTTTCTTGGGTCATTTCCCTCCAGGTTCATTTGAAAAAAGCTGAGTTATATATATATATATATAAAAACTTTGAGTTTAATTTTTTTTAAAATTGATTTTAAAAATTTAATAATGATCAAATAATATAAAACTGATGTATAATTTTATTGTTCTATAGCTCTTTTATATCTAATTGCCAAAAATGCCTCAGAAGTTGTTCGCATATATGAGACTAGTCTATCATGAGATATTATTGCCGTTCATTTATAATTTATAGATCGAGTGTCATAGTCAAATCACACAACCATCTATTATATTGAAAAAACATTTTAAAAAAAAATAAAATAATAATAGTATAAATACATTACAAATTATTTAATTTTGCAATTCTGGAAATTATGAATATGAGATAATATTTGCTTCAAGTACGACATAAATTTATTGTGGCCTGCAACTGCGTACTCGCGTGCCGGACACGAGGCATTAAAGTGATACTCATTCGGTAGTAGAGTAGTATATGCAATTAAATCGTGGAGGATTTTTATACACACAGCACACAGCATTGATTACCTGACAGACAGGACACTTACACAAAACCTAGCATAGATGTAATCCCACAAGTTCAGGTAAACTAGACATCCTAACACGTGCACTCACAGGGGCAGAGCTTTTATACGAATATAAGCACCGCCATGTCACTGTTACACTTACTTGGAATTCTGGTGGCTGGTTTGTTCGAATTTTTTATTCCCTGTTCTCGACTCTTGCCATCAACACGGACGACAGCAGGTCTCTTTTCTTAATTTTTTTGTCTCTGCACTTAAATTTTGATATTTAATTTTTTATTTAATATTAATTAAATTTAAAATTAAATAAAAAGATATATGTCAAAATTTAATTAGTATATATTAGTGCCCGGTAAAAGAATTTTTAACGAGAAAATCTGCTTTCCACCATGAACACGTGTCGGTGGATTTAGTATTAATACCAGAGAATTTGAAGAAAAAAAGACAGAAAAAGGTGTCTGTCGGAATATTGTTTTATTTTCCGGAATTTAAAATGTTTATTTTAAAAAAAAATATATTTTTTTTCTTTTTGTTTACTATTATTTAGTCACGAGGGGAACAAATAGTGGAGCATTCAAGATCCACAGATCAAACACATTCACCGATTCAAACTTGAATTAGTTCCCCCTACTTTCAATAATATACTCTTTCGTTTTTTATTACTCCATTTGATTATTATTATTGATATTTTAAAATTAATTCAAAATATTTTTAAATTAATACAATAATAAATATTATAAACAATCTAAAATACATTGAAAATCTTAGAGGCAAATATTATTCTACAAATATTTTATAAACCTGATGTGGCATAGATAGTATAGCCAAACTTTATTAAGTGCCAAAACTACATTGAATCAATTTGGTGATCAATATGATGAGGTGGAGTATATATATATTAAATAGATTTATAAAATATTTGTAAATAATTATGTCTGAAGATTACTCAAATATATTAGTCGTTGTAAGTTTTATAATTTAATAATTTATAATGAGTTATCTCAATTTTAAATTAATTTTTAAAATTAATAATAATAATATAATTTAAAACAGAAAAAGTAGTAGCATAATACTATTAAACCATCCGTTCTGCAAATTTTAAAATTTTGAAGCTTATTTTAAAAAGAAAATACTGATATTTGGAAAAGGCAATAAGCAGTCTCATAATTAAGAAAGGGGAGTGATTGAAGACCTTTCAGTGGCAGGTTGCGTACAGCAGGAAAGACTTGTAGTATGAAATTGGGTAGCCCATCCTAACCACTTCTTATCTTTTACAACCTTTTTCTGGAAAATTAAAACAACAATTTATTTATGACTGTAACACACTTACTGCCCTCAACCTTCTTCATTCTTACACGTGTCAGACATATATCAAATGTGCCACTTGTCCCCTGCCTAACTCAACCCCCACCCCACCACACCACACCCCACCCCACCCCCACCACTCACTTTTTTTCCATAAAAACTCTAAATTTACCCAACTCTCACTCTTTAATTTCTCCTTTAACATAAAAATATAAATAAATCAAAATATTTTAAATTTATTTCTTCTTTTCTTAAATTTTTTTAATGGGTCATGTTTGTTTGTAATGATAATATTTAATATTAATATAGGACTATTAATTCTAAATATTTTATTTGTTTTTAAAATTTAACTTGAGACAATTAGTCGGGAATAACAAAATTACCGAATGGGTGACTATCTAATATTATGTCCATTATAATTCCTGATATTTGGAATTGAAAATTTGTGGACAAAATTAATATTTACTTTCTTAAAAATAATTATTATATCATATTCTATCCATCTATACTCACAAGATCGATAATACAATCTTTTTTTATTATTATTAATAAGAGTATAATAATCAAAATGATAATTTAAATAATTTTGACAAAATAAATATAATACTAGTTTATTTTAAGTTATCCTATAAAATTATTTAATTTTAAAATTATTAATCTAAAATTTATAATTTATAGAAATATACTCTTTCCGTCCCAATAATATATGTGGTTTTAGATGATTTCATTTGTCATAAATTATTTGTCGTTTTATTTAATTTAGGAGAATTAATTATAGTTTTTATAAAATTATCCTCTTATAAAAAAATTATAAGACCCCAACTTATTATAAATAAAATTAAATTTTTCTATTTATTATCTTGAAATAATAAGGAGTTAATTTGATATAATACTTTGGTTATGGGTGAAATGTGTAAATTTTACAAAATAAGCAAGTGGTTATAAAATATTCATTTTTGTCGGGGAATATTCGTTTGGTTGTGGAATATTCTTTCTTCATAGGAGAATATTAAATGACGGCACAGTGATCATTTAATGTAATGGGCCCCATAATGTAATAAGCTGTCGGATGAAGAAAATAATAAATTTGAGTTATTATAAATAACGACGTAATCGTTACCGTTAACACTATTAGAATACCCGGTGATTAAAATACAATAATATGCGTGGTTGCATGAAAGTAAAGACGCCAGATTGCATGATATTTTTGAATTATTGATCCTTACGTAAGAAGGCACTACTCGATAATTGTTCACATGTAATTACTATTTAATATTTTATTTTTTGATTCAATAATTCTTTGCGTTGATATTTTATATTATTGTTGTTTCAATAATTGTCCTTTGACCGTAATTTTCATTATTAGATCAATAATTCATATTATTTGAATAATATTATTAGATAACATTATTATTGATGTCTAAAAAGTTACACAAGGAGAGGTTAGGTCATCTAATTGGCGGCCAGAAGGAAAAATCCTTATTGAAAGCCCCTCCTTTCCGAGGAGCGACCCTGGTTGTCGTAATTGTGATTTCGTAATTTTATTTGTGAATAATTAATTATTAATTTATATGATAAGAAAATATTTATTTTATATAAATGATGGATTTATTTATTTTATGTGATTATAATTGAAGGAGTTAATGTTGAGGTATTTTATCTGTATTTTTGTCGGAATGGAGGTATTAAAAATCAAATCAGTATTTTTATAATATATTGCGTGACTTATAACTTTTAATCTGACCGTTGGATCATTGTGATTTTTGGATATGTTATACATATATAAGTTAGGTATATGTCCACAAATTTTGAACCGTTAAAAATGAACGAATGATTTATTATGAATTTTAAGAGGTGACTGCTTTGAAAATTAGGGTTATAAATGATTTTGGTGTAAAATTCTAGAATTGATTGGGCCCCACTTGTGGTTGGTGAAGAAATGTGCTGAATTTTATTTTAAATGTGGTGGGTGATATTAGTAGCAGGTAAAGCCATCAGGTAGCAGGTCAAGTCTGCTTCGGCGGGCTAACATTTTCCTATAAATAAAGGGCTAAGTTAGAATTAAAAATCACACCAGAAACATAAGCTTTCTCTCTTTCTCTCTCTATATTATCGGCGTATTTTGTGAGTACTTAGATATTTTGAGAGTTAACATCAAAGATACAAGTTTCATTCAAAGATCACTTCCAACCTTTCATTTAATCTTGATTCTTTGAAGAAAGGGATATTATTTTCTTCTTAAATGATATTATTTTCTTTCAATATCATTATCGCCGAAATATTGGTTTGAACTTTTAATCAAATTTAGAATTTTTGTGTCGAGATTATTATTCATGTATCTGGCATTATTCACGATATCTGAGACTATTCGTGAATCTGGCATTATTCACCGAAAATAAAAAAATTCTTTTGTCCAAGATGTACATTATAATTCTTATCTTTGATCAGATCCATCCATTTTGGCGTTATTTTTGCATTTTGCTTCACAATTGGTTATTATGAAGTATTATTGATCTTGGATAAACTATAATACTGAATCCCTAATATTTGTCCTTCCGTCTCACTAGATTAGATTCTCTAAAATATTTTTATCACCCTCGATCCTTAATGGTGATCTTGATGAATATCTTTGCTTTAGTAGTAAAGATGAATGATTACTTCGATGAATATCTTTACCAGTAGAGCAAAAGATTAATATGACCAATTGGTAATATTAAATGAATATCTTTGACCAGTAGTGCAAAGATGTATATTGATTGATGTTTACGGGAATAAAATATTGATGATGGACTTTTAAATTCATAGATGATAGTATATTTCAATCTCTACTTAACTCTTCTTACAATGAATTGTTATTTTTAGCTGCGATTGTTGATCTAAAACTTGTTGTCTCTTGTATTCTATCGATTTTTCCTCATTGAAGACTAAGGATAATTTGTTGCGATATTATCTTAGTCGTAATATTCAATTCTTAAATTTAGTTAATTTCACCATTTTTTTTTTTTGTTTCATTTTCTTCTCGGGAGGTGAGAATTTAGCGGGGACTAAATAGGGTATGGAGTGATGATTCAAGATATTTGTTTTAGTAGTCCTCACTATTTTATAAAATAGTGCATCAATAATTGTAATGAGGACTTTATTTGGGTGTAGATATTATGCAAAAAGATAATATTGTATTTAAAACTTCGCAGATGTGTTGTCGTATTTTTACACACTACAATTGTATTAATAAAGTAGTAATTATTTTTCTGTACCATGTATTTTGGCGACTCAGATTGAGTGATGTATACCTATTTTGGGACGTCACAAAAATATTATAAATAAGAGAGAATACGAGATAAGTATGATAATAAATAAAAATTTAAAAATATTATAGATAATTAAAAATATTAATTGACCAGATAGAATCGACACACATCTGAAGTTATGACGTATGTCAAGATTTTATCGTTTTCAATCTTTTCCTTTTTGTTCACCAATTAACCAACTTATCAAAAAAAAAAAATTAATGCTAACCGGACATCTTGCTTTGATAATAGCAAAAGGTATTCATTTTAGGGGCCGGTGGAGACTCGCCTAACAGAAAACGAATCACTCCTAACTCGTGGCATTCTGAGGGTACAAATGTCTTCTTACGTAACATAAAGCACTGTTTGGTTGAATAAAATAATTTAAACTACTCCAAATGGGATTCGGAATTTCGGATTCCATTAGAAGTTCGAAATGGTCTAACGCGCTTAGGAAGCGTGAGAAACGTAAACACGGTTTTAGCGCCACATTTATGTTTTGGTGGTAAAATCATAGAATATGTTGAGTTTTGGGTCAGAGAGATTGACGGCTAACTGAAGAAGCCATCTCCCCTCCACCTGCTTTTGAATAAATAGTCAAAATTCATAAAAATTTACAAGATGTTACTCCATAGTATTTTAATTAACAAGTCAACCACGCTAGCCTATTGATCAATTTTAAATGAAATAATTAAATTAAATATAATTCAAATATCAATAAAAAATTATAATTTTAGATAATTCAAATAATTTATCAAATTTTTAAACTTGCACATATTTGAATAATTTATATTTTGAATTGAGCGAATATGAATCGAGTCCGAAACTGTTTGATTCATTTTACGCCCTTAGTCTTAGATATAACATTAATATCGACCTTTTAAATTCAGACGTTATATATATATTTTAAATTTTAACTTGATGTGAAATAATATATTTTGAAACTATATAATTATAAATTATTTAAATAGTATGAATAATTAAAAGATTTATTAATTTCAAAAGTTACATGAATTAAATCGATTTTAAATTTGTAAATAGCTGAAATTAATATTTTAAAGTGGAACTTAATCTTATATTTTGAAAGAATGTTATTATATATGACGTACAAATTTATGTCAATATCAAATAACAATGCATGTGGACACATGGGATAAGAGGGTGTAAGAAGAAATTTGCCTATTAATTATTCGGCATAAAACTGATTAATTTATAAATTATTTTTTCATTTTAAGACTAAGAGAGTACTTAATATTATTTAATCAAGACGATCACAACAAATTGGTCCAATTATTTAGCAAAAAAAATAATAATTGGTCCAATTAAAATTTAAACTCAAAACTCTTTTGATTAAATAATATATGGGGGCAGTGATTCAATGCCATCGTTGGATGTGATATTATTTCCAGTCAATAGATCTTCTACCGTTCATCCAAATAACGAGTAGCTCAAGTAATTTTAAGTATCTATAAATATTTGTTGCAGATACTAATTATACCTAAAGTTATCCTAATGGCTAATGCTCCTGTTCATGAAAGTTTTCAAATATTTGTTGCCCAAATTTTAAGATCATAATTGGGTTTTGAAAAGTTAATTTAAGATATTTTTAAATTTAAAATTATTCAGATATTTTAAATTTTTTAGTCATCAAATACTAGCTTTTTAAGTTAGGATGTTATTTCACTTAAATAATCTAATTTATTAAGATATATTAATCATTCAGATATTAATTTTTCAATTTTATTAAATATCACCTACGTCTTTAGGGAGTGGTTAACATAAAGTATCGATACGTAGATCAAAAAATAATTTTTTTCCGCGTGTCAATATTGTATTAATTAGCGATTAATATGGTAAGCATGAAAGTGCAATAGCAAATTAGCAATTTAAAAGTGAGTTGTCAAATCCAAAAGAATAGGAATATTACACTCACACTGCATGGTGGGAACCTTAAAAGTTGGTTTTGCCCTCCTCTTCGGTTCATTCATTAGACTGAGCGCCGTAAATGAAGGATTTTGTTTTTCAATTATGAACCATTAGATCTCACTAGATTGCTGTCAGAACACGTGTCACTTGATGCCTCGTCAGCCAACAGAGCACGTGATCTTACCTCCCTGTCACATGCACGCGAGAAGAGAACCACCGGACCGGACCACACCACACCATCCGCTACATCAAATCAAATCAAAGTTAGAAGACAAATGAAATATCTAAAACTCTTTTATGAGAATAAAATTATTTATATTAATTCAAATTAATTATGTTTTTGCTTGAGAGATTAGACTAAGAGGTAAAGAATAATATTACACTTAATTTGATATCTCTAAATTAGATTCTTAATTTCATTTAAAAATAATAATCTCTTAATTAGACAGGCACTCCAAGTATATATAAGTAGATACATAAATAGAATAGATGTAAAAGCTGCGATTTGTGGGGATCAAGAGAAGGCTGCAATTAGAGTACGGCACTAGCGAAATTTGAATGGGTTCAAGACTTGAGAATTGAACAAAATTTTGATTAGTTGGGGAGTTACTACTTTCAAGTTGGGCCTAGTCTTTGAATTTGTAGTCTTGCACACATATTTAATGGGCTTACTCTATATTTAGGGCCTGGGTTGTTTTTTTATTTTGGGTCATATGTTTGACCAACATTGGAACTATAAAAAAATGGGAATTCAATTCTCTCCTACCACCTTCTATCTAATTTGATACAATACACTATTATATTTTATAGTTATCGATAATATAATTAAAGTTATGACGACTAAGAACACAAACTAAAATCTACCACAAAATAAGAAGATATCAATTGTAAAAGATAATAATCACAAATAAATTTCTCAACCCACAAGTCGGGTTTATATAGCTAACAAAACTCTCTATCCAAGTCACTCTAGAATCTCCCTAGAGATAAGGAAACAAATCCTAACAAACATCTTAAAATTACGGAAATAAAATCCTAATAGGTAACGACTTAGTTATAAAAAATTTATTATCTAATAAAAGAACTAAATAATAATAATAATAATAACTAATCCAGTCTTACCCAAGTTATGACGCCAATTTCGAAGATGTCCCGATCTCCTGAAGCCATGACACCATCTTCAAACCCGAAGACATCTCCCGAAGCCAATCAAACCCACCTCTTCGGGACCAACTCCGATCTTCGGGAATTATAGCCATTTCTTTGAACCAGTTCTCCTTTACCGTTTCTTATCTAACTCCTCTTCATACTCCAAAGCTAGCTGTCCTACATCAGTCCTTCCCATCTGCGAAGAACTCAACCTCAAGTTACAATCTGGATAAAGCGGAACATCGTCACATAACTCATAAAGGTCGTATACATTAAAAATATGAGATATGTTCATCTCAGCAGGTAAGTCGAACACGTGGGTATTATCATTGATCTTTTTCACTACTTTGTACGGACTGTACTTTCTCGGTTTCAACTTATTATAGGTATTGATTGGAAACCTTTCCTTTCACAAAAATACTAAAACCTGATCACCCTCTTCAAATAACTTTGAACGCCTCTTGGCATCGGCTACGGCTTTATACTTCTTATTTTTCTCCTCCGACCTAGCTTTCACTTCGGCTTGAACATCACAAACTTGTTCAGCCAGGTTTTCAGTAGCAACACTGTTCCCAGCAACCTTGGGAAGACGTGCCATATCTAACGCATCTTTAGGAGATTGCCGGTACACTAAATCAAAAAGAGACTGACCTGTAGCAGTGTGAGTAGCATTATTATATGTGAACTCAACCTATGCTAACACCACATCCCACTGCTTTAGCTTATCACCACAAATACTCCGAATCAAATTTTCTAGCGTTCGGTTCAGATTTTCAGTCTGTCCATCAGTATGTGGATGCGCAGTGCTGCTGAACTTCAAAGTAGTATCCATCCGTCCCCATAATGTGATCCAAAAATGGTTAAGGAACTTCAAATCTCTATCAGAAGTAATAGATTGAAGAACCCCATGTAGACGAACTTCTTCTCGAAAGAACAACTGAGCCACGTGGGATGCATCCGAGGTCTTCCGATAAGGAATGAAATGTCCCATCTTTGAGAACTGATCAACCACAATAAATATAGAATCCACTCCCCGTTGAGTCCGAGGAAGACCTAAAACAAAGTCCATCGACAGATCTTCCCAAATAGTATTTGGTACTGGTAAAGGCACGTAGAGGCCTATATTATGAGCTTGACCTTTCGCAGTCTGACACATATAGCACTTACAAACCAACTTTCCTACATCGCGCTTCAGCTGAGGCCAATAACACCATTCATCTACTTCATTAATGGTATTGTCACGTCCCAAATGACCACTCAAACTTCCTCCGTGTAACTCCCGAATTAGTCTCTCTCTCAATGAACCCCAAGGTATGCATAACTGATTTCCCCAAAACAGATAGCCATCAACCACATGAAACTCTCCTTCCGTTTGTTTTTTAGCACACTGTCCTCATACTTTAGTGAAGTCGTCATCCGAATATAGCTCTTTCAGAAATTCAAACCCAATGATCTCTTGTTGCATAGTGACCAATAGACTCGCACGCCGACTCAATACGTCGGTTACTTTATTAAGAATGCTCAATTTGTGTTTCAGAACAAAAGGAAATTTCTGCAAAAAAGGTTGCCCATCGAGCGTGCATATTACTCAAGTTTCTTTGACTGTTCAGGTACTTCAATGCTTGATGATCAGTATACAAAATAAATTCACGCTAAAACAGATAGTGTTCCCAATGTTTTAGAGCTCGAACAATAACATAAAACTCTTGGTCATACGTACTCCACTTTCGCCTTGCATCACTATGTTTTTCGCTGGAAAATGCCACTGGCCTCTTCTCTTGTGAAAAAATGGCTCCAACTCCAATACCTCTAGCATCACACTACACTTCAAAGAGCTTCTCGAAACTTGGTAGAGCTAGAACATGAATAGTACACAACTTTTCCTTGATAACTACAAAAGTTGTATTAGCTTATTCTCTTCACTGAAATTCACCCTTCTTTAAATACTCAATAATGGGTGAATAAAAGTACAGCTTGGAAAATCCAAACGGTAAAATGAGCAACAATATATTTCTCGATAATCAGTATATCGTCAAAATGAGCAACAACATATTTCTCGTTCTGACTATAAATCAGTATATCGTCAAAATGAGCAAGTATTATGACCTTTTATGCGGCTTATGAATCAAGTATTATGACTTCCTCATTCTGACTATAAATCAGTATATCGTCAAAATGAGCAACAACATATTTCTCGATGAAAAGTCATAATACTTGATTTATAAGTCGCATAAAAGTACTAGGCACATTGGAAAATCCAAACGGCATGACTACCCACTCGTAAAGTTCATCATTTATTTTGAACGTTGTTTTCTATTCATCCCCAAGCTTAATCCAAATATGATGATATCCGCTCCGAAGATCTATCTTTGAGAATAACTTGGAACCCTCTAACATATCTAACATATCATCCAACCTCAGAATCGAAAAACTGTATTTGACAGTTATCATGTTGATTGCTCGACTATCCACGCACATTCTTCAACTGCCATCCTTCTTCGGGACTAGCAATGCAACAACCGCACATGGACTCATTCTTTCTTTAATGAACCCATTCTTCAACAATTCCTCCACCTTCTCTTGTAAGATCTGATTTTCCTTAGGACTCATCCGATAATGAGGCAAATTAGGTAAGCTTGCTTCCGGAATTAGATCGATATGATGTTGAATATCCCTTAGTGGTGGAAGGTCATTTGGCAAATCGTCAGATACCAATTCGTTAAACTCACGTAAAAGGGATTGCAACCTCTTTGGTAGCACATTTTCTAGCTTTTCTTTCTCTTCTATCATAAGAGCTCGAACCACAACTACGTGTACTTCTTGTGCCTCTTTAATTTCAGCCTCCAAATCAGTTACCGAAGTGATCAAGGATAATAAAGAGCGTTCTTCCATCAGGCTATTAATTATGCCACCATCCGAGTTTTGTTTAGGAACCATTGCAATCTTCCTGCCACCCCAATTGAAGACAAACACGTTGTCTTGTCCTCTATAAGTGACATCATCATCAAAATGTTATGGTCGGCCCAATAGCAAGTGACTAACATCCATGTCAACTACGTCGTAGACCACTTTGTCCTGGTAGTGTTATCCGATCGCAATAAGGACTTTGCAAACTTTGATAGCATTCACCTTAGGGCCTTTCTGAATCCACACAATTATATAGGGCTTCAAGTGTTTCTCTACCGGCAGCTTCAGGTGTTCTACCAACTTCTTCGACACAAAATTCTTGCAACTCCCATTGTCTATGATTAAGTCACAGACCTTTCCTTGAACACTGCAACATGCCTTAAAAATATTGTTTCGTTGTGAGAAATCTTCTACTTTCGTCTACCTGTTAAAATCTTGGATAAGAAGGATCATATTCTACGCTTCAAGGTTATACCTCAAGTCAAAGTTTTGTGGAAAAATCACGATATGGAAGAAATGACCTGGGAGTTAGAATCTGAGATGAAGTCAAGATATCCTCACCTCTTCGATATACCAGGTACGCACCCTAATTTTGAGGACGAAATTTCATAAGAAGGGGAGGTTGTAAGACCCCAACTTTTATGAATAAAGATTAATTTCTCTCTAAATATATTTTTGAATATTATGGTGTGGATATGATATAATGTTATAGTTGTAAGACCCCAACTTATTATAAATAAAATTAAATTTGCTCTATTTATTATTTTGAAATAGTAAGGGTTGATTTGATTAATGTGGTTAGTTATGGGTAAAATGCGCAAATATTTTAAATATGCAAGTGGATATAAAATATTTATTTTTATCGGAGAATATTCATTTGGTCGTGAAATATTCTTCTTTGCTTGGGAATATTCGTATTAATGGTGCGACCTTGTGTGGGCCCATAACTGAAAGCGATTGGATGAAGAAAGCGACAAGTATAAGTTGTTTATAAATAACTGGCGTAGTTATTCAAGTTAAAACACAAGAAGTATTGCGGTATTGCACCAATTATTGATTCTTACGTGGGAAGACATTACTCAATAATTGTTACGATGTGAATTCTCGTTCAATATTCTACTTTATTGATTCAATAATTGCTACATTGATATTTTATATTATTGTTGTTTTAATAATTGTCACTACACAGTATTTTCATTATCAGATCAATAATTCATATTATTTGAATAATATTATTAGATAAAATTATTGACAATGTCTAGAAAGTTCTGTCTAAGGAGAGGTTTGGTCACCTAATTGCGCGCCAGTAAGGAGAAATCCTTATTGGAAAGCCCTCTCTTTCTTGGGAACTGCCTGTTTGTCAGTATTGTGATTCTGTAATATTATTTGTGAATAATTAATTATTAATTTATATGATAAGGAAAACATTCATTTTATGTGGATATAGATGGAGAAAATTTTTTAATGTGACAATTGTTGAAAAATTGATATTTTATCTTTTTCTGATAAAATAATTCATTTAAATATATTATTATATTTTAATAATATAATAATGGTGATATTTTTACAATAAATGTGGGATATATGAATATATGAGGAGAAAGAGTATTTTTGTTGTAAGAGTTGTTTAAAACACGTTAAACATGTCTATGGGCCCATTTCTTGACTGAAATTTGATTATAGCCTATAAAATCGCCCGTTTGTGGATTTTGGTCAATTTCTGTTTGGAATTTAGAAAAACTTTCTTCTGCAAAGTTGTAGAGAATGAAATTTTCTATGAAAAAGACATAAGGTTCAAATTTTTCTCATAAAAGGGCTATTGATTATGAATTACTGAAGTTCCAAAGTTCCAGAATAATTGATTTTTGGAGTTTAAAATATTTATTTTAAGAAAAACGTTTTTTACATTTTGTGGGCCTCATTTAACATGTGTTAAGTTGCTGAATTCAGATTCTTGGTATGCGTAGGAAATTTATATAAATATATTATTATTTTATTAAATTTTCTGCTTTGGTGTTCTAAGCATTTTCTTATAAATAGGGTGCTTAAGTTAGAATTAAAAATCACACCAGAAACTGAAGTTTTTTTTTTCTCTCTATATTATCGGCGTATTATTGTGAGTATTTTGATATTTTGAGTCTTTCTTTATACGGTCTGAGTTCCTTCAACACTATATCTGGTATTCCAAATTTAAATCTGATCTTTTCAAGTAAGAGATATTATTTTTAAAAAATGATATTATTTCTTCTAATATCATTATTCAGGAATATTGGTAAGATTTTTCTTGTGAAATTCTTGTCTTTTAGTGTAATGGGGTTATTATTCACGATATCTAAGACTATTACGAATACGACACTTATTCACGGAAAAATTAAATTTTTATTTTTTGTCCTAAATATCTATTATGGATACTAGCTTTGATTGTATCCATGTTTTGATCATTCTTGAATTTTACTTCACTATGAGTATTTATGAAGTATTTTTGAACTCGGATTGTTTAAAGAACCAATCCTTAGTATTTGTTCTTTTATTTCACTGGATTTGTTTTCTTTAAAATATTTTTCATCATCCTCGGTCTTAAATGATGGTATTCTATGAATATCTTTGGCACGTAGTAAAAGATGGTTGATTTTCTTATGAATATCTTTGGCCCGTAGTGTAAAAGATACGGTGTTGAGATAAACATGATTGATCGATGAATATCTTTGGCTGTAGAGTGCAAAGATGAATATTTGATTCAAGATGAATATTGGTTGATGTTACGAGGATAAAATATTGATGATGGACTTTTAAATTCATAGATTATAGTAAATTTCATTCTCTACGTAACTCTTCTATGAATTATTATTTCGCCACTGAATATTGATCCGAAACTTGTTATACTATTGTATTTTATCGATTTTTCCTGTTGAAGACTAACGATAATTTGTTCTATATTATCTTAGTCATAATATTTTTCTTGAAATTTGGTTGAGCTCACCCTTTTCCTTTTTGTTCCATTTTTCTTCTCGAGAGGCGAGAATGTAGTAAATCTTACTCTGGGTATGGAATGAAGGTTCTAGAAAGTTGTTTAGTAGTCCTCACTATTTTTGTAAAATAATATACCAATAATTGTAATGAGGACTTATTTGGGTGTGAATATTGTCTGCAGGCAACAATATTTGTGTTTAAACTCACAGTTTTCATGTTGTATTAATAAAGTTGTAGTTGTTTCTGTACCATGTTATTGACGACTCAAAATGGGTGATGTATACCTATTTTGGGGGCGTCACAATAGTTAATAGGTAATATTTACAAAATTTGCAAAGTAAGCAAAGTGGTTATATAATATTCGATTGGTTGGGGAATATTCGTTTTAAGAGAGAATATTCAGACGACGTACAATAATCATTAGTGGACCTATTAATGAAAGTATTGTCGTAAAGAAAAACGACATAATTATCTTTTATTAAAAATAACGGCGGAAGTGTTACGATTAAAGCGTTGAACTACCCAAAGTAGTAAAAGTACAAAGAATACACGCGTGGTTGCATAAGTAGCACTGCGGTATTGGTTATTGATCTTACATTGAGAAGTCACTCAGTTATACTCAATTATTACTACGATAATTCTTTGCATCATATCTCATATTATTGATTCGATTATTATCACGATTATCATTTGCATAATATGATATATTATTAAATCAATAATTGAGGCGACAAAGTTGTTCATATTATTAAATTGCAATATTTACAATGTCTCTAAGTTACATCGAGGAGAAGTTTGGTCACCTAATTGCGTGCCGACAGGAGAAATCCTTATCGGAAAGCCCCCTCTTTCCTGGGAACGACCTGATTGTTAAATATTGTGAGTTATAATATCAATAATGAATAAGTTCGTGTTGATTAAAGATGAATTTAATAGTTCCATTATTTTGAAATTATTTGTGTTAGTGAAAATCGACATTTATTTCAATAATAATTGATGTTTGGAGGTTATATTATTCAATCGGGTATTCGGGGCACTTTTCGTATCGGAGTACTATTCACGAGTTACTATTCACGGGGTACTATTCACCCGAAAAATATATTTCTTTTCGGTCCAAATCATTTTTGGGTACAATATTATTCCATGAGGAGATGTCTTTAATTTTTCGGAATGGTTGGTTGAAATTATAATAAGTAAATCAATATGGATCGTTGATTTAAAGTTTTAATAGTAACTTGTCCTTTCAGTTTTCCAAGAGTTATTTGTCCCTTCAGTTTTCAAAGAGTTATTTGTCCCTTCAGTTTTCCAATAGTTATTTTTCCATTCAGTGTTTCAAGAGTTAATTGCCCATTCGCAAATAGTAGTTGTCTCTTCAATATTACCAAGAGTCATTTTAACCCTTCGTTAAGACCAAGAGCCACTTTCAGTTCTTCTATAAATAGAAGCTCATTCCTTCATTATTTCTTACGAATTCAGTGAAACTCTAGAGAGAGAAACTATAGAGAGAAAGAAGAAAAATATTCTGCTACTTCACTTTTCCAATATCCAGTTTTTCTAAAGGTAAGGGGTATTATTCTTTCGTATTCATGAAGAGAATTATTTTCTTTCAATACTCGTAAGAGTTGTTATTCCATTCTTCATTATTATGTTGGAATAACCTATTTATGCGAAGTACCACATACATGGTGAAATTCTTCTATTATTCAATTCTTCATTATTATGTTAGAATAACCTGTTTATGCGAAATACCGCATATATGGTAATATTCTTCTATTATTCCATTCTTTATTATTATGTTGGAATAACCCGTTTATGCGAAGTACCGCATACATGGTGAAATTCTTCTATTAATCCGCTTCTTTATTATTACGTCGAAATATCCCGATGCGTGCGTTTATCTGGGACTGGTTTCATTATTTATTATTCGTGCCGAAATATCACATGCGTGCGTTTCACTTGGGACCTAATTCCATTATTTATTATTACGTCATACGTGCGTTTACGAATGATCGATTCCATTATTTATTATTACATTGGGAATAACACATGCATGCGTGCGATCTATCCATGCGCGCATGGTGAATCCTTACGTTATTCCATTCTTTATTATTACATTGGAATAACACATACATGTGGATTACCACATGCATGGTGAATGATCCTTTGTATTCATTCCTTATTAAATTGTGGAAATGATTCATATCGTGGATTACCGCGTGGCGGTGAAAATCCATTTTCATAGATTTCATATATTACGTTATACTCGGTTGGTTAAAGTTTTGGCTTCTATACTCCATGAAATTAGTAGAATATCCTTGATATTTGTGCTTCATCCAGTATCTTTTGATGAAAATATTCTTTTGAGCATTCTTGAATTTTACTCCACAAAGCAGTATCATGTTGACAATTTGGACGTTATTGAGTTCTGGATAAATTAATTCTTAAACTTTTTTTATTGAATTATTATGTCATTGTCATCATCCTCATGCTTATATTGTAATGAAAGTCATCTTTAGCTTACGTGCATAGATGCACTTAGTATGATTATGACCAGGGATCATTCGATATAATCATGACCTGTAATGTTATAAATGATATGGTAAAAGTCCTCAGTGGCCTGTAATACATTGATGGATAATTTTTGGTATGATTATGACCAGGGATTGTTCGGTATAGTCATGATCATTGATGATTTAATGAATATCCTTGGCCCGTAGTACATGGATGATTAGATGATGTATTTTATTTATTAAGCTGAGTCTCAGCGATAAAAATTGATGAAAACATTTTATACCATAGAAGATAGTAGATTTTATTCTTTACTTGACTCTTCTAATGGATTGCTTGTTCCGCTGCAATTAAACTTGATGTCTATTGTATTTTATCAGTTTAACATTGTTGAAGACTATTTATAATTTATCCTGTTTTATCTTAGTCATAATATTTCTTCTTGGGCTAGTTGAGCTCACCCTTTCTTAACCTTTATTCTCTTGGAAAATGAGAATATAGTTAATTAGCGAGTGGGGAAAGGAGTGACGGTCCAGATGATAGCATTAGTAGTCCTCACTATTGTAAGACCCCAACTTTTTTGAATAAAAATGAATTTTCTATAAAATATCATTTTTGAATATTATGGAATAATTTGATATAATGTTATAGTTGTGGGTAGTATTTATAAATTCCGCGAAAGTATGCAAGTTGTTATATTATATTCGATTGGTGGGGAATATTCGTTTTAGCGAGGGAATATTTATAATGACGTATAATCATTAGTGGACCTCATAATGTAAATTATTTATCGGATTGAAAAGCGACAAAAAAATATTTTATTAAAAATAACGACGAAGTTTTACAATTATATTTGTTGAACTACTCGGTAGTAAAAGTACAATAATAATGGCGTGGTTGCGTAGTAGCACACGGTGATTGATTATTGATCTTACGTGGGAAGTCATCACAGTTTTATTTTATTACTATATATATATAATAGAGTATATATATATATATATATATATATATATATATATATATATATATATATAAGGTATGTATATATATATATATATGTAGTTGTTAAGTTGTCAGTGGGTGGGGAGAAAAGTTGATATTCACGTGGGGAAGAGTTCAATTATTATTATATATATATATATATATATAGATGTATAGCCTTATTGACAATTTGGTGAAGGAAGGAAGTATCTTTATTATATATATATATATATATATATATATATATATATATATATATATATATATATATATCTACTATGACCTCCTTAGCCCTTATGGTATCGAGCAAGTATTTGTTCTTTGTTACAGCGACCGGTAAGATCTTACGATTTGCTTCATTAAGCTTTGTTTTTCAAAAATCATATCATCCTTTATCGAAGTCACCTAACTTCTTGTAGAACACCTTGTTTATTTGTCGACCCTAGGTAAGTCTCTTGTGCGGCGGTGAGGGTTTAGAACAATAGGTATGAGTCTACCCGGTAAGAGGGTGCGAATGGAAGATAAAGAGTGAATAATTTTGAACCCGGTAATAATAGTAGGTTATTTAGATCAAACTCCTCGACTAGTCATAGGTCGACCTTGCAACCTTTACGGACATAGTTAATCGGGAAGAAAGCAGTTATGAAAATATCGGTCAAGTTTTACATAAGCTGGAATATACCGAAATTTCTCCCAAAGAAATTTATCGATCGACATTTTAGATAACTTTAAAAGCAGTTATAATGTTAAAAGCGGTTGAAAAGGTCTATCTTTATTAACAAAAAGTATGAAAATTGTAGCCTTCTTTCCCCGGATGTTATTAAAAACATAGAAAAAAGGGTTATAATTTCATCCACATAGAGGTCTGGATTCAAGTAGCAGTTAAACCATTGAATATTAAAGGAATTAATTCAAGTATCTACCTCATGTCTCGGAGATGCTAGATTTTGAATTATTATCCAAGCATAATAGGTGCTATGGAAAGCGATCGCCTGATGGTCTATTCATTTTAATTTGTTTTCGACTTCACACTTAGTCTAAGTGATCGACACCTATTAAAAGCTTTAACATTGAATATTAAAGCAATGGGAGAAATTACACAAATGATTGAAGGTTCTCGACCAATTGCTCAATCTATAGAATTTATTATAAGACCATGAAGACTAATTTGAGCGTCCATGCTCTTAATAAAAGCCCTAAAGATCACCTTTGTATTAATTCAAAGTTCGACCCGGTGATGCTAATATCCGGATCCCTAGAACAATTCTATGGAAAGATATTACATTACCAAGTCGATGGATTTTACTAAGTGAAATACCACGGTGACTGTAGTAAACAACGTAGTAAACATTGAAAACATAAGGCAATTTTACGATGGGCTGTCAAAGTTAGCTTTGAGCGTTCTAGAAGACCGATTATTATAGAGGACTATTCTAGTTCTTGACTCTTACATGAATACACTAGAAGAGATTACGAAGTCCTTAGTAACCCCATACATAAGAGACATTAAGTTAAAAGGAATTTTAAATCAAGGTCAAGCAAGTCATCCTTGTTATTCTTGTCACCCTCGAATTACCCGGTAGAAGAGAAGCTCTTCTTCTCCAGGCTCGCCGAGCTTCCAACTCGATCGATTTTGATGTTCGATTAATAATCAATTAAGAGTCATTAAGAAAGAATTTGTGTTAGATTGGATTAATCTTGTGAATGATTTTAACTCCAAATCTAATAAAATTAAAAGACATCAATTTAGAAAAAATCACTTAGCGAGAAAGAAAAAGAGATAAAATTGTCGATAAATGGAAGAAATTTATTGGTAGTGAAGAAATTAATATTACCTTCTACGATTGGTATGAAGCGATATCAATATAAATCTGATGTTATAACTAAAACTCGATGGGTTAAAGAAGACAAGTCTAAGGTCTCAAATCTAGTCACCCACCCTTAGAATCATCTTAATTTGAGGTAAAAAATACTTGATAATAGCCGGTCCATTTAAAATCTCAATGGAATTAATGATGATAAAAAAAATCATAGAAACGGTTAAATTTTAGTAACGATACCTATGGCTGTAGGAAAAGCAGTTAGGCGAGGATTGAAGAAAAATTTGAAGAAAATATAATTAAAAACCGAGTCAAAAATTGTTCAACCACTATTAAAACTACGGAAAATAGAGAAAAATTAGGTTTACCTAATAAAGGCGTTGATCTTACTATAGCCATTGATCGGTTATTTAAAATTAAAAACAAAAGGTGAGCAGGAAGCAAGCGGTACTATTGCTTTATTATCGATCAGATTAACTACGATAATGAAAGCGATAGTCGATCGATAGTCAATCGACTACCTCATCGATCTGAGATATTTATGAGCGAGTTAAATAAGTTAGCGAATCCATAATACTAGTATGACCGAAATTGGTATTCTAGACCAGACTCCTCGGATCTACAATTTGAGAGAGAAATCTAGATAAACAATTTTACATTTAAATCTAATAAAATTTATGAATGGAATATTGGCGGATTTAGCGAACAAGAAATCCTCGATAAGTTAAATCATATGTCCGTGGTGGCAAAGCGACTATCTAACTAAATTCAACACTCTAACTTCGACGGATATTGTTGAATTATTGGCTAGTGGATTTCTGGTATTCTCGGATCTTGGTGGGAAAAACATCTCTTTGAAGATTCTAGATTATCTATAATCCATCTTTGTTCGATTGAATCTTTGAAGGCAACCCGATTTTTAATGAAACTATAGGAATAGGGCCACACGATGGAGTAAATACTTTGATTTATACTATAATAAAACACTTCGTAGGAACCCCGGTAACATCTTTGAAAGAATTCACGATCATTAAGTAATCTCACTTGTCCCCCTCTAAGTGACTTTAGATGGTACAAAGATGTTTTTACTTCTAGAGTTATGATGAGAAATGATGAGTAATAAACCTTTTTGGAAAGAAAAATTTGTTAATGGTTTCTGAGTCCTTATTTCTTTCATAAAGTTAAGTGAAGAACTTAGTAAAAATTTAGGATATATTGATTATGATAATCTCACTTATGGTGACATAATCAGTTATATTCAAAAGATAGGATTAAAAATGTGCATTGATTTTAAGTTAGCCAAACAAGCTAGTAAAAACAAGAAGAAAGCTAAATATGAGCTCGGAACATTACTGCGAGCAATATGGTTTACCTCTGTGGCTCCTTACAAGCGAAAACACGAGCATAAACATATTGACTCTCACGAAGTCATAGGCGTCACAAGAAAAGCCGCGGTCATCATAGAGATAAGAATCAAGATAATTATTATAATAAGCCCAAACCCATTAATAAAAAAGCAGAATAAAAGAACTAAAAATTTGATAAAAGTAAAATTGTGTGTGCCACGATTGTGGGCAAAAGGTCATTATAAAAGTGAATGCAAAAAATAAAGCGAAGTTGTCTCGATTAAATATTACTAGCGAAGATCTTTGAATATATACTAGAGTTAATGAGAATAGAAAATGAAGTTAGTAATAATGAAGACTCTCAACATTTCATATTCCTCACGATCTTAACGGTGAAAATAATTGAGGCGATGATGCAAGCGAAGTCACCATCTGTCTTAATAATTGCAATGAAAATTGTTGCACTAAAAGATTAATGTAATTAACAAGGATGATGAAGAGAGTTCTTTGTTAATTGACTTAATTAGTAAAATCAACGATCTAAGTTAAAAGCCCGATACACAAAAGCAGTTAAAAGATTTATTAACTAAAGATAATAGAAAGCGATAAGTTTATTAAAGCTAAAAAGAAACCAATTTTAGTCTTAATAAAACTTTGGAAAGATTTAAATCTCGAGTTAAAAAGTCGGTCTTCGAATTAAATCAAGAAGTTAATAAATTAAAGAAAGAAATTGCTAATTTAAAAATAGAAGTCTCTATTCTAAGAAAAGATTTAGATAAAAGGCACGATCTTGGATCAATGATTCCTCATCGGTGATGAAAATCACGATGAACGAGAATCATCTGGTACTAAAGATATTTCGGACTTATTTATTGAGGTCTTTCACTTAAAAGAATTAAAGACATCACCATTCGGAAATGGTATGTTTCTATTAACCTAGTTGTGGATAAAAACTTTTCAATACGACTTCTTTGCGCTTGGTCGATCTGGTGCGAGACTTAAATTGTATCAAGAAGGTCTAATCAACTAAATATTACAAAAAAACCGGTGAAAAATTGAATTGACTAATGGTAGTCAAATGGAAATAAAATATAAATTACCAAAAGTACATATTTGTCAAGATAACATGTGTTTCAAAACATCTTTTGTTTTGATTAGCAATCTCTGAGACAAAATTATTTTGGGTTTACCATTTATATACTTATTATACCCATTTACGACTAGTAATGAAGGATTAACTTTGTAAACATTTAGGAAAGAAAATAACATTTAAGTTTCTTATTAAACGAAAAGAAAGAGATTTAAAATACATTCAAGAAGAATCCATTTCAAATCATTGAATTTAATAAACTGTAAATCTACACATTTGAATTTCTTGAAAGAAGAAATCAAATATAAAAGAATTGAAGAACAACTTCAAAATGAAGAGATTCGGTTAAAAATTGAAGAATTAAAAACCTACATGAAGAATAACCTTTGTTACGATTCCCCGATGCCTTTTGGCATAGAAAAAACATATGGTTAGGCTTCCTTATCTTTAAGGAATTCAAAGAACATTTAATTCCCACTAAGGCTGAACTATTCGGATGAGTCGTGAACAAATGGAGTTATGTAAAAATGAAGTCAATGATCTCCTCAATAAAGGGTTAATTAAACCCAGTAAATCCCCTTGGTCTTGCTCTGCCTTTTTTTATGTCAACAATGAAGCAGAAAAAGAAAGAGGTGTACCTCGTTTAGTTATCAATTACAAACCATTGAACAAGGTCTTAGAATGGATTAGGTACCCCCTTCCCAACAAAGGCGACCTTATCGATAGGTTAAGTAATGCCACCATTTTCGATAAATTAGAGCCTTAAATCGGTTTACGGCAAATTGCCATTCATCACGATGATCGGTACAAGCTTGACATTCACCACTCCGTTTGGACATTATGAATGGAATGTTAGGGCATTTGCTTTAAAAAATGCTCCAGTGAATTTCAAAATATCCTCGATGACATATTAAACCCTTTCGACCATTTTATCGTTGTTTATATCGACGACATTCTCGTTTACTCCAAGACTATTGAAGAACACGAAAAACATTTAAAATCGTTCTTCACTTCTTATTAAAGTAAATGGTCTTGTTCTTTCTCCTTCCAAATGCGACTGTTTTGGTCAGAATAAGGTTTCTTGGTCTTAATATCTTGATGGACAAGTTGACCTATTGAGCAAAGCTATTGATTGATTTGACAAGTTCCCGGATAAGATAACGATAAAACCCAGCTGCGAGAGATTTCTTGGCTCATTTGAATTATATAAGGCAAGTTCTGAGAATCTCGGGAAGATTTGCAAACCTCTTTTTGGCGTTTGCAAAATAATCCTCCACCTTGGTGACATTCATACTTACTGCGGTCCAACAAGTTAAAAAATATATCAAGACATTGCCTGCCTTGGCATTTCAATGATTGACTTTCAAAATTGTTGAGGCCAAGCGCCTCGGATATTGGATTCGGAGGCATTCTTAAACAAAAGTTAACATCTGTTTCCCCTGAACAAATTGTTCGGTTTCATTCCGGCGCATGGAATACTACACAATCAAAATATAGTACTATTAAAAAAGAAATTCTTTCATTGGTATTATGTATTAATAAATTTCAAAATGACTTATTAAATCGAAATTTACGGTTCGCATTGGTTGCAAGTCGACGAATACATTTAGTAAAGGATGTTGAAAATTTAGCCTCTAAGCATTCTTTAGCTAGATGGCAAGCTTTATTAAGCATTTTTGATTTTGATATTGAATACATTAAAGGCAAAAATAATTCTATTCACTGATTTTCTTACGGAGAATTTATTCATACAGTCTTATCTGATCGTGAGTCTCGAGAGGTTCATCCTCTCTCTCGGGGTCAAGAATTAAGCCTAGTGGCCCAAGTAATCAACCAGAGGTACCTTAGTCCCTCACCCGAGTTACCCACTGTCATCGGTCGAACAAATTTTACATTCTTGGGACAATCCCCAAGCCTACTGATTCGATACTAGTTAATAAAACTTTGAACCCATTGACCCATTCGGTAACCAATGAAGACCTCGTCTTGACTCCCGATCACTCCTCTTACGAGCATGTGCTCAAATGGGAAAGTTATTTGTTTCATATTGAACCTTACATGAAGCCAAAAATGATCCGATTAAGCTGCTTTGCCCGATTTTTCCCTCCTGGTTGGCATTTTCCTCCTGCCGCTCCTTATAAGTCTCTTGTTTATTATAAGGACATTCTCCTTGAGACTGAGTCAGTAAATATCAAACCAATTTATGCAAACAATGATAAATCAAAAGTTCTTTATCATTCTTTGTATATTAAACAATTCCTTCAGATTTCCGATTGGGGTAAAAATCCCTCCGATCTAATGGATCTCTCTAGTCGTAGTAATCCCTTTTGCTTTTATGATTATATTGGCGCTTTGGTATAAGGTTCTCCTTCATCGAGCGAGTCCGTAGTCATTCTGGTTTATTCGATTCGATCATAAATTCAAAAGTCAATCCTTATTGGTTCGTCCCTACGGTGGTATAGGCATGGTTCTACTATGACCTCCTTCAAACCCCCTTAAGGTCAAGTTACCCATTTTGCTAATAATAGTAAACAGATCAAAGAATGAGAACATTCCTCTCTCTCTCCTCTTCATTAGTAAAAATACAAAGTTCCTGGATCCTTAAATGGCAATCGGTATTTCTCCACCCTCTCTGTTGCTAGTAATTGGTGATTATCTACGATCCACTCCCTCGACTTTCCGCTTTTTCTACATCAAGTGGTGGGATAAGTTCGGCGTTATGAGAATCATTGGTCGGGTTCAACAAGAATTTCTGTTGCCCCTATTCGGTTCGATCGATTCCCGATCATTTAGGCTAAGGATTTCTAAAGCCATTCCTTTAGAACCCTCTTCCTCTCAGTCGAGAAAAAGATTTCAAAAGAATCTAAGTCAAAAACCGGTCCTCTGGGATCCTCCATTCCGTAGCATTTCGATTTCAAAGATTGCTCGGTAGTGAGTTAAAACTTATTGCTCAAGCCCTCGATAAAAGAATTGATGAGTTACGAAGAAGCCTCTAGGCATTCTCGACTTCTTCCCGGAATGATTTCGGTTAGCGATTTGCGAAGAAGATGATGGTGCATACGATCCCTACGGCACCATCGACCTTGAGGATGCTCGAGACCCATTGCACGACATCTCTGGTTTAGCGATTCTTTATTATTCGATTCGTGACCGATTCTTTGGATCGGCTTTCCGTGACGATTCTTTATTGATTAGACCCGACACACTTTTCTCGTGACGATTCTTATTGATTAGCGACACACCTTTCCGTGACGATCAAATGATTCCTTTTCGGTAGAAAGTAGCTCAGCGATAAAAGAGGCTCTTTTCCGCAAAGAAAGAAGAGTCGAGTCAAAAGTTGTCGGCCCGAAGCATCTGTAATAGTCAAAAGTTAGCCTTTGTTTATCAGCGGTTGCTTATGCATACTTTTACTTTTGCTTTTACCTTAGTAACTTGCTTTTACTTTTGCTTTTACTTTAGTAATTCACTTTTACCTAAGTGAAATGTTTCTTACTTTACCCAGTAAATGTAGCAGTTCCCTTTCCTTGTTACATAAAGGAAGGCGAGCTCATTTTAGCAAATCGAGTTTTGAAACTTAGAAAGACTACGAGAGCTCTCTCTCTCGGAAGAATCTTTAGTTTCTACCTCGATCGACCTCTTAACCTCTCTTCTCCAATTCTCTAGTTAAATGTTTTAAATTTGTAAGTACTTGTTTTATTTTCAATTCTTAGTTTGTTTGCTTGTATTATTATTACAATTGAGTTACTTATTTATAAAGGCGTGTTTTTTATTTGTATCTTCTTCTCTCTCTCATTCTTCTAATTTTATCTTAGCCCTTATGGTATCAAAGCCAAGTTACTTATGGTATCGAGCGAGTTGTTGTTATTTTGTTCTAGCGACCCGATAAGATCTTACGATTTGCTTCATTAAAAGCTGTTTTCAAAAATCATTTCATCCTTTATCGGAAGTCACCTAACTTCTTGTAGAACACCTTGTTCATTTATCGACCCTAAGTAAGTCTCTTGTGCGGCGGTGAAGGGTTTAAGAACAATAGGTATGAGTCTACCCGGTAAGAGTGCGAATGGAAGATAAAGAGTGAATAATTTTGAACCCGGTAATAATGAGTAGGTTATTTAGATCAAACTCTCTCATTTAGTCATAGGTCGACCTTACTGACCTTTACGGACATAGTTAATCGGGAAGAAAGCAGTTATGAAAATATCGATCGAGTTTTACATAAGCTGGAATATACCGAAATTTCTCCCAAAAGAAATTTATCGATCGACATTTTTAGATAACTTTAAAGCAGTTATAATGTTAAAAGCAGGTTGAAAAGGTCATATCTATTAACAAAGAGTATGAAAATTGTAGCCTTCTTTTCCCGGATGTTATTAAAAACATAGAAAAAAAGGTTATAATTTCATCCACATAGTCTAGTTCAAGTAGCAGTTAAACCATTGAATATTAAAGGAATTAATTCAAGTATCTACCTACATCTCGGAGATCTTTAGATTTTGAATTATTATCCAAGCATAATAGGTGCTATGGAAGCCGATCGCCTGATGGTCTATTCATTTTAATTGCTTTCACGACTTCACACTTAGTCAAGTGATCGACACTATTAAAAGCTTTAACATTGAATATTAAAGCAATGGGAGAAATTACACAAATGATTGAAGGTTCTCAACGATTGCTCAATCTATAGAATTTATTATAAGACCATGAAGACTAATTTGAGCGTCCGTGCTCTTAATAAAAGCCCTAAAGATCACCTTGTATTAATTGAAAGTTCAACCGGTGATTAATATCCGGATCCTAGAACAATTCTATGGAAAGATATTACATTACCAAGTCGATGGATTTTACCAAGTGAAATACCACGTGACTGTAGTAAACAACGTAGTAAACATTGAAAACATAAAGGCAATTTTACGATGGAGCTGTCGAAGTTAGCTTTGAGCGTTCTAGAAGACCGATTATTATAGAGGACTATTCTAGTTCTTGACTCATACATGAATCGCACTGAAGAGATTACGAAGTCCTTAGTAACCCTTACATAAGAGACATTAAGTTAAAGGAATTTTAAATCAAGGTCGAACAAGTCATCCTTGTTATTCTTGTCACCCTCGAATTACCCGGTAGAAGAAAAGCTCTTCTTCTCAGGCTCATACGAGCTTCGACTCGATCGATTTTGATGTTCGATTAATAATCAATTAAGAGTCGTTAAGAAAGAATTTGTGTTAGATTGGATTAATCTTGTGAATGATTTTAACTCCAAATCTAATAAAAATAAAAGACATCAATTTAGAAAAAATCACCTTATTTGAGAAAGAAAGAGATAAGATTGTCGATAAATGGAAGAAATTTATTAGTAGTGAAAAAATTAATATTACCTTCTACGATTGGTATGAAGCGATATCGATATAAATCTGATGTTATAACTAAAACTCGATGGGTTAAAAAAGACAAGTCTAAGGTCTCGTCTAGTCACCCACCCTTAGAATCATCTTAATTTCGGTAAAAAATACTTGATAATAGCGGTCCATTTAAAATCTCGATGGAATTAATGATGATAAAAAAATCATAGAAACGGTTAAATTTTAGTAACAATACCTAGCAATTTGTAGGAAAAGCAGTTAGGCGGATTGAAGAAAAATTTGAAGAAAATATAATTAAAAACCCGAGTCAAAAAATTGTTCAACCACTATTAAAACTACGGAAAATAGAGAAAAATTAGGTTTACCTAATAAAGGCGTTGATCTTACTATAGCCATTGATCGGTTATTTAAAAATTAAAAAAAAAGTGAGGCAGGAAAGCAAGCGGTACTATTGCTATTATCGATCAGATTAACTACGATAATGAAAGCGATAGTCGGTCGATAGTCAATCGACTACCTCATCGATACAAGATATTTATGAGCAGTTAAATAAGTTAGCGAGTCCATAATACTAGTATGACCGAGAAATTGGTATTCTAGACCAACTCCTCCGGATCTACAATTTGAAGAGAAATCTAGATAAACAATTTTACATTTGATCAATAAAATTTATGAATGGAATATTGGCGGATTTAGCGAACAAGAAATCCTCGATAAGTTAAATCATATGTCCGTGGTGGCAAAAACGACTATCTAACTAAATTCAACACTCTAACTTCGACGGATATTGTTGAATTATTGGCTGAGTGGATTCTGGTATTCTCGGATCTTGGTGGGAAAAACATCTCTTTGAAGATTCTAGATTATCTATAATCCATCGCATTCGATTGAATCTTTGAAAGCAACCCGATTTTTAATGAAACTATAGGAATAGGGCCACGATGGAGTAAATACTTTGATTTATACTATAATAAAACACTACCGTAGGAACCCCGATAACATCTTTGAAAGAATTCACGATCATTAAGTAATCTCAACTTGTCCCCTCTAAGTGACTTTAGATGGTACAAAGATGTTTTACTTCTAGAGTTATGATGAGAAATAGCGGTAATAAACCTTTTGGAAAGAAAAATTTGTTAATGGTTTCTGAGTCCTTATTTGCTCATAAAGTTAAGTGAAGAACTTAGTAAAATTTAGGATATATTGATTATGATAATCTCACTTATGGTGACATAATCAGTTATATTCAAAAGATAGGATTAAAAATGTGCATTGATTTTAAGTTAGCCAAACAAGCTAGTAAAGACAAGAAGAAAGCTAAATATGAGCTCGGAACATTACTGCGAGCAATATGGTTTTTACCTCTGTGGCTCTTACAGAGCGAAAACACGAGGCGTAAACATATTGACTCTCACGAAGTCATAGGCGTCCTGAAAAAAGCCGCGGTCATCATAGAGATAAGAATCAAGATAATTATTATAATAAGCCCAAACCCATTAATAAAAAGCAGAATAAAGAACTAAAAAATTTGATAAAAGTAAAATTGTGTTACCCGCGATTGTGGGCAAAAAAAGGTCATTATAAAAGTGAATGCAAAATAAAAAGCGAAGTTGTCTCGATTAAATATTACTAGCGAAGATCTTTGAATATATACTAGAGTTAATGAGAATAGAAAATGAAGTTAGTAATAATGAAGACTACAACATTTCATATTCTCTACGATACTAACGGTGAAAATAATTGACGATGTAGCAAGCGAAGTCACCATCTGTCTTTAATAATAACTGATGAAAATTGTTGCACTAAAAGATTAATGTAATTAACAAGGATGATGAAGAGAGTTCTTTGTTAATTGACTTAATTAGTAAAATCAACGATCTAAGTTAAAAGCCCGATACACAAAGCAGTTAAAAGATTTATTAACTAAAGATAATAGAGAAAGCGATAAGTTTATTAAAGCTAAAAGAAACCAATTTTAGTCTTAATAAAACTTTGGAAAGATTTAAATCTCAAGTTAAAGAAGTCAGTCTTCCAGAATTAAATCAAGAAGTTAATAAATTAAAGAAAGAAATTGCTAATTTAAAAATAGAAGTCTCTATTCTAAGAAAAGATTTAGATAAAAGGCCTGATCTTCGGATCAATGATTCCTCATCCAGTGATGAAAATCACGATGAACCAGAATCATCTGGTACTAAAGATATTTAGGACTTATTTATTCAAGGTCTTTCACTTAAAAAATTAAAGACATCACCATTCGGAAATGGTATGTTTTCTATTAACCTAGTTGTGGATAAAAACTTTTCAATCGACTTCTTTTGCCTTGAGTCGATCTGAGTCTGAGATTTAAATTGTATCAAGAAGGTCTAATCGACTAAATATTACAAAAAACCGGTGAAAAATTGAATTGACTAATGGTAGTCAAATGGAAATAAAATATAAATTACCTAAAGTACATATTTGTCAAGATAACATGTGTTTCAAAACATCTTTTGTTTTGATTCGCAATCTTCTGAGACAAAATTATTTTGGGTTTACCATTTATATACTTATTATACCCATTTACGACTAGTAATGAAGGATTAACTTTGTAAACATTTAGGAAAGAAAATAACATTTAAGTTTCTTATTAAACTAAAAGAAAGAGATTTAAAATACATTGAGAAGAATCCATTTCCAAATCATTGAATTTAATAAGCGTAAATCTACACATTTGAATTTCTTGAAAGAAGAAATCAAATATAAAAGAATTGAAGAACAACTTCAAAATGAAGAGATTAGGTTAAAAATTGAAGAATTAAAACCTACATGAAGAATAACCTTTGTTACGATTCCCCGATGCCTTTTGGCATAGAAAGAAACATATGGTTAGGCTTCCTTATGCTTTAAGAATTCAAAGAACATTTAATTCCCACTAAGGCTAGAACTATTCGGATGAGTCGTGAACAAATGGAGTTATGTAAAAATGAAATCAATGATCTCCTCAATAAAGGGTTAATTAAACCCGATGTAAATCCCCTTGGTCTTGCTCTTGCCTTTTATGTCGACAATGAAGCGAGAAAAAGAAAGAGGTGTACCTCGTTTAGTTATCAATTACAAACCATTGAACAAGGTCTTAGAATGGATTAGGTACCCCCTTCCCAACAAAGGCGACCTTATCGATAGGTTAAGTAATGCCACCATTTTCGATAAATTCGACCTTAAATGGGTTTACGGCAAATTGCCATTCATCACGATGATCGGTACAAAGCTTGACATTCACCACTCCGTTTGGACATTATGAATGGAATGTTCGGGGCATTTGGCCTAAAAATGCTCAGTGAATTTCAAAATATCCTCGATGACATATTAAACCCTTTGACCATTTTATCGTTGTTTATATCGACGACATTCTCGTTTACTCAAGACTATTGAAGAACACGAAAAACATTTAAAATCGTTCTTCTTCACTCTTATTAAAGTAAATGGTCTTGTTCTTTCTCCTTCCAAATGACTTTGTTTGAGGTCAGAATAAGGTTTCTTGGTCTTAATATCTTGATGGACAAGTTGACCTATTGAGCGAGCTATTGATTCATTGACAAGTTCCCGGATAAGATAACTTGATAAAACCCCAGCTGCGAGAGATTTCTTGGCTCATTCATTTGAATTATAAGCAAGTTCTCTGAGAATCTCGGGAAGATTTTTGCAAACCTCTTTTTTGGCGTTTGCAAAATAATCCTCCACCTGGTGACATTCATACTACTGCGATCCAACAAGTTAAAAAATATGTCAAGACATTTGCCTGCCTTGGCATTTCAATGATTTGACTTTCAAAATTGTTGAGGGCCAAGCGCCTCGGATATTGGATTCGGAGGCATTCTTAAACAAAAGTTAACATCAGATTTCCCTGAACAAATTGTTCGGTTTCATTCCGTGGCATGGAATACTACAATCAAAATATAGTACTATTAAAAAAGAAATTCTTTCATTGGTATTATGTATTAATAAATTTCAAAATGACTTATTAAATCGAGAAATTTACGGGTTCGCATTGATTGTAAGTCGACCCAAATACATTTAGTAAAGGATGTTGAAAATTTAGCCTCTAAGCATTCTTTAAGCTAGATGGCAAGCTTTATTAAGCATTTTGATTTTGATATTGAATACATTAAAGGCAAAAATAATTCTATTCTGATTTTCTTACGGAGAATTTATTCATACAGTCTTATCTGATCATGAGTCTCTCGAGGTTCATCCTCTCTCTCGAGGTCAAGGTCGCCCTAGTGGCCCAAGTAATCAACCAGAGGTACCTTAGTCCCTCACCGATTACCCCAATCATCGGTCGAACAAATTTTACATTCTTGGGACAATCCCCAAGCCCTACTGATTCGATACTAGTTAATAAACTTTGAACCCATTGACCCATTCGGTAACCCAATGAAGACCTCGTCTTGACTCCCGATCACTCCTCTTACGAGCATGTGCTCAAATGGGAAAGTTATTTGTTTCATATTGAACCTTACATGAAGCGAAAAAATGATCCGATTAAGCTTAACTTTGCCTTGATTTTTCCCTCTCTGGTTGGCATTTTCCTCCTATGGCTCCTTATAAGTCTCTTGTTTATTATAAGGACATTCTCCTTGGCCCGAGTCGGTAAATATCAAACCAATTTATGCAAACAATGATAAATCAAAAGTTCTTTATCATTCTTTGTATATTAAACAATTCCTTGATTTCGGATTGGGGTAAAAATCCCTCGATCTAATGGATCTCTCTAGTCATAGTAATCCCTTTTGCTTTTATGATTATATTGGCGCTTTGGTATAAGGTTCTCCTTCATCGAGCAGAGTCCCATAGTCATTCTGGTTTATTCGATTCGATCATAAATTCAAAAGTCAATCCCTTATTGGTTCGTCCTCACGGTGGTATAGGCATGGTTCTACTATGACCTCCTTCCGAAACCCCTTAAGGTCCAAGTTACCCATTTTGCTAATAATAGTAAACAGATCAAAGAATGAGAACATTCCTCTCACTCTCCTCTTCATTAGTAAATCAAAGTTCCTGGATCCTTAAATGGCAATACGGTATTTCTCCACCCCTCTTGTTGCTAGTAATTCGTGATTATCTACGATCCACTCCCTCGACTTTCCGCTTTTCTACATCAAGTGGTGGGATAAGTTCGGCGTTAACGAGAATCATTGGTCGGGTTCAACAAGAATTTCTGTTGCCCCTATTCAGTTCGGTCAATTCCCCAGTCATTCAGTCTAAGGATTCTAAAGCCATTCCTTTAGAACCCTCTTCCTCAAGTCAGAAAAAGATTTCAAAAAGAATCTAAGTCAAAAACCGGTCTACTGAGGATCCTCCTGTTCCGTAGCATTTCGATTTCAAAGATTGCTCGGTAGTGAGTTAAAACTTATTGCTCAAGCCCTCGATAAAAGAATTGATGAGTTACGAAGAAGCCTCTAGGCATTCCTCGACTTCTTCCGAATGACTTCGATTAGCGATTTGCGAGAAGATGATGGTGCATCACGATCCCTACGGCACCATCGACCTTGAGATCTCGGGACCCATTTGCACGACATCTGAGTTTAGCGATTCTTTATTCTTGCTCGCTGACGATTCTTTATTTTCGTGACCGATTCTTTTCGTGACCGATTCTTTATTGATTACCGACACCTTTCGTGACCCGATTCTTTATTGATTAGCGAGACCTTTCCGTGACCCGATCGAATGATTCCACTTTCGGTAGAAAGTAGCTCAGCGATAATAAAAGGCTCTTTTCCATCGAAAGAAGAGTCGAGTCAAAAGTTGTCGACGAAAGCATCTGTAATAGTCAAAAGTTAGCCTTTGTTTATCAGCGGTTGCTTTATGCATACTTTTACTTTTGCTTTTACCTTAGTAACTTGCTTTTACTTTTGCTTTTACTTTAGTAATTCACTTTTACCTAAGTGAAATGTTTCTTACTTTACCCAGTAAATGTAACAGTTCCCTTTCCTTGTTACTATAAAAGGAAAGGCGAGCTCATTTGGCAAATCGAGTTTTGAAACTTAGAAAGACTACGAGCTCTCTCTCTCGGAAGAATCTTTAGTTTTACCTCGATCGACCCTCTTAACCTCTCTTCTCCAATTCTCTAGTTAAATGTTTTAAATTTGTAAGTACTTGTTTTATTTTCAATTCTTAGTTTGTAAATAGCTTGTATTACAATTCAGTTACTTATTTATAAAGACTGTGTTTTATTTGTATGCGCTCTCTCTGTTCTTCCTGTAATTTTATCTTCCGCCCCAGAATATATATATATGTATATATATATATATATATATTTGATGATAGTGGATGTTGGTGGAAAAATATGATTTTTGGTGGGGAATTATTATCAAGTGGTGTATGTTAAGTGGTAGTGAATGAATTAATTAATATATATATGTAAGACTTTGGTGGAAAAGGGGGGGGGGGAAATTTAATGGACACCGGAGGAGTATAATGAATGGGTGCGTTTTGTTTTCAAAAATGACATGTGTTTATATATATAATTATTATAAAATTTTGTTTTCTTTGACTTATTGGTTAACATTTGAAAAGTGAGCGTCAGTTGATCAACAAAATTCTGCCCGTGATAATATTTCTGTTGCGTCCGTAAATTATTTCTCAAATAGTATCCTTTCCATTCTCCTATAAATAGAAGTTCATTCCTTCATTATTTTCTTACGAATTCACTGAAACTCTAGAGAGAGAAATTTATAGAAAGAAATTATAGAGAGAAAGAAGAAAAGTGTTCTGCTATTTCACTACTCTTATATCCAGTTTCATTTACGGTAAGGGGTGTTATTCTTTCTTATTCATGAAGAGAGAACACATTATTCCATTCTTTATTGTTCATTGGAATAACTCAGACACGCTGCTACTACCTATACTTGGTGACATTATTCTATTATTCGTCTTTATTATACATTGGAATATCACATGCGTGTGTTTTACAGGACTGGTTTCATTATTTATTATTCCGTCTTTATTATTCTGTTGGAATATCCTGTCTGTGTGTTTTACACGTGACCTGGTTCCATTATTTATTATTCCGTCTTTATTATTCTATCGGAATATCCTATCTGTGCGTTTTACGTCGGATCTGGTTCCATTATTTATTATTCCGCACTTATTATTCTCATTGGAACATCCTGTCCGTTGTGAATTTCACCGACCTGGTTCCGTTATTATTATTTCGTTGGAATAACACGCCTATGCAAGCACCGCATACATGGTGATTTCTTTTGTTATTCCATTCGTTATTATACTCGGTTGGTTAAAATTTTGACTTCTATACTCCATGAAATTAGTGGAATATCCTTGATATTTGCGTTTCATCCAAAGATTTTTCATGGAAATATTCTTACGAGCATTCTTGAATTTTATTCTACAAAAAGCAAGTCATCGTGTTGACAATTTGGACGTTAGTAGTTCTGAATAAATTAATTCGTGAACTTGTTTTATTGAATTCTTATATCATCGTCATCATCCTCATGTTTATATTTTTTTTGAAAGTCATACGTATTCTGTAGTGCATAGATGGATTTGGTATAATTATGACTGAGGATTATTCGATTGTAATCATGACCGTAATGTTACAAAAGATGTGATAAAAGTCCTCATTGGCCCGTAGTGCATTGTTGGGACAGATTGTTGGCATGATCATGACCATTGATGAATACACAAATATCCTTGGCCCGTAGTGCATGGAATTAGTGGTCGTGACCCTAATGAATATCCTTGGCCGTAGTGCAGGAATGATGTGGATTATTTAATAAGATGAGTCTCAGCGATAAAAGTGATGAAAAACCTTTTAAATCATAAAAGATTGTAGATTTTATTCTCTACTTGACTCTTTTAATGGATTCTTGTGTTCACCGCAGATTAAACTTGATGTCTATTGTATTTTATCGGTTTAACATTATTGAGGACTAATGATAATTTATTCTCGCATTATCTTAGTCATAATATTTCTTCTTTGGGCTAGTTGAGCTCACCCTTTCTTTTCTTTGTTCTCTTGTGAAATGAAAACGTAATGGGACTAGTTGGGGAAGCAGAGTGATGGTCCGAGATGGTGTCTTAGTAGTCCTCACTATTTCGTAAAATAGTGTGATAATAAATGTAACGAGGACTCTATTTGAGAATGGATATTGTCTACAGAAGACAATATTTGTATTTAAACTCACAAAGATATGTTTTTCGTGATTTTACACATTATCTTTCAGATTATTAGTTTGTATTTGAATTTTGTACCATGTATTTGGCGACTCAAGATGGGTGATGTATACCTAATTTGGGGGCGTCACAACTATTCTGTTAAATAGTGTGATAATAAATTTAATGAGGACTCCTTTGAGTGTGGATATTGTCTAGATGACAATATTCCTATTAAAACTCTCAGTTTATGTATTGTCGTATATTACATGACGGTTGTATAATTAAGTTTGTATTTATATTCTGTACCATGTATTTGGCGACTCAAGATGGGTGAGGTATACCTATTTTGGGGGCATCACAGTTGGTATCAAAGTTTAGGGATATGATCCCTGGCTGAGATGTGAGACAAGAACTAGGAGGGGAGAGACGGGGAATTCTTTCGCTAGTATGACCTACCTAAGTTTATTTGGTATTTAATTGATCGGTCAGAGTATAGGGATAATATGTGATATGTTAATTAACCCTTGTGTTGTTGCAATATTTGAAAATGGCATCCGAAAATGTTGAGATAAGCAATGAAGCGCGTGAGACCGTTGAGTCACCAACGATCAATGCTCAAGGTAATGTGCAACAGGAAGACAATAATCCTCATGAAAACAATAACATCGATGAAATGGTGAACGATGGGATGGTTAGAGGCTTTATGCAATTCATGCAACATCAGGCGAAAGCGGCTCCTGTCCAAATTGCAGGTGGAAACACTGACAACTTTCGGACGGTCACTACTAAGCAGTTCAAAGAGCTGGGACCACCAGAGTTTTTTGGAGAGCCAAAACCACTTAAGGCGGAGACGTGGATAAAGCAGATCAACAAAATATTTGATGTCTTAGGATGCTCCGAGGAGCAAAAGGTTCCCTTTGCCACCTTCATGTTGCGTGCAGAGGCGAGATTCTTGGTGGGAATCAGAAAGCGTCTCAACCTGCCAGATCTTGAATATGTCTTGGGAGAAGTTCCAAGAGCTGTTCAACGACAAATACTTTCCTGAAAGTATTCGTCATATGAAGGAGGTAGAGTTCATCAAGCTTGAGCAAAATAATATGATCGTGGTGCAGTACAAAGTTAAGTTTGTTGAGTTATCTCAGTTTGCGTCCCACTTAGTTGATAATGAGAAAAGAATGATGTGTATGTTTCTAATAAGTTTGAAAATAAACAATTTGTTGCATAGCCATTTTCGGATTGGGCTATTATTTGTTTAAAAGCAATACTCTACAGCACGCACAAGGGACCGGACTTCAACCCCCACCTTCTTTCTTCCTTTTTCTTAAGTTTCTCTTTGCTTTATTTTTTTTTGTCTTTTATAGGTGGAGTCTACTGACTCATAAAATTATTACTTAACTTCGTTCATAAAAGATTATTATTTAAAGTTTTTATATATGAATTAAAAAACTATTATTTTTTAAATAAAATTTATTTGAAATTCTATTATTACAATTTTTTTATAAAAGTTAAAATTATTAATATAAAGAAGATAATTTTTGGAACAATAGAAAAAATAAAGGTAATATAAAAAAGTAAATATTAATTTATTCTTCTTGAAAGTTATAAACGATAAATATTTTAAAATAATTTTTTCTTTTTAAACGATAATATAACTTTAAAAAAGGTATATACTAATAAATTTCAGTTGAAATATAAAGGTGTAATATAGTAACCTCCTATGTTACTATATAAATATCTATTATTAATTATATTAATACTTAAAATATGATGATTCATTCGTTTTTAAATTATAAAATTAATATTAATTTTTAAAAAATAAATGTCAAATATTTTGAAACTTAAAATTAAGATGAATTTCTTTAATTTATGTTCAAATATTAATTTAAAATATTAATTTTAAAAATAAATTTCAAAAAATTAAGGGATACCCATTGTCCATTGAGCCTACATATCCTCTAAAATAAGGGAGAGAACCTTTGAAATGGACCGTATAACTAGATATACAATATTCAATTGTATAATTGTACGTACAAACTAAACTGTGATTAATACTATAATCTCACATTGGATAGCGTAACCCGTCGCGGGAGAAGAAATTAAGTTGAATGTAACCCATCCCTGATCCCACCGGAAGAAGAAAGTTGAATAATTCCATTTTTCATGACGTGTTATTCCCGCGTACTAATTATATATATATATATATATATATATATATATATATATATATATATATATATATTCCTGTCACCTACTATTTGGTTCCATCGATGCCAATAACCCCTTCCCTGCACAAAACACTCTTTTTCTATATTCTAATTCACGCAAACCAATAATGTTCAATTACTCGTGCCAATCTTTTTTTCTTTTTACCAAATTTCTAATTCTTGCGTTAATCTTTCACTATATTTTAGTAATAAATTATTATGCCGGATATAATAATAATAATAATATACTATATCAATAAGTACAAAAGTCATAAATAATATATATATATATATATATATATTGTGTATTATAATATAATTATAATACGAATTTTTGAAATTTATCATGATGACGGTTTTCGTATATATTATAAGCCATGACGAATAAAATAAATATATAGTATATAGTTATAGTCCTACTATATAATACACAATTATGTACATATATTTTTTTCATATATATATATATATACCAGTAACAAAAATAACAAAAAATAAATTCGCATAGAATGTCGCATTTTAATTTTTCTCATAAATTCTTTATAATCCCATCCAGGTTTTTCTCCAATCTACCCTATGGTTGCAGCAAATGGTAGTTTTGTAATATTTGAAAAAACCAATGGCAATTTGAGTCACCGGATAACTATATAAACCACATTAGCCAAACACTATCATCGGCAGTCCTAGAAAGAACATTCCAAAACTCATTGTTTTCTCTCTTTATAATTTCAATGGCTTCCCGTTACGAAGTGGAAGTAACCATCAGCTCAGCCAAAGATCTCAAGAACGTCAACTGGCGCCACGGTCCTCTTAGGCCATACGCCGTCGTTTGGGTCGACTCCCAGTCCAAATGCTCCACCATGATCGACGAAGAAGGTGACACGTTCCCTCTCTGGAATCAGACTCTCGTCATCCCTTTCAAATATCCCATCGAGGACTCCACCCTCCACATCGACATCGTTCACGCCAACGCCGCCGAGGACACCAAGCCCCTCATCGGCTCGGCTCGGCTCCCCCTCCGTGACATCGTCGATGAATTTGGCTTACGAGGAGAGCCGGCCCAGTTCAAGCTCGACTTGAAGCGTCCCTCCGGCCGGCCACACGGTAAACTCGATATCAAAGTCTCCGTCCGCGAGCCACGATATCGTGCGCCGGAGCAGAATTATCCACCTCAATATGGCGTCCCGACACCGGCTTCGAGGGACTACTACGCTGCACCGCCACCCTACGGTAACTCCTACGCTGCACCGCCACCAACTTACGGTAACCCATACGCCGCACCACCACCTGTGGAATATTACGGCGGCGCTCCGTACGGTCAACCAGGTTATGGGCAGGCGAATTACGGGCAGCCTGCAAGTTACGGGCAGTATGCGGAGGAGGGGAAGAAGAAAAGTAAGAGTGGGATGGGGATGGGGATGGGAACGGGATTGGCTGTGGGTGCGGTGGCAGGGGTATTGGGTGGACTGGCATTAGCTGAGGGTGTGGATTACGTGGAGGACAAGATCGCAGATGACGCGGCAGATAAGGTGGAGGATGATCTTGGTTATGATGATGATGATTATTGATTACTATTCAACTTAGAAAAGGATATTTTGACTTTTGATTTGATTCTCTGTAGTTGTTGATTCAACTTTTTGAGCTATTATGCATTGGTGCCAAAACAAGATGATATATATATATATATATATATATATATATAAACTAATTTAAACGGTGGAAGATTTCAATTCCTGATCTATATATTGTTGAGCTTTATCGTCGACACACACGTCGTCTTCGTTCTCACTTCATTGCAGGAAAACCATTCACAAAATTAACTACTCCATTTTCTGGGTTGGATTAGGTCTCCGGAAATCCACAATATTGCATCAAATACTAGATAAATATAATAATAAAATATGGACTTGTATCAGGTACCCCAGCCAGATGGAGATGGGGGAAAAGTGGATTTCATAATTTTATTATTCTTTTATCATTTTTTGGAGAAGGAAATTACCATCTCAACCCCGTTGTTATTTTTAAAATCTTATTGTTTGTTTGTTTTTTTTTTGTCCCTTAATCTAAATATAATTGAAAGCAACTTCATCAAACATCTATTTTTTTAATTACACAGAGACTGATTTATCATATCAGTAAAAAAATTAATTATTTAATTAATAAAATTGAAAAAAAAATAATTTATGTTTAAAGGATAATAATTTATATTTAGTAATCAATTAATTATTCTAACCGCAAAATTTTCTTAACCACCCAACCCCCGACATTGTATTTGTACGTAAGAAAGATACCCATATTATATTTATACAAATCAAAAATGCACGGTGGTGATCTGTGAACGAGAGATTAACCACCCAACCTCCTACATGAAAGATCACCCTTTGTATTTGTATACGTAAGAAATAAAGAGTTACCCATATTATCAGAAATTTATACAAAATGATAAGAATATGTAAATATTAAATTAATAGACTGAAGCAAGTGGCTGAAAACTACAAAGATAACAGTCTTTTTTTCCCTGCAAAATATTGATACACAAAAATAGTAATAATAATAAATATTAAAAATAATAAAATAATTTATAATAAACAATAATTTGAATTACTTAAATTAACTACAATTCAATGGATTAAAATTTTAATAGTATTATAATTTAGATATTATTCTAAGGCATGATTTGGGATAATGATTGATTTACTTTTCAAATAAGTAGGGGAATGCATAATTAAGGGATAATGATTGATTTACTTTCCAAATTGCTAGTAATTCAAAGTATTTATATATTGCTAGTTGATTGAATTATATATTGCTAGTTGATTCGGATTATATATTGCTATTAATTCAAAGTATATAATCAAATTTTATTCTTTAAAATTAATATAATTTATTTAACTTTTAAAAATAATTAATCTTGTAATTAATACTAATATATAGATAATTTTAAATTTTATAATTATATTATCTAACTTAAACTAATAATTGTTAGTTTAATAGTTTTATACTTTGAAATTATTAACTACATATCTCAATCAATTAAAATTTTAATATTATTATAAATTAATATTATTAATTAATTAGCTACATATCTTAATTATAATTTTTAATTATAGTTAAAATATATTGAAGATTCATTAAAACAAATAGTTGTTGTAACTTGGTTGGTTTGAACTCTTATTTATCCAAAATTTAGCCATGATCATGTAATAATATTTTTAAAAAAATAAAAAAAGAAAGACTTAACGTGGAGCGAGCCGAGCTGCTAAAAATGAGGCTGATTTTTTAGTTCGCTTAGGCGCGAAGCTGAGCCATCTTTCCCGATCATGTTCAACCCCACAAAAATATGAATTCCGGATATTTATTTTTCCTTCCAAGTATCAACTTCTTTACTTTCACTACAAGTTTTCCATTAAAATTACACTTCATATTTTTCTTCAAAGCAAAAAAAGAAGGAAAGAAGCCAGCCGAGTACTTGCGCCATACAGTTTTTTATTTTTATAAGAAGCCTCATTATTTATTCATTCCTTCCCACACATTTCAACAATTCAGAATTCTCTCCAAGGAAGGCCTTCCCCTACCAAAAGGTATCAAATTAGGCTTGGACATGGGAATAAGTGGTCGAATCAAGAAATTGGTTTCATGTAATGGTATGTATGTATGAAAGATCATATCTTCAATCTTCTACTTCATCTGTTTTTTTTGTTGTTGTTGTTGATAAAATCATGCTGCTATTTGTAGGGTCAACCCAAAGAGACTGCACGACCCATTCAATTACATTGGACCTCCAAGAAGAATATGCTAATGCATTTCGGACCCAATCATACGATGACTTTTGGACACGTGTCCTTGCTCAAAGTCATGGAGTTTCTACAACATGTAGCTCCTCCTCCTCCTCCTCCTCCACAACAGCCGCTCGCCTCCCATCCTATCGACTATTTGCCGAGCATCTCCTAGATCCAGATCAACCTAGTGTAATTCGTATCCTAGATTCGCCACATTTCCGGACTCAAAATCATTCACTCTTGTTACATTACTTTTCTCAAACTTCTAATGCTTCTCTCTTATGTGGTACTTTATTAAAAGATGTTCACCACATTCGACTCCAATATCGATCTTTAAAAACTGCCCTAAACACCCCCCTTGATGAATCCACTCAGCTTCCCCGGAGATTAACTGAATTCTCTCTCTCCCCCAACCCCTTTTCATCTCCCCATGGGATACAAGCCGTACAAGCCGGTTGCTTCAATTTACTCAAATCACTGGAATCAAGCCGTGACAAGGCTCGTGCCAAACTCAAGTTACTCAACAACATAAAGCTCGGCTCAGCCATTTTCCTAGTGGCTCTAACCGCTTCGTTGGCAGTGATCGTAGTAGCTCATGCCCTAGCACTGCTAGTCGCTGCACCAAGTCTTGTAATGGCTTCACTTGCCACAGCTTCAACCAAACGTCTGGCTAACTGGTCGGCTCAACTTGATGTGGCAGCTAAAGGGACCTATATACTAAGTAGGGACTTGGACACAATAAGTCGCCTAGTGGCTCGGCTGAACGACGAGCTAGAGCATATGCGTAGAATGGTCAAGTTCTTGCTAAAGAGAGGAGAAGATCGGCTCCAAGCTAGTGCACAAGTAGCGTGCCAGCTCAAAAAGAAGGACTCGAGCTTTTCTGCACAACTCGATGAATTAGAGGAGCATTTGTACCTTTGTTTCATGACCATCAATAGAGCTAGGAACCTTGTAATTAAAGAGATTACAGATCCACATGCGTTATGTGATTAGTATATAATTCATTACTATAAAACAATAATTTCACTGTAACAAAAAAGAATGATATTGCCAGCATTTTTATGTCACAAAAAGAATCATAGTTTCGGTTTTCATGCTGCAAAAAAAATATCACATAAAAGAAGCAACAAATGTTTATTCATGCAGCAACCGAAAAATAAAGGCAACTTCATAATAACTTGAAACTCAAGACTCCTACTTCAAATTTTCAATAAGTTGATTGATTGATTGATTATAGGAGTGGACTTCAGGTATATAAGATGCAAAAATCACATGGTAAACAATATAAAGCACAATGGTTCTATGAGTAGGTGATACCTGCCATAATCTCAGGAAGCCGCTAAACGCAATATCAGAAGCCAAAACTCTGGAATACTTGCAAGAATCACAGAATGCACAACTCCTAAAGGCTAAATGTACATAGTACCTTTGCAACGATCATTGGTACCAATAAAATTAATATTCCTCTGTATACAAAATTATATTCTACATTGGTGTAGGGATAGCTGAACTCTTCCTAGCAAAATATATCCAATCGCGAGGTTTTCATGTCTCACTTTTGGGTTTCTGTGGTGGCGGTGGAGGCACCACTGCTGCAGCTTCTTCAACAGTATCTGATACCAGTTGTACCAAAAAAACTATGAGATATATATATATATATATATATACACACACACACACACACACACACACACACACACACACACACACACACAGAACTAATACTTTTTTAAGATTTTGAATATACAGACCTTGAGACTTAGTTTGGGTTTCAGACTGGTTTTCACCTAGTGAGGCAGTCTGTATCTGCTGTTGAGTGGCAGCTGCTTTGAACTGCTCTTCTGTGATCTTCAAGTAGTCTTCACTGGAGTATGCGTTGTTTGTAGAAGGTGAACCATCTGGTATTTCAGAAAAAATCACAACTCTATAATATTCTTTCAAAGAAATAATCTCCTGGAAATTAAATACAATATCAAAATTGAATACTATAAACAAGCACATATGAATCGAGGATTATTTCTGTACCATGTGAAACGAATGAAACCACTGTTTACAATATAGTAAGAAATAACAACCCACAAAGAGTACTTTCCATGGTATGCCAAAGATATGAATTTGGATGGGGCACTACTTTCCCCAACTCTACTGGGGCTCAGCGGCCTCTGTGCATTCATATAATATAGAGATTTGAAGTAAAATGAGAAACAAGGATTGACATAATCAGGAACTCTTCAAACCAATCACCAGATGGTAAAAATTTTGAATTTTTACTTCTTTTTTTAAATGAGATGTAAAATTCCGTACCCCACTTATCCTTTTACGCACTCGTCAAACTCTGCCAAAGAGGAGTTGAGATTTGAGAAAGTCCGCGGGAGCAAAGCTACCGGATACTCTTATTTAACCCAGTGAACCATGTACCCAACACGGTACTCTAATGTCCCAATATTCAAAATTCAGCGTACCACACTCGTATCTCTTTCATGAACTGATTTGCACTTGAGGTAACTTTTCTATCGAAATAAAAACAAATACATAGATTCATTATGGCAATAGCGGTATACACTCAATCAATTAAAAGGTACTTTGTTTAATAAACAAAAATTTGTATTGGAATAATATAATATATATATATATGGGGGAGAGGGGGAGAGGGGGAGAGGGAGAGAGAGATTCATGCAAGAGACATACCATCAATCAGTTTGAGTACAAGTTATTTACAATGTATAATATGCACATCCCTGATAAGCATACTAAAGCGAACTGCAAACCTAAACAAAGTAAGTTCCACGTCCCTGTCCCTGTCCCTGTGCCCGTGCCATACTAAACACACCATGAACCAGAAAACACTGCTCAGGATTAAAGACCTTCCATCAGAGAATTCCCGGATCACTTTCAATTGCATCAGAAAATTTCATCCTTATAAAAAGTATATTCCGGGGTCCCTCCAAGAATTTACTCCACCAGGATAATCCAAAATCTTTTATGAATTATACTTTTCCTCCCTATAATTTACTCTAACACAATTTACTCCAGATTTCAGGCTTATCAACGTAAGGCTATCCACTTAATCGAGACATTGTCATATGCTACTAAGTAAAACCTCCCTGCCTCCTGGCCTCTCTCCCAACTACTGGGTGTGTGGAATAGCCATCTGTAACACCTACACAAAGTAGCATGAAAACCTTGCTTACCAATTTCAGCATGCAAGGAGTTCATGTATGATCATATAAATTCAAACTATATGAGTAGCACACTAAGTTTTAAGTTATTATCTTTGCTCCTCAAGGAACAAGTTATAGTTCATACCACCTTTTGTGTACAGAATATATTCTACAACTTTGGAAAGATCATATAAAAGCTGTACAAATAATTTTAAATTTGGCATTGATTGTATGACTTTATATACTCTGTTTAGAGTACGCTCACATTGCAACTTCTGCTTAATGATAAAAAGAGTATTTGCTAACTTGCAAAGTTCAATGACTAATTTGATCCAAAGATTTTATTACTTCATAGAGTTGATGTATAAGGAATTCATCTAAATTGATGAATTATGTACTTCATATTTGTTATAACCACTATAAATAGTAATTGTTAACTGAAAAGACTTTAAGGTAATATGATTGTTGTAGAACTATTCCTACATAACAATATAACAATGTACCAATGAATCCAAAAAAATCAAAGTTATTGGTAATTGTTTAAAGAATTAAAGAGTTAGTTGGTGTTTGATCATGGACCGGAATCTGGATATATTCTTTCCCAAAAATATGAAATCAAAAAAATTAACAGAACTTGGATCTTACCACCTTATAGAGGAAAAGTGATGATTTCTGAATCAAAATATATAATTGCTCTTTCCATAAGACTTGAAGATTTCTCAATGCAAAACTAAGTATTATACCTTGCCGAGGTAAATAAACAAACGCTACTTCTGCTCCAGAGTTGACACTAGGTAATAGATGTTCTAAAGATTTGAATAATTCAATACTACTAAATATCTAAATCTGCAATCTATAGAATGAGTAAATAACTGTGTATGGGAAAGCGCAGTCACAACTTCCAACTAGTTATAGTTTCTTCCTAGAATCTTTTGCCCTACAAAACTCTTCTCTTAAAACAGTATCTTTCTACCTGATGCCATAAGTCAGTAAGTCCTAAAGAGCATACTAACTTGGCAATACGCACACAGAATAAAGCCAAGAATCACAAAGAAAGTCAATCCTTCATGTGCTATTTAAAAATCATAAGAATAAACTAATATACATAGCATGAATACTAAATCACTCACTTGGGTCAACCTTCATCTGCGAATCTTCAGAGCTGGCAATTGTTGAAGGGCTGGAGTTCGTGGTGGTTGTGCTGGAACTGGAATTGTTCTGCATTGGACTCTGAATGTCGTCAAGGCCAATCTCTCGTTCAAGAGTGCTTTTGAATTCCCTTGAAACATCCTGTAGCGATATAAAAAATAAAAATAAAATAAAGAAAAGAAAAGGGCTCTATAAATAGCATAACCTTTCCCAACATGACGAAAAACATAAAAACACTAAAACCAGAGTTGGAAATGTTACCTGAAGTTCTCTGATTGTGGGTTGAAATGTGCGCAACGTTTTCCCCAGAGTTCGAGCAACCTGAGTTCAAATGACATCTTGAGATGGACAGAGGATAAATTTATTAACCAAATGTTTTACTTGTTTCTCTTTCTCATTTAGATTTTTGAATTGACCAACTAAACTTACTTTCTCCTTTTCATTGTGCTCCTCCGAAGTCAGGATGCAATGAAAACATTCCCAGCATGACTTTAAATTGGGTATATTTAATAGTAAATATATCATTTATGAAGAGGGGGTTAAGCAGACTCAAACCACAGTCAGCCCAACTCCTACTCTTTTATTGTCATTGTTACTTAAATACAATAGTTCAACTTTACGTCACACACTCATAGGAGAACTTAGTTTCAAAATCAAATTAGTTCTACGCACAGTGTGACAGTCTTGCATGCAATGTATCAACAAATAAGTACATACATAAACAAAAGAACTTGTCAGCGGATATTGGAACAACAAGGCAGAGGTAAAAAAAAAATATAAGAAGCAAGTCTGGGAGGCTTCTCTAAAATTTTCCCATCTTATGGTCAGATTGTTGAGCTTGAACCTTCAATTTTCAGCTTCATGCAGATAACCAAACGGTCCAAACCAATTGAACTTTGGTTCTTGAGAACTTGGATCAAAGGCAGAACTTTGAGGGTCCAGGTAAAACATGAGAAGCTTATTACTTTCACCTCCAGACTTTACTACTTGGCTAGTTGGCTTCCAATACAGCCAGTGGCGAAGCTAAGTGTTGCATTGTGGGGACAATTGACCCCACTGAAAAAAATAATTGCTTTATAATGTAAGGTAAATTTTAAAAAATTTAATTATTTTATATAAATTGACCCCACTAAAATTTTATAAATTTTCTATTATACGGGACCAAATTGAAAATTTATAACTTTGTCAATCAAATTTTAACCACTCATATCCTCTCAATATATGTATATTTCTCAATAATATTTTAAACTAAATAATAATCTAATTTATATTATTTTTAAAAATAATTAATTAATTATGAACAATTGTGATTAAAAAAAGTCTATTATGAGTCAATATAGTGTATATATACCATATATTATTACTTATTATATTGTCATTTAATATTGTCCCATAGTTATAGACTAATTTTTCATTTTGAGATGTCCCAATATATATATTTATATTATTTTACTTTTATATATTATAATAAATATTCAACCATTACTCTTTTTTTGAAGAAACAACCTTCAATGTTATTATTTTTATCACCACATTTAATGTTGTTGTATTCTCAATAAAAGAATTCAACTTTTAGACTTTACTAGTTTAACATATTTTGTGTATAAAAGTGTGTACCAAACAATCAATGAAGTTAAGAGTTTCAATGTGATAAGTAAGGAGTAATTAATTTATTCATTAATTCTATATTAAGGGGGGTATATGAAAAATTTCATTAAAATTAACTTAAGCGATTTTTAAACTATGTGCCAAAAGAAATTAGCCTATAACTATGGGACGGAGGGAGTAGTATATATATATATGTGTGTGTGTGTGTGTGACCCGAAAGTACAAAAGTATTAAAAAAAAAAATAGTTCGGGAGCAGTGCCCCTGACCCCTGCCAAATTATTTATAGCTTAGTAATAATTTTGACCCCATTAGATATTATTTCTGGCTTCGCCATTGAATACAGCAAAAGTTGGCAGCATTTTTGCATTAATTAACAGCAACGCTTAATTAGCTCAATTATTCATTGTCTTCCTTTGGATAGTCTACATGATGGTAAAATATATATATATATATATTGAACCTAATAAGAGTACTTCTATGTCATGCCACTAGCCAAAGATTTTCTAATCCAACAGCCCCCATCTAGATAAAAAGATAACATACTTAGAAGCCACATAATATGGGTTCAGCTCATAAAAAGAAATCATGCATTGTTAATACAGGTGTCAAGGTGTCCTATCAATCACTTTTGAAATTAAAACACTCCTGCCATTTTTGTTCAATGGATAGATATCATCTTGTAAGCAGAATCATCATTTTGGATGACAATCTGTTCTTTACAAAGGCTATAAAATAGTTAAAGGCTGAAATTTCGACAAAAAGTAAACCAAATTACCTCAGCAAGACCTTTTGGACCAAAAACTAACAAAGCCACCACTCCAATCACCAGAGCTTCAGGAGCCCCAACTCCAAACAGTGACGCAAACGCGCCCTTTCCTTTACATCTTTTCTTTTCTGCAAAGTCATCACTTCAAAATTCAAACAAAGACAATCACAGAATTCTTCTGCACCTTAAAATAGCTTTGGAAAAGGTACCATACAAGGATTAAACCAAAACATCAATACAATTATTATGTGTTTGAGTGTGACAAGTTAGTAAATACCCAAATGAAAAATAGTACCTAATCTTATAAAATGTTGTGAGATTGAGATACCCAAGTGCCTCAGACCATGCCATTGAGAGAAAGGAGTGAGACCCAGTTGATGATTCCATGTGGAAAGACGAAAATTTGGGGTATTGGAGATTGAATTTACAGGGGTGTAGAAGGTGGGTTTCCTAATTATAGAAGATGATGAAGATTGACATAGATATGTACGTGTAGAAATTGCAGAAGCCATAGATGTGGTGCTCATTTGTAGACTCTGTGCTTCAATTTGAGCTTGATTGGAGGGGAGATTTTGGAGTCATGGGTTATATCCGTATGGACGGTGCACTCATAAAATATTTACACAATTAATATATTTTTTATATTTATTTATAATATTAGTGCAATTGAGATTCTTTAATTTAGAGAATTAATATAGGATTCAATTCATAATAATAAGAAAACTTAAAATCAAGAAAAAATAACTACCATAATTAATAATTCAAATTCAAATATCTTAGATCTAACAAACAAAATAAATTCAAATTCAAAAATAATAATTAAAATTCAAATATTCAAAGTTTGGCAACGTCGTCTTCCTCCTCCCCTTCGCCGGTCATCTTCCACCTCCCTTTCGCCTTCGCCGTCGCTTCAACACTATGGACGCTGGGCCATAATAATTATTAATTATGAAGCGAAGGTTATTCTAAAAATTAAAAGAAAAAAAAGATAAATTTAATGCGGTTGGTAGATCCAAATATTTATACAAAGATAAATATTTTAGTTTTTAATAGGTAATCAAAAAGAAATTTCGATATAGTTAGAATCAAAACTTTCAAAAAGGTAACAATTTTAGTTTTGTTGGTTACATTTGTATTAAGGTTTGGCCATTTACTAACTCAAGACTATATAAAAAAAAAATCTATAATAGATTTTTATAATTAATTTAGTAACTCAATAAACCTGAATTGACACGTTTGTATTAAAGTTTGGGCTACCAACTCGCACTATTAAATTAAAAAAATTTATAATAGATTTTTAAAAAATAAATTAGAAACCTAATAACACTGAATTAGTTAGCTTGGTATGAATGTTTGGCTACCAACTATGAAAATATTTGAAACCTAATATGTGAAAATATTTTATGAGTGAACTGTTATTGTAATTATTATTAAAAATATAATAGAATATGTAATTGTATCAATCTAGTACAAGGGTAATTGGGCTGAAAAAGGCCCGTATACTAATGGGTTTACTAGATTTAGACCAGGATCAGCGAATCATAGAAACAGGGGCATGTGTTGACAAACGCCTCCCCTATTTTATTTGTATGCTTTTAAATGCATTTGTGATTTTTATTTAAAATCGAAATATTTAGTGATATTAGGGGTTTTAATAAATGATTTTAAGATATTTTAATAATGCTAAGAAATTACTATTATTAAATCATTGAACAATCTACAACCTAGTGATAATATTTTAAGGAAATATTAGATTGAGAATTTTGATGTTAAAAATAATAAGCGAAAGATGATTATATTTTATACGTTATAGTACTTTTGTTTTAAATTATAAGATTAATATTGATTCTTAAAAATTAATAATTATTTTATAATTTAGAATTAATGGAGTATTTAATTTTAATACGCTTAAACGTAATTTCTATTATCTTAGAAGTATGTCATTGTGACATTAACAATTGCCATCAAAAAAAAAAACTTAACATTTTCATTCTAAATTAGTTTAAGGTAAATATTAAATGAATTTTAAAAGGGAAAATATGGGATAATTTTAACCCAGAAGAAAAACGAAAAAAATAATAAGGAGAAGAAGAAGAAAAACTACATAGATAGATGGAGATGGTAAGTGGAATATGTGAGCCATAAAAGAAGACAGTCACGAACTTAAACATATATACATATACATATACATATACATGTATGTATGTATACATGTAAGTATATTGCAATTATTTTATTAACAGATCGAGATCAACCACCACCTACTTGAACATGTGGTATGCTGGTTTATCTTTTGTCTTGTAGGCCACATCCCATTGCCACCCCAATCCCCCTTTAGATTATACTAATATATTAATTGAGAATATATATATATTTGATATTTTTATATAATTCTCTCTCATATAAATTATATAAAAATATAAAAAATACGTATATAAAAATAGTATAAAATACATATGGTGAGTTTGTGAAATATTGCATTCTCTCACCGTCAAAGTCCTTGTGGACCCCACTTACAAAGAAAACAAATAGTACTACAATACATTCAGGTTAATTAAACCTTCTGATCTTTATGTATTTATCATTATTGCTTTCTTTTATAGCTTGCCTTTTTTTTACTTTTAAGATTCCTTCCATGCAACTAGACCTGACAAACTTGGCATAAGCCCGTGGGTCGGATTGGTCCGTCCGTCAAAATGGGTTTTAGGTCGCATTTTTTAGCTCATAAAAAATCGGGCTTTTTTGGCCTTGTCCAGTCCGTTTGGGCTAAGCCAAATAATATTAAAAATTATGCGTAAAACAACCTCGGCCCGATCTGTTCGCCAAAAAACGGACTTTGAGCTTACATTTTTCAGCCCGCCAAAACTCGGATCATTTTAACCTAACTTGCCAAAGGCCCGGCCCATTTGGGTCGGCCCGACCCATTTGCCAGGTATACATGCAACTAATAAAAATTAAGTGACGGTTGTGATTAAGGGTGTAAACGAACTGAGTTGACTCGAAGTTTACAAAATTTATCGAGTATAAAATAAAATTTGATTCAGTTTCATTTTAGCTATCAGGAATGAAAGACGATTAGAATCGTTAGAGTAGTTTGAACAAATATGATCCGAGTATCAATAGAAAATTACAATTTTAAAAAGTTTGAGTAATTTATCGAACTTTAAAATATGTTCATATTTGACTCATTTATATTTTGAGTTAAGTTCGAATCAAACTTTTAATCGAGCGAATACGAATTGAGTCCAAATTATTTGCTCATTTTATTGCCTTTGTTGTGATCTAGAATTAAAACTAGAACTAGAACTAGAACTAAAAGCATAAAAATGGTTGTGGTGAAATTCACACATAAAAGGGTGGATATTATTAACAAGATAAAGCTCCCGAAAGCTATGTTTTTAAAAGTCCCTTTTTACCTTCAAAACTTTTAGTTTTTTTGTGTGTGAGAGAGAGAGAGAGATGAGGCTAAAAGTGGGAGAAATATAAAGTGATAAAAGCCTAAAAATAATAATAAAGGAAGTATTATTATTTTTAGTTAAAAATTAAATGAAAAGAAATAATAAAGGAGGGGGAGAAAGGGGGAAGAATTTAGGATAAGGGAAGAGAAAGAGTGGTGTGTCACTGTCGGAACGTTTTCACACACACGAGGAGTAGGAGAGGTTTAAACTTTAAAGCACGAAAACCCATCAAACCACTAAACTAAACTAAACTAAACGGAGTGCACACGTGCGTTGCCCTTCACAAAAAGCTCCCATGTTGATTGCCCTTCACTACTACTAGTACTACTAACTAAATAGAGTAAGTACTAATAATTACTTCTAACGTTTTATAATAATCAATTCTAAAGAGATACCAATTATTTTGTTTCTCTTTTATTTTTTTAATATATTTTATATCAGTTCGCTTCTCCAATAAATTTGAAAGAACGAACTAAAAACAAACTGGCTATAGCGACAATTTTTTCTGTCGCTATAGCATGATTTTTTTTTTTTTTTTTTATTTTTTATGTTATAGCGAGTAGAAAAACTGTCGGTATAGCCGATTCGCTCCCTCCAATCCGCTAGAGAGAACCAGACTATTTTATAAATATAATATTAAATTTTTATAGTTATTTTTGTCAATCATTAATTATATTTTAAAATTTTTATATTTTTTTAAAACGACAAGTAAAAAAACGGATGGAGTAAAATAAAGGAGAGAAGGGGCTCTAAATGCTTAGAATTATTCTTGGGGACGTGTTTTTTTTGGATAAAAATGATACTTTTTTATATTTTACTTTAATTTGTTCATATTACATATATATCTTTTATATTTGGTACAAATATATGTATCTATACACACAAAATGAAATAAAATATATTAACACTCCTCTAGACAACCATAATAATATTTACATTTTTTTAATTTTTAAGTAATATATAGTTAATACCCTCGGATTAAGTTACATATTTACCCTCAAATTATAATTTAAGAATAATATATATATTTTTCTAATACATTATCTTATATTAATACAATACATTTTAATTATAGATTTGTTTGTAATTAACATCTCGTTCAAATTGTTGATAATTTGTAAAAAAAAAAAAATAGTTTAATTAACACATATTTTGGGTAAATGGTATAAATATTGAGAATTTTAAATTAAAGTATTAATGGAGTTGTTGTAAATAGGTTGAATTGGGTATGTTGATAGTTTAGTTTTTAGTGTTTAACAACACAATTATTATTTGATTTTTTAGTTGCATATTACGATTTTGATATGTTAAATTTATCTTAGTAGATGGCAAAATTTAGGATATTTATGATTTTTGATTATATTTTTAGTGTATAGTTGGTGTTTTTTTTACGGCAATGTTAAATAAAAAAAAGTATAATAATATTCATTACTACATCTATCTATCTATCTTGGAAAGTTGTCATTTTCTAAAGAGGTAGGGAGTGTTATTATAATTATCTGTAAGTAAGGTGGGTGTCTGTGTGTTTTAGGTTTTGTTTGATTGCATCTTAATGCATCTTAACAACTTACTTCTTAATACATCTTAACAACTTATATATTTATATTAAGAGATCCTCTAAATAGTTAAGATATAAATATGAGTCTAAATTATTGAGAGGAATTCTTAATACAAATACGTTGACTCTTAAGATGCATTAAAATGCAATCAAACATTATCTTAATTAACTTTATAAATTACGATTAAAACATTCACACCCCTAATATTAATTATCCAAAATATAAAAATAAAAGTTGAAGCCGATTATAATTGGTTTATCACCATGCGAAAAGAAAACGCGTAAAGGGTTGAATTATGATAAATTCAATTATTGGAGCTAAAAATGTGCGTATCATGGGAGTTTGACATTATCATAGTTTAGGGAAAGGACAACCAATCCGAGTATCCAAACACCACCTAAGAAGATGAAGATGTTCACGAAGAACACGGGACATTCGTAAATGAAACCTGCTGTGCTGTCTGTACAGTACTACTCCACTGTACAACCAAACAAATATAAGGATAAGAAGATATCATCATTAAATAAGGACAACCCTACTCCCACCTGGCGTCAGCTCTTTCCATTAATAGACTGACTATTCCCCTCCCCGCCGTTATACAGTGGCACATTGATTAATTCCAACCCCAACTAAGGTCATATTAGTCAATACACCCTCCCTTAATTACCTGCATTATCCACTAATCAAATTCCTCCCCCCTCGGCCTCTATATTATAACAACACCAACACGAAATCTCTTGGCCCCATTCCCAACATAATTACAAAATACTACAGCTAGACAGAGAAAAGAAGGTTAAGGTTTTGGTTTTGGTTTCGCATTTATAAAGTCTCACCCTTTCTTCTTCTGTTTTGTTTTTCTCTTGATTGAATGTCGTTTAATCTCCATTTGCCGACGTAAATCGTATTCTTAAGCTGTGATCGATAATCGCCGGTCGCCGGCGAATTGGGTTTCTTTGTTTTGAAAGAAAATTATTGATCTAGATTCGGAATGAGTAATTTGTCGAATAACAGCGTTGAAACTGTCAACGCTGCGGCTACTGCTATAGTTACTGCCGAGAGTCGAGTCCAGCCAACTAGTGTTCAGGTATGTGAATTATTGAATTTTATTTTGAATTTGTTGATTGAAAGATGTGATCTTGTTGATTGGGTACAAATTTGTTGTTAGGTTGTTTTGGCACTCGAATTATGTTGATTAGACACTTGTTTGGTTTAGAATTTTTGGGGGTTTGTGTAGTATTGGTGTGTTAGTAAATTATTACCAAGTTTTGCGGGTAGAAAGGTTTTTTGTCAACACATCTACTTCCATGGATTCAAGAAGCTGCAACTTTTGTGGCACATGTATTGGAATTTTAAATATCAAAAGGTAAAAAGTAGTAAAAAGAAAGAAACCAAAAAGTCATATTGACTAGCATCAACAGTCTTTTTTTAATTACTAGTAGTATTTTTTATTTATTTTTAACTTCAGTTATTATCCTTCACCACCCAGGTGAATTAAACCCTTGTTGTACTTCTTACCGATATACATTCGACCCTTAATTTTTGATATTTCAATAAAGCTCTGAAGTGAACAACTTGTACTGATTAGTGAAAGGCTTCCACTTTTTCTTTTTTACTTTTCTTTGTTGGGGCCATTGGTTCTGTCGTGCACACATCTGCTGTGAAACACAATGACCATTTGAAATAAATGGTTAACCATATATTTAATGCTGAACACAAGTACACCTCCGCTTCTTCTTTTTTGTGGTGCTAAATTTGCTTGTACAATAAAGGAAAACAATCACATTCCAAGGGGCATTCACCAGAGTATGAAAATTAGTAGGCCTTACCTTGGGGATTGTTTAAAATTATGGGGTTACTTGAATTGCCATTGATTTTGAAATCCCATATGGATAGAACACAAAATGCTTGTACTTTACATGTGGAAGAAGCGCTAGAAAGGTGCAAGAAGGGATGGATTGGTAGACATTTTTGGTTGAAAGTTGTATATTGATTATACTTGAGTTGAGACGTACGAGTTGCTTCACAGCCCCAGGGTAGACATATCTGCGGAGTGGGGGAAGTTTTTCTTCTTTTTTTTTTACCCCTTAGTAATGAGGGAAAGCCGCCCACGGAAAGGGGGAGGGGTGTTAGAGCCCCTAAGTTCGAATTTAGGTTTTGGAATAGGATTAATGGACTATGCTGGCAGTGAGCAAGTTGGACGCTTGTCTAACAATGGTCAACAGCTTAATAAGCCACACTCGAGCTTGTTGCCTTGGAAAGTGAACTCAAACTATCTGTTGATATAGTGCTAAGGCTTGCCAACTCCAAGTACATTGGAAATTAGACTTTCTGTATCAAGCAAAGCTTGTATTAGGAAAAAAAGAGAAGATCCTCAACGATAACTTAATTATGGTTCATTGTTTCCGTTATCAATGAGCCTAACGTAATAAAGAAACTCAATAATTGAGAAGCCAAGGGCAGACAACTCCTACGTATTCTTCTTGACAGTTTGAGTTCAACTGTATGCAAGTTAATGATCATCACCCTTAGGCAAACTTACCCTGAACACTGTTGACAAATAAGTTAGCAAATGATATAAAGAAATTGATTATTTTTCAAAATGCGAATATTCAAGCTTTCAATTGATGACTGGTCAATCAGTTTATTAGTTTATAAATTAGCTGACAGCAGGTAACCAGGTTTCAATGAGGGTGCTTTTGAATACAATAATAGAACATAAAAGAAACTATATGATGCTTGCAGGTGTAATTTATGGGATTGGGAAATGAAGACCTTTTGGAAGATATGCAAGTGTGGCTTGTATACCAAACTTACACAAGTGATATCTTAAGCACTCTATAAAATAGTATCAGTGCTGTAATCATGATTAATCTATTTGTTAGTTATTACCAGTGCTTGAACAGTTAGAAGAACAAGACTGAAAAAACAAAATGGGAAAGAGATCTGCTCCCAAAAATCTCACAATATGATTTCAAATGCTAAAATTTCGCAGTGTTCTAATAACCCTACCTAGGCGCTAGGTGGTCCTCTACTGCCTCGATTTGGCTGTGCACCTAGGCCCCTGCCTAGGCAGAATCAAATCTCTACTTTGAACTTTATAATAGTTGAAATGAATTTGTTAAGCCTTAAAAAATTGTTTTTAGTAATGTTTCATGTAATATTTAAAAAATTACTTCTACTATATTAACATGTATAGTAGGAAAAACAAATAAATAAGACCGCTTAAGAAACGCCTCGTCCGCCTAGGGAAACACCTAAGTTGGTGCTTAGGCGGCCTAGACACCTCTCCGCCGCCTAGGTCTACCACTCTGCCTAACGATTTTTACAATTTTTAGAACAATGAAATTTCGAGAATGAAATTTTCAAATAGAAAATCAAGAGCATATAGAAAATCAAGAGCATGAATAATTTCAATGACTATATGGGTTGTTTGTTCTGGCACACTTCAAAGCTTTTTTAGGTGTGGATCTTGCTCATTCCAAAGGGTGTATATGAAAACTTATATGTATTAACTTTGTCCTGGATTACAGTTTGGAAGCAAGTTTTTCTGCAAGCATCTTTTTGTGCTAATTACAATATTGCTTTCTAGTATTATTTATAAGTACGGATGATTTTCTATTGCCAACTCTTTTTACATAAATGAAACCCTTGACTATATTTCATTTCCTGTCTAGCGTCAAATGATTGAGATTTGACAGTCTTACGGGCTAGCTATATAATCAAGTGGACATAGTAACTTAAACAACTTTAATTTTGATTTCAGAAGAGAAGATGGGGAAGCTGCTGGAGTCTATACTCGTGTTTTGGGTCTTACAAACACAGCAAAAGAATTGGTCATGCTACCCTTGTTCCTGAAGCAACAGTGCCTGGAGCTGCAGCCCCTCTCGCAGAAACTCTGAACAACTCATCCACCATAGTATTTCCTTTCATTGCTCCTCCATCGTCTCCTGCATCATTTCTCCAATCAGATCCCCCCTCTGCCACCCAATCACCGGCTGGATTACTCTCCCTCCCATCTCTCTCTGTCAATTCCTATTCCCAAGGTGGGACAACCTCCATTTTCGCCATCGGACCCTATGCATACGAAACTCAGTTAGTTTCACCACCTGTATTCTCTACATTCACCACTGAACCATCCACCGCTTCTTTCACTCCGCCTCCTGAACCTGTGCAAATGACAACACCTTCATCACCTGAAGTGCCTTTCGCTCAGCTTTTGGCTTCATCTCTAGCTCGCACTCGAAGGAACAGTGGGACAAATCAAAAGTTCTCATTATCCCAGTATGAGTTTCAGCCTTATCAGTTGTACCCAGGAAGTCCAGGTGGCTACCTCATATCACCAGGCTCAACAATTCCAAATTCTGGCACATCTTCACCTTTCCCTGATAAGCAACCAATTATTGAGTTTCGAGTGGGGGAAACTCCCAAATTTCTAGGCTATGAATATTTTTCCACTCAGAAGTGGGGTTCAAGACTAGGTTCTGGATCTTTAACACCAAATGGCTTGGGTTCAAGGTTAGATTCTGGCTCCTTGACGCCAAATGGTGGTGTCTCAAGGTTAGGTTCTGGTTCTTTGACGCCAAATGGTTGGGGTTCAAGGCTAGGCTCCGGTTCTGTGACACCAATTGGTGGAGAGCCTGTGTCTAGAGACAATGTACTCATGGAGAGCCAAATTTCTGAGGTAGTATCACTTGCCAACTCAGACAATGGATCTGAAGACGAGCAAGTTGTAGTTGGTCAGAGAGTCTCATTTGAGTTGCCTAATGTTCCAACATGTCTGAAAAAGGATCTCAACTCGTCACTTGAAACTGTGTCAGAGTTTCGACAAAATGCGACAGATGAGGGTGCAAACATATACAATGAGATATCAGAGAAAGCCAAGAATTCTTGTGATTGTGGGAGGGAGACTGAGCCTGTCATGCCTGGGAAAGCTATAGGAGACGGCCAGTGCCAATGTAAGCTTCATCCCGTCACACTTGTGTCAAGCAAAGAATTCAATTTCGACAACACAAAGGGAGATATCTCAGACAAGCCTACTATTGGCTGCGAGTGGTGGACCAGTGAGAAGGTTGTAGGAAAGGACTTGGGACCCAAAAACAACTGGACTTTCTTCCCCATGCTGCAGCGAGAGGTCAGCTGAGGCCTAAACATGCAAACCCCGCCTTCCTCCATCTCAATGCATTTAGAATTGGATTGTCAGAATTGAACATATGCAAAACAGGAAGTTATGGAATTTTGGTGGTAGAAATCATAAACTTTGGATTAGACAATATGGAGGGATCACAACACTTGGCTTTGCAATCGAAGGCAACCTTCTGAATCCTCATCTTTCGTAATGTGATCAATCACGTGAGCACTATTTTAGCTTTCTTTAATATATCCTCTCTTGATTTATACTGTAAAATACATGTACGCATAGATGTAGTGTTGTGAATTCGTTGCTTTCACGTGTACTAATAAGAACAAAGATGAAATTCTTTTAGGGCAAGGAAGAATGAAATTCCCATTTGGATGATTTTATTAGTTGTGTAGTAACTAACACTTGATGCTGCTGGTGTTCTTTTCCTCGGTTGGTTATCGCCTTATCGGTTTTATATTTTGTTTTGGGTAATGTTAGGGACCTCAATTTTTTTATTAAACGACATGATATTGAATATTTTAATGACATAATCAATCATATGAGATATATTAAACTAATGTAATGATACACATCATTTAAATTACTATTTGAGACAAAATAATAATTTGAGACTCGTTGTATTACCTTTTTCTCTTTTTTTCGAAACCTTTACCTGTACTTTTCTTTTCTTTTGATTTAAAATCTAAATGGAACAGCCATTTGAGACTCAAAGAATAATTTAGTAAAATTTGATGTTAGATTCCAGATCTTATAAATGGGTATATATATATATATATATATATATATTATTCTCGGTGACTTCTATAAGAGAATGTCAATGTGTCTGGACTTGAGCATTGGGCTGTTATTTTAGTAATTGGTTTTTTTGGGAGGGGGGACAAGAACAGAACAGTTTGAATGTTTGATGTGTCTGCAATTAGGCCAGAACGAAATGCATAAACGCGTAGAGAACAGTTTCAGGCCGGCCGGAAAGCCCAAAAGTGGCAAGAAACAAATAAAAATTCAAAGTGGTGGTGGTTGGTGTTTTTGTTTTGTTTGGGTACCCCACAATCCACATGCGACATGCCCCCTTTCCTTCTTTAGCACACCCACATTCACTTATATGCATCCCCCCTCCACACTTTAGTTTTGACATTTTCTCTCTAATACTTTTACAAGGTAATTCTTCACATGAGATGGACCCACTTATTATTTATGTGAATTTTTTTTTATGAAATTATCAAATTTACTTGTGAAAATATCAATTTTCAAATCTGCCAAACTTTGGATTTATTACTTATCAATTTTTTTAACCTTCCAATTTACATTATATTTTTAGAAAGAAATTTTTTAAAAAAACTAATTTTATTACTCCATTTGTCTCGCAAAATAACCTTCATTCTAACTTTCTATAGTCAATTTTGTAATTTTTAATTCAAAATAAATTGAAATTCAATTAATGATAGTCAATACAATCAAATACTCGATCCGTTCCAACATTAGATATACGTTTTGACTTTTTTTGAGTCAATTCGCAAAATTCTAAAACTCAAAATTAATATAATTTTGTTCAAATTTTAAAAATAACAAATATGATAATTAGTAGTGTTTTATAGTTTATTTATAATTATTATATTTGTTTGTATTAAAACTAAATATTTTTATATTAATTTTAAAATTTAAAATTTCATAAATTGACTCTAAAAAGTCAATATATATATATATATAGTACCGATCACATGCTTACCCTTAAAAAGCTTACCTAACTCGCCTTTAAATACCCTGTCTTATTTTCTTTCTCTCCTAACTTCGACTCCAAAAAAAAAAAAAAACGAAGCACCTCTCTCTCTTCTCTCCTGCTCTGTCACTCATCTCCAATTTGTCACTTATAAATCAACCATCTCCTTGCGACTCAGCCCTATTAAATCGCAGCGGCTTCACATCTCCACACGACGGCTTCTATCTCCTCGCGTCAAATCCGTCGATTCACTACAAGGTAACAAAATTTGGATTCACAAGCTTTTAGTGTTGAATTAGGCTTAATTTTTTATATTTTTGTGTTTTGGTTTTCAATAATTGGTTTTTTAGGGCTAAAAATTATTGAGAGGCAAACCCTAGAATTTGCTTAATCCATTTTCGTCAGATAATTTTTGAGGGGCTAATGACTAAAAATTTTCGTTTGTTTCACAAAGAGAGTAAATGAGTAAATGATTTATTTTTGACTTAGAAATTTTCCTTCGGTGTGGTTGTGATTTATTGTTGATTTGCACCAAAAAATAAGTAAATGATTTATTTTTGACTTAAAAAATGGGAATCCAATATATGGAACTTAGGCTGGAGCTTCTGTCTATACTTGACAACACTTTCACTTGTGTGTTTTCTATATATTCCTAAAAGCTGAGTTTTTGAAAGGAGGAGAAATTTATTGTTGCTATTGACAAAGAACAATCATGCCATGACTGTTTCTTTCCGAAGGATATAAACTTGTGTTGAGCACATGCGTTGGGGCAGGCACCAATATACCATTTTTTTTCTTTCTTTTGAACTGTTTTTAGTGTCTTATGCACTGTGGGATGGGGTACGAGAGTAGGAAATAAGTGTTCAGGTGTTCTGTGACTATAAGCATTTTGAAACTTTGGCACCAATTTGCAAGGGTTTAAATAGGGCAGAGTAGGATTACAAGTGTGTTGGTATAAGGTTTTATACTAATATAAGGTTTTATAAAGGTTTTATGCAAGACACACCCAGTGGAATTTGCTTCATACTTCCATTACTGCCATTCATTGACATTTGATCAACGTCCTGACTATGGATTCCTGAAGCGTTTGTTCCGTGAATTGTTCACTCGTGAAGGTATCTGCTGGCTAGACCACTAACCTTAAGCCAATAAGAAGTAACATAGGGACTTTGAATTTTGATATGTTTTAGTGTTTGTTGCTCATATAAGAAAATGTCCTGCAGCATTAATAAAAGTAGTCCTGATACCTTTCATTTTAGTATGCAGCCCAAATTTGAATTCTATTAATTAATGATATTCAAGGTTTCTTATTGATATTAAAAGTTGCAAGACAACTGTTTGATGTGTAGTGCCTTGTTTCCTTCACAGGTTTAGAATTCTAAATTCAACAAATGTGTTTTCTTATCTTGCAGGGTATGAATTTGATTACATATTTGATTGGACCATCCTAAAGTACCAACAAGCACAAAAGAGTAAAAATCTGAATTTTTTACTTGGTATGATCCTCTAATGTGTGACAGTTCAAGACAAATAATCCCCGGATTACTTCGGAAGATTAACGGAATGGAGCAAGGGATGGAGAAAATGCGTGCAATAGGCAAAATTCGAAGAATAAATGGAAAATCAGGATGAAGATGTGCTAGTTGACAAATTTAATGGTCTCTGTATGGGATTTTCTCAGGAATTATGATTGATGAATTGGTCCTTACTAATTTAGTCTTTGTTTCATTGAGCGAGAGAAGGGGGAGGTGTTTCTTTGAGCTTTTGTATATGATATAAAATCTTTCAGGTGTCGTGTTCTATATTGTAATCATGTGCATTTATCACTGTTCTAAAGGATATTTATGGGTTTGAACTGAATTGTGTTTCTTTCTGCTTTTGTATATGATATAAAAGCTTTCAGGTGTCGTGTTCTACATTGTAATCATGTACATTTCTCATGGTTCTAACTAATATTATCGATTTGTGAGACTGAATTGTGTTTCTTTCTGTTTTGGTGAATGTGGAACATAATGGTGTAGCAGCAACAACATTTCTGATGACTTTTTGAATAACTTAAAAGTGAAATTGTCTAAGTGACAACCAGAGGATTACATAATAAGATAGGTATAAGAAAGAACTGCACAAGCATCCTGGAGAAAAGATGCTCCACATTTTTAAGGAATCTGAGTAAGAAGACAATTCAGAGTATCCCATCTACTGTTACATGCCAAGATTAGGCCAAATGAAAATAAAAGTTCCCCTTCTTAAATCTATCTCGAAAATCATTGGTTCCTCCAAATTTCTTTGTTGTTTAACACCATTGGGTCTTTCTGGTTTATGTCGCCAACTTCTGCAATATGATGTATAAAATATTGTCAGAATCTTACACTCATTAAATGATATGTCCACAAAAATATTTTCTACAAGCCACTTTATAATCTTAACCTGCAAATCAAAAGCAGCAGCAAAGTATATTTCACTGAGAATGCTAATTGATATGCCAACAAAAATAATTGCAATAATTAGTCTTATCTGCATAATATAATTCGAGAAACTCTACAAGTTTTGAGACACAAAATTTATAAGAACTTTGTAATAGAGGCAAATTGAGAGTGATAGAAGCAGATGAAAATGATTCTAATGATTGAGAGGCCTATTCTCACTTCTCAGTACAACAAGAAGAATGAACATGAAACTCACCTATATTTTAACATTATACAGTGAATGTAGCTTGATTTCTAATAACATTATACAGTAAATTAGGACAGAGGGAGTATATATTTTTCATCTACATTGGTCTAAAACTACTTGCCTAGCGATAGTATCAAACAGAACAAAAGAATCCAAGTTTTCTGTTATATAGATATAGATTATACCAACACACTTGTAATCCTACTCTGCCCTATTTAAACCCCTGCAAATTGGTGCCAAAGTTTCAAAATGCTTGTAGTCACAAAACACCTGAACACTCATTTCCTACTCTCGTACCCCATCCCACAGTGCATAAGACACTAAAAACAGTTCAAAAGAAAGAAAAACAGAAGCTCCAGCCTAAGTTCCATATATTGGATTCCCATTTTTTAAGTCAAAATAAATAATTTACTTATTTTTTGGTGCAAATCAACAATAAATCACAACAACACCGAAGGAAAATTTCTAAGTCAAAAATAAATCATTTACTCATTTACTCTTTTTGCGAAACAAACGAAAATTTTTAGTCATTAGCCCCTCAAAAATTATCTGACGGAAATGGATTAAGCAAATTCTAGGGTTTGCCTCTCAATAATTTTTAGCCCTAAAAAACCAATTATTGAAAACCAAAACACAAAAATGTAATAAATTAAGCCTAATTCAACATAAAAAGCTTGCGAATCCAATTTTGTTACCTTGCAGTGAATCGACGGATTTGTCGCGAGGAGATAGAAGTTGTCGTGTGGAGATGGGAAGCCGCTGCGATTTAATAGGGCTGAGTCGCAAGGAGATGGTTGATTTGTAAGTGACAAATCGGAGATTAGCGACAGAGCAGGAGAGAGGCAGCGAGGTTAGTGTGTCAAAGAGAGAGAGAGGTGCTTCGTTTTTTTTTTTTGGAGTCGAAAGTCAGGAGAGAAAATAAATAAGGCAGGGTATTTATAGGTGAGTTTGGTAAGCTTTTTAAGGGTAAGCATGTGATCGGGACTATATATATATATATATATATATATATATATATATATATAAAATTTTGAAACGAATATTGTATAATCATGTAGCGTGTATGTAATTAAAATAACTCTCTTATTGGTTTTTGGAAATAAACTGAGATTTGGACCATCAAAACAAGCAAATTTTGTTGTTATAAAATAATGTTGTTATATCTAAAAAAGATGTGATCCTAAAGATCATTCTATAGACAGACAATAAACCATGGATCCAGATTGGGAATGCTCCGATATAACTAAAACACCCTCAAATCAGACAAAGGGGGAAACAACAATAGTGATCAAATCAGACATAACAGCAACCAAAATCACTACCATCAATAAACTGAACATGAAAAGATTAAGCAATAACAGTACATGAAAATCCCAAATTAGAAACACAAATAATTTAACTTATTGACTGCAACTGATCCCAAAAATAAATGAAAAAAAAATCATGCTAATAAATACAAATTGGAGATCAGAAATCTGGAACTTCACTTATATCCCGATCTAAACACATTGTTGATCACCTCCTTCATATTCTGGCAGCCCAAAATATTCATATCCGTCAGATCTAGGGTTGACAGAGATTCCTCAACTCATAACTCAAGTTCCGACGAGAACAAATTAGGATTTGGAAAGAGACGAAGAAGTCTAGTATCATAGTCAGATCCATTTTTCAAACCCCAAACACAATTAGCCAACAAGATCCGTAACCTCAAACCAGAGACCCAAAATGGTGGCTTGCAGTTCGAATTCGTCGTTTTAGAAGAAATCGAGCTTGATGAGGTGAAGACTAAGTCGAGGTTATTGGACACGCCGGAGCAAGATGGGAGATCAATTGATTTGTCTGAGATTTTTTTTGATATGTTTAGAATTTGTTTTGTTTTGTTTTAATGTAAAATAAAAGTTGCTTTGTCAAATTTACCCCTGAGTAAATAATTTAAATTAACAAAATGGTGAAAATATTGATTTTAAAATACACCTCAACTGTTTTCTGTCCCATCCAAATAGCTACATCAATAATTTTTGACGTGACAGTTTCAATTTGATCAAATTGAAAAAATCAGTAGGTTAATCATCTAATTGAAAAAAATTTAAAGGAGAAACATATTATATTACAAATGAGAGAGAATATGAAATAAATTATATGATAAAAAGTATTATAAATCTATCTAACAATATACAACTGATTTTAAATTTTTCGCTCACCTTGATAAATTATTTGGATCATCAAAAATTTGAAATAAATTCCACCGTCCATATAATGTCGGAGGTACGGATACAGTTAGTAAGTAATACTCCCTCCGTCCCTAATTATTTGACCTTTTAGAGGTTGACACAAGAATTAAGATAATAATTAGAAAATATTAAATATAGTACTCAATTATCTATAATACCCTTAAATATTTTATTAGGATAAAGAGATTTTTATTGGGACAAAAAGAGAGTTTAATGAGGAATAATTTTAAAAAAATTATCATGAATTTCCCTAAATTTGAATAAACGTTAAATAATTAAAAACAAATAAAAAATTCTAAAAACTTCAAATAATTAAGGCGGGGATGGAGTACAACCTAAAAAGTTATATATTATGAGAGTGAGGTAGTATTAGTACCGAGTAGGGTAGGGTCTACAGTCTACTTATTATAGTACTCCATTTGCATATATTTTCATATATTTTTGTTGAATTTATTAGTCAGACAAGTCCACTTCTATGCTCCGACACACTATAACACAGTCTCTCTACATTTCCCCAATCTCTCTCTTATTCTCTCTTTTCCCCTTGTTCTGCCTGTACGCGATCTCTTGAAGATCTTACAATTCGAATTCTTCCAAAAAGTCCTATATTTTTCTTACTCCCTATAAGATTTATAGGGGTTTATTTTCGCTTTTACTTGCTTCATTGTGACGCCATCTTGCATTTCAGGATCGCTGAAAATTTAAGGTTAGTTTTTTGTGGTTGATATCATCCTAGTTTTGTGGAATCACTTGTAATCAATTTAGTTAATTTTTTTTTTATTTCAATGTATGTTTAGATCTGTTGAAATGCCGTGCATTCTAGTTGCGAAATCAGGCTATTTTCTGACCTAATCAACACTGAAAGGTCGGTGATTTGAATTGTGAATACGTAATTCCATTAAGGAATATAAGAAGTAAAGAAGGCGTAGGGAAATTACAAGCTGATGCCTGTGTTTATGGTTGTATGCTTTTAGAAATACAACATCGAAAAAGATGTAATTTGATAATTTAGTGGACCTGTAAAAATGATATAGAGTATGTTTTAAAACATTTTCTTGAAATATCCTATGGGACAAAGTTAGTTAAAAGGAAAAAAATAAAATCTTTTGGAAATAGGTTGTGTGAAAAGGTTATTTTTCCCCGAAACTTAAAGTAGTTGTTTTATGCATCCCAAATGGAAATAACTGCACTGTGTATGTTTTTGTCATACTTGTTTTAGGAATTGAAGTATCTTTCTCATAAAGAAAGATAGGAACGATATAGGAAAGATCTTGTAATTGTTCATTTCCTTGTTCTCATTAAGATAGAGAAGCAGCGGCGGCAAGTGCTAAGTGATATCTAATTGAAGTAGCAGTCTACTTAACTATTGGAAAAGTGTGTACAATATCCTCCAAAATTTCAATAATGAACCAAAGAGCTATCAAATTGCACAAGATGTGTGTAACGTCCCGAGCCCAAAGCGGAGCCTTGATCAAGCCTCAATTCAATGCCCCAAGAGTATTTCAGTGATTGTAGGCCATCTCAAAGTCATGAGAGTTACTGTGATGTCATCGTCAGGGTTAGTTAGTACTTGGTCCTCAGTATCAACTTTAGACATTTTAGAGTTGGCTTCCATTTGTTATGACCTGAGCCCGGATCAAGGTTCTACACAATTTTCCAAGGGTACTTAGGTCATCTTGCGTCACCAAAAGTCCACACCAAAGTCATGACAAGTTATTGCTAGTAACACCTAGTCTGGATGGGTCACCAAAAGTCCTATCCCAAAGTCATGACAATTGAGATGATATACTCGTCAGGGCTTAGTAAGTAACCTAGATCAAGGTACAACTCACTGTTTTAAGGGCATTTAGGTCATTTTCACCCATCACAAGCCCATTCAAAAGTCGTGACAATACTTAGCAAAACAAAAAAAGTCGTGACAAGTTATTGGTACTCTTAGTAGTTTAGTTGGTACCTTATATACACAGTGCAATTCATACCTCCATCCCACACGTTTTGATGTGGGACTATATGAATTACAGTATGCTTTAGAAATATCAAACTATAGTTTAAAACAAATAAAAATTAAGATGGTGTAGTTCTAGTATTGTGACATTCACATACTTTGCGTTAAAATACTCCATCCATCACACATTATTTGCAACACTTTCCTTAACAGTGTGTGACATGGATTTTAAGACGTGCCGATAATCTTTTTGAATATTATATTTTAAAAATGTTTGTAATATAGTTAAAAATATAATATTTGAATTTATTAGAAATTTACAAAATATATAAAAATATAATATCTAAATATTCTTTTTGGCATGTCTTAAAATCGATTAGACAAATTAAAAACAAATGTTGCAAATAGTGTGGGATGAAGGGAGTTTCCCCCCCTAAAAGAATGATGAATTATACTTCTGGTCTTGGTTCAAGTCTTGCACTTCCCCACTGCTGCCCCCGATAAGAGCCTGGTCGGATTTGTTATGTACCCTGCTAATTAGTTTTGATTATGCATGAGAACCATTTGTTATTTTCCTTTTCTAAAATTACTTACTTTTTTGATGCACTTATGTAGTCTGGGAATGGTTTTTTACCAACTGTTAACGTCAGATCACCTTAATTGAATTCTATATTTCTATTTATGCTTTTTAACCTGTATCACAAAGAATATCCAGTTTGTAACTTCAAAGTTCAAATTTCTTTGGTTGAGATGTTTTCCCACATGATTAACGATTTTGATGGTTAGGTTTATTTATTATTTTATTTAGTGATTCATTTTGGAGAGGTGGGCTGGAGATACTTTAAGAAAAGTAAAATATATTAGAACTGTCAATATTCCTATCATTCGAAGATTTGTTCCCCTAAGTATAACAAACATTCAAACAGTTGGGAAGAACCTCCTATGACAAAATATATGTTGAATCTAACAAAGAGAATTTACTTTAGTAGTGTTCTCTTGTACATTCCCAAGTCCAAATTATAACGGCACAAACATAAATCCAAGTCCAGAAAAAGGTTGAATCCTTGTCCAGAAACACCAGTTGGGTCATCTTAGCCCATACCCACCAAAAAACCATGACATATTGTCGAACTCTTGGTAGTAGAGTTGAGACCTTATATACAGTTCTGTCCATCCGATATGTTTCAATGCAAGACTGGGTATCAAAATCTTTCCTACTTAAATCCGTAATGTCCTCATCAAGTCCACAATCATAGTTCAGTCCACAACCATAGTTCAGTCCACAATCAAATTTTGAATCAAAATCCTCAACGGACATCTGGGCTCTAGACCCACTACTCCACAAGGAGACGACCACTCTAATATCATCTTTAACAACTCGGGTCTGAGTCTGAACCCATAATAAGACTCAATCCACATCATAATAGCACCAATTGGCATCTTGGCTCATAGGCCCACTCAAAAGTCAAGTCAAATTGTTTGTACTGTTGGTAGTAGAACTGACGACTTATATACAGTTTTGTTCATCCACATTTTCTGATCTGAGCACTGAGTACATGACGTAGAAGATGCATATTGAACCTATCTCGTGAATCCCCTGTTGCTTATTCTCTCCTATATATGGACAAACTCCATCAGGATTTGGCATTACCAGGCAAACCTAACCAAGAAAAGTAGATATAACAAGAAAGAAGTATTACGTGTTACCTTCTTTTTACCACCATCTAACCTGTGTCATTGACTTGAAGTGGACCTTTTTAGCTTCTTGTTTAATATTACAAGGACAACCATCTTTTAGCTGTTCCAAATATGTTAGTTGTCTAGAAAAATGCCTCTTTAGTTTGGATTTTAAATAGATCTGATAACTATGACTTTTTTTTAATTTTTTGCGCTGTGATTTGCATGTGTGCATGCAAACAAATGTATATTGTTTTTCTTAGTGTAGAATCTATCCATATATGTATAATGTAATGCCGATTTATTTAAGTCAGAAATTAAGTGTACTATCCTCAATCCTCATTCTAATTTAGTTGTTCCTTTTTTGGTCTTGTGGGAAGTGGGGAAGACCTCTGAAGACTTGCTGAGGACACATTTATAAATTCAATATATTAATATATTATGTATTTAACTACACACACTCGCACATACATATATGGTCCATAATAATGTTTGTGAAAATTCTTAAAATTCGTGACAACACCCCCACCCCCAGTGAGGCGTAAAAAGGACAAATAATTAATAATTTGGGATTGAGGGAGTATGACATGGCGACACTCATCTTCTTCTTTACATTTCAGATTTCTAGTTGTAGCCACTCACAAGCCACTTTTGGAGAAAGTCATTTTCTGCATAAAGAAATAAATCTGTATCTGAAAAGCTGTATCAGAATGGTGTCTAGTCAGTAACTTCATGTTCAGGTAAAGTACATCAAAAGGACAATGGTTAAATTATTTACCCCTGAAATTTGTTCACCGATTCTACAAAATTTATAGTCAGGAAATATGCGTTCATGGTGGGGAAAGTCTTCGTCAAAAGAAGCAAAGAAGAAACCGAGCAAAGAGAGTTTTATTGACACATTGCACCGGAAATTTAAGATCCCATCTGAAGGAAAATCTAGCAGTAGACATGGAGGATCTCGAAGACATTGCAGTGACACAGATTTAGAAAACCAGTTTCTGTCCCGACCAGTGTCCAGATCGCCATCACCTTCCAAACATGTCGCAAGATGTCAAAGTCTTGTTGAAAGGCCTCAGGCCCAACCACTTCCCCTTCCAGGTTTGCTTCCTGCAAGCATATCTCGTACGGATTCTGGAATCGGTGGATTGGCAAAACCAAGACAGGAAAAGGGTGCCAAACCATCATTATTTCTGCCTCTTCCAAGACCTGAGTGCAGCCGAAGCAGGCTAGATCCTGCAGAGTTAGATGGAGATTTGGTCACTGCTTCTGTTTCTAGTGAATGTTCTATTGATAGTGATGATCCAGGTGACTCTAGCCAGCGTAGTCCCCTGGCATCTGATTGCGAACTTGGTAACAGAACAGCAGCGGGAAGCCCTTCCAGGTGAGATTTTGCAAAAAAAAAAAAAAAACAAGAATAACAATAATTGTAATTGTGGCATTTATTATCTATCTTTCTCCCCGCCCCCATCCCCAAATTTTCCAAGTGGCTATCATGTTAAATATGCATGGGTTTATAGGTGATTTGTGGATATATCCGTCTCTTTTTTCAGATGTTAGAGCTTATCATCCTTATTGTTTATTATTTCATTATTTGTCTTTGACTTGTCTACCTCGTTTTTTCTGAAGCATGTTGATTAAAGATCAGTCCCCAGTTATGAGAACAAATTCAAGGGAGGTGCTGAAGCCAGCTAATCTTTCCTTAAATAATCAATCTCCCAAAAGGAGACCTTTAAGCAGTCATGTGCCTAATCTACAGAGTCCATATAATGGTGCATTATGCAGTGCCCCGGATAGCTCAATGTCAAGTCCATCTAGAAGTCCGATGAGAGCATTTGGCACTGAGCAAGTTATAAATTCTGCTTTCTGGGCTGGAAAGCCTTATCCAGATCTTCCTTTACTTGGATCTGGTCAATGCTCCAGCCCAGGTTCTGGTCAGAATTCTGGGCACAATTCAATGGGTGGTGATATGTTAGGGCAATTATTTTGGCAGCCTAGCAGGGGTAGTCCAGAGTATTCTCCACTTCCAAGTCCTAGAATGACTAGCCCTGGTCCCAGTTCTAGAATTCATAGTGGTGCTGTCACACCACTTCATCCAAGAGCAGGAGGGATAACCACCGAATCACAGAGTAGCAGGCCTGACGAGGGAAAAAAACAGAGCCACCGGTTACCTCTCCCTCCCATAACAATTTGTAATACTTCACCCTTTTCTCATTCAAATTCAGCGTCAACATCACCTTCTATACCACGAAGTCCAGGAAAAGCAGAGAATCTACCAAGCCCTGGTTCGCGCTGGAAAAAGGGGAAGTTGCTGGGTAGAGGTTCATTTGGACATGTTTATGTTGGGTTTAACAGGTACAAAATTATTAGGGCTTTGTAGTAGTCTCACATTTAGGGCTTCATTCTTTGGTGTTGTCTTTAATTTGGAGATGTTGCTAGCATTTAAGGCCGAAATAAATTAATTCTATTAATTATTATCACTTGGTTTCTCTTATCATATTAATGTGTTTTCTGGACTGGTGACAATTGCATGCATATATGATATATGTGTGTGTGTGTGTGTGTGTGTGTTGGTGAGTGATCATGTTTTGCTAATTCCTAAATGATGGTCTCTGATGATGTTTCTGTATATTTGGGCCAATATTTCTGTAGTGAAAGTGGTGAAATGTGTGCTATGAAGGAGGTTACATTATTGTCAGATGACGCAAAGTCAAAAGAAAGTGCAAAGCAGTTGGGACAGGTAACTTATTAGTCATTAGATTATTGATATATTAGTTTCCTTCTGGATTATTTTGTTACTGATCAGCATTTTTTATTTTTAGCACTCTTTCATATATCTTTCTGTCGTAATTCTTATATTTATTGTTCCGCCAGGAAATCGCTTTACTGAGCCGCTTAAGACATCCAAATATTGTGCAGTACTATGGATCTGAAACAGTAAGATTTGTGCCTGCTGATTCACTTTTGATAAACTAGCAATAGTTCAGTTTCAGTTTCAATTTCTTATTTATTTGATTACCTTTTAATAAGTAAAAAAAATGCAGTTGTATGTTTTAGCTTTCTGCTTATAAATGTCTAAAATTTGTCTGCTGAAGCTATATTATGGTGCAGTTTTCATTTTCCTTGGGATTTAATTTTCTGAAACAATTTCATTAAAGGTCATATGGGACAACCTTTACTGAAATAATTTTTTTTTTGACATGCCTATAGGTTTTGGTTTGAAAGTTGTACACAATAATGTGTGAACATCTTTTGTCATGATCTTTTTAGTCTTACTCCAAACTAGTGATTTTCGAGCAGGTAGATGATAAACTTTATATATATTTGGAATATGTTTCGGGTGGTTCCATCTATAAACTTCTTCAAGAATATGGACAATTCGGTGAATTAGCAATCCGCAGCTATACTCAACAGATCTTATCCGGTCTTGCATATTTACATGCTAAAAATACTGTACATAGGTGAATCAATTTAATTTTTTATAGTCAATTTCATATAGTTTTCTTTTCTTTCTTGTGTTGTTTTGATAAAAGCTCATTTGCTTTTTGGTTGTATGTGTCCTTTGTAGAGATATTAAAGGGCAAATATCCTTGTTGACCCAAATGGCGTCAAGTTGGCAGATTTTGGAATGGCAAAGCATGTAAGTATAGATGCCAACTTCTATCTGAAATGTAAATGGAAAGAGTAGAATGAGTTTTTTTTTGCCTGCTGTAAATGTTTTGGGGGTGGCTGTTCTAATTGTCTAGGGAAATATTTTTGTGTGGGGGCTGGAATAGGAGTTTCTGTTCCTCCTTTATTTTTTAACGTATACATTGTGCGTGCATGGGGTTCTTCCCCCCTGATCTCTCCCCCTCTGCCTCCTCCTTTCAGGCAGTTTTATTAAATATAATTCTGCTTTACCTGAAATAAAGAGTGGTTGTTTAATAAGTGTACTAGCAAGAAATATAAATTTGTCATATGATTTAATGCAGCATCCATTAGTAACCTGTTCCAATGAAGTATATTCCTGTTTGATAAGTACTTTAGTACCAAAGATCATTTAATGCTTGAACTTTAACCTTAAGATTGCACAAAAAGATTTAGCTTTCTCACAAAACTCTTGACAATTCCTCAAATTTTCAGATCACAGGGCAAGCATGTCCACTGTCATTCAAAGGAAGCCCTTACTGGATGGCACCTGAGGTCATGATTTATTTCTGGTCCTGGACTGGTCTTGTTCATAGGGTCTTCATTTGTAAAATTCTCATCTCTCTGTTCCACCAATTACTCAGGTTATAAGGAATGCAAATGGTAACCACCTTGCTGTTGATATTTGGAGCCTTGGATGCACTGTTCTGGAAATGGCTACAACAAAACCACCTTGGAGCCAGTACGAAGGGGTTAGTGATTTAAAAAAAAAACTAAGCTCTTGATCTAAGTTATAACACGCACACACACGCAGAGTTGATTAAAGGTTCCCTGAGCTGAACTTTTACTTGTGTATCCAAAGTACACATCTTAGACATAATTAATGAATTTTAGCTTGCAGATTATTTGACTTGAGATTTGTTCCTTTTCCTCTTATTATCTGATATATTTCACCATTTGGCTTAAAGGTTGCTGCCATGTTCAAAATTGGGAACAGTAAAGAACTCCCTGCAATTCCTGACCACCTGTCGGATGACGGAAAGGACTTCGTGTGGCAGTGTTTGCAGCGGAATCCAATGCATCGTCCAACTGCTGCTCAGCTTTTGGAGCACCAGTTTGTGAAAAATGCTGCACCTATGGAAAAACCAATTTTAGGTCACGAGCCTTCTGATCCTCCACCAGGCATTACAAATGGAGTGAAATCTATGGTATTATATTTGTTATTTTGTTTATGTTAGGGCTTATACCTCAACTGAATTCAAATTGATGCAGTTTTTGTCTTTTCTTTCTCGCTTCAGAAAGGAAATTAGAACTTCTCTGTTGATACTAAGATCTTATCTTTTTCAGGTTAAAGCAAATTCAAACAATCGTCCGACCTTGGATTCTGACAGGCTTGCTGTCCTTTCCTCCAGGGTCTCAACAAAATCTGGTTTTAATTCCAGGTCTTTCTCTCTCTCTGTTACAATGCCCTTTACTGTGAGCTTTAATTGATTTTGAGAAAAACCTGTATGACAAGAATGTCTTTTTATTACATACGCTCTGAAGATGTTCAAGAAACAGCATTAAATACAGGAGCAACTATTAGGCGTTATTGTCTGACTCCATTCTTGTTTCTTATAGTGATATCTATATTCCGAGGAACATATCATGCCCAGTCTCTCCAATCGGAAGCCCTCTTTTACAGCCAAGGTCTCCACAACAGTTGAATGGAAGGATGTCTCCCTCACCTATATCTAGCCCTCGTACCACATCAGGCTCATCTACCCCTCTCACAGTTACTAGTGGTGCTATTTCATTTCATAACCTTAATCATTCAGTTTACTTGCAAGAGGTTCCCAAGTCCCCCCATAGCACCTACATGAATGGCAGTACCACTTATCATGATCCTAATCCCAATTTTTTTCGAGGGATGCAGTCAGGATCTCAGCCTCTTCTTCTTGGAAAGCAATTTGGAAAGCCGGCTCAAGCGCAAGGAGAACTGTATGAAGGGCAGTCTGTCTTGGCTGATTGTGTTTCTCAGCAACTCCTGAGGGATCATGTTAACTTGAAACCTTCCCTAGATCTCAATCCTTGTGCTCCATCAGCTGGCCACATCAGAACCTAATTCAAGTCCGTCATTCAAGAAAAACTTGCTAACCATCATTTTTTTGGGGGGTTTAGAACATGATTTTGTTAAGCATATCAACTGTGACTCCATGAAGAAATCTAATTTGCACAATAATGACCCGAGATGAAAATTACTATGGAATAAGGTGAGATCTCTGGAGTATGAAAGGTCTGAAGGAAGTAGTTCTGCAAGTCTTTTATGTGATTCATGCTGGTGAGATCAGTATTTAAGCTTGCGGAACTCAACCAAGTGACATATTGAGACGAACTTGCACTATTATAAGGTGGATCTTGCGTCTTCACAGATAGAAGATTTGCTGTTGCAGTTAGTTTTTTATACAATGCTACATTGGCTTGTACAGAGTTTGTCAAAGCCTAGCCTTCGTTTACTTAACTGATCTGAGGTATGAGTGAAAAGTTATATAGATTCCGGTGATTGTATACAGATCCTTTCACGTAAAATGGTGGTATCAGAGAATCGTATAGTGTACCATGAAATAGAAGAGAGAAGAAAGTAAGCCACGATAATAAATAGCTGCTTTAAGATTATTTTTTTGGGGTTCTGAATTTGCTGTACAGATAATGCGGAATGATCTGGATTTAGATTTTACTGCCTTGCTTCATGAGAACATGCTGGCTGGCTGGCTCGGTTATAACTGTCAATATGGACCCTCATTTATTATCTGTACATTATTAGCATTCGGGGAATGAAAGGAATCTAGTTCCAAGGGCACAAATTTCTGCTTGTAGCATCACATTTCACCTGGAGGATGGAAAAAATATTTCACCTCTCTTCCTCTTCAACCTTGAGGGTGCAAATGCAATGCCCACACATCATTTACGAGTCTGCTCTTCGTAACCAGGGCTGCAATATGACTATTAGTTTGTGGGATAATAAAATGACATGAAAGGAGATACAATTTAGAATTAAAATTTATGGATAAAATTAATTTTTATTTTTATTTAAAATGACTATTCCATCTATATATATACTCAAACTAAACTATTTATGATATCTTTGTTATTAGTGGCAAGTGTATAAATTCTTCAAATATAAGTTTTTATCAAAATTTTTAAAATAGTCATGAGATTATTTAAAGTTAATCCATGAAGATTATTTCAAAGTTATTCTCTAAATTCAAAACAAGCTTAAGCCGAGGTCAATAGGTTGTTTGGTCTAATTTTAGAATTATAGTGTTTAATTTTGAATTTAAATGAATTATACATATTTATAATATTATATTTATATAATATCTTTAAATAAAAAAAACTCTATAAACTCGTGATAGCTAGGATAAATTTATAGCAAATATATTAAGCATAAAAAAGCTGATTGAGATGAAATATTATACTAAGAAATAATCGAAGATTATTTATAAGAAGCTGATTGTTAATAAACTTCTTTGTTATCAATGAAGAATTGATTTTTAAATGTAGTAACTATTGTTTTTGTATAAAGGAATAAAATCAAAACAAAGCATACTGTATATGTCAAAATTCATAACACTTGTGAGAATGAATCTACTACATGACAACATAAATAAAGACAAGAATCTTATATTTAAGATAAATATAGCAAAAAAAAAATCTATGCACCAAATATGAATTTAATTGTGATATTTTTTGTTGAATGGTGGAAGTATATATATGTTTTGACTAATTGAGAACCTCATAATGGAATTTTTTTTTAACTTTTCAAATACTCCCACATTTAAAAAAAATATATTTTTTTTTAAAGTCAATTTATTTAAATCCTAAAACTCAAAATAGATTTGAATTCATTTGATTTTAGTCAATACAATTATAATAGTTACAAGTTTAAATGGCACAAACTATCTCTCTCTTGTTTATGTTTGTTTTTAAATAATTATAATCCAAAAGACTATTAATTTAAGATTATAATTATAATGTCAAGACTATTAAGTCATTTTATAATCATTAATATTGAGATTATAATCTCAAAATTAACTATTAATCATAGGGCTCTATTTGTTTGTAAGCCTTATAATCCCGATATTATAATCTAATCCCAAAACTATTAGTCTTAGGATTGTAATCCCGATATTATAATTATAATGTCAACACCATTAAGTCATTTTATAATTCCAAGACTAAATTTGAAAACAATCAAGACACTTGAGATTAATAGTTATATCCAAAATATAATCCTTGCAAACAAACATAGCCTAGTATTATAATTATAATGTCAAGACTATTAAATTATTTTATAATACCGAAACTAATAGTCTCAAGTCTAAATTTGAAAACAAACAAGATATTTGAAATTAATAATTCTATTTAAAGTATAATCCTTGCAAACAAACATAGCCGTGAGCTAAAAGAGGAAAAATGGAATATTAAAAAATGGAAGATGAGATATAATGAGAGAAAGAAAAGGACAAAAATGAATAAATAAAGTTTCAAGGGTAAAATAGGAAAGTCAAAAAAGCTCCACTTTTCTATTTACACCCAAAAAACTGCCATTTTTTACTCCCACTTTGTAAATAGATTATTACTAATTATTAAATATATTTTTTTTGAAATTTAATCGCATCAATTTTACTCTTTATGATTTCCTCAATTAACGTCAAAAATCAAAATGAACTCTTTTTCTAACTATTTAAACTCTTGGTTCGGTCCATCACCAGACCAACAAGTCTGAAAGCGAAAGCCCATACAATAATTAAACTGTGGCCACAAAGGCCTAATGTGCATCCAAAAAAATGAAAGCCCAAACAATAGTCAACCAACAAATGGGGCAACCAAAGCCCTATCTGTTTCCACGTGCGAGGAGGCACGTAAATCGGTGGTCACGTGACAAAACAGCAGCTAACCAAATCACAAACTGAACGAAGAGCAAAACTCTGGATTTTGCAAGCCCTAGCTGCAAATTTCATTTCTTTCCATATTTAGTAACATAATTCTTCTCTTCCTCTTGCTACGTGTTTTTCTCTCTAGATTGACTGTTCTCCATTGGAAATAGTAACTCCTTGCGAACTCATTTTCACATGACCTTTCAGGTATGTAAGGCTACATAATCAAAGCTTAGAACTTATCAGATTTTAATTTGTGTTTATTGTTAAAGCTCTGAACTTGATAATTTTCATTTTGATTATTTAAATTATTATTCAACATTAATCTGTTTTTTTTTTGTTGAGAATATTAGATTTATTTTTATTTTTGTTGTTGAGTAGTTGATTGGATAGAAGTAGGCATTTGGCTCCAATTTTTTCATAGCTTGTTTCTGTTCCTTTAATCAGCATTCAAACTAGTATCTAACTCAATACTTGTATCTGATGGCATAATTGGAGAATGTACACGTTAATCAGTGTACTGCATGCACATTTTGCTTCCTAGATTGCATTCTCTTTTATTTGGATGTGGTTTGGTATGCAATCTAATTTACAAAAGTTGAATAGGAGGATTCGGTCTCATTTACCCTCAACAACTATAGCGATTGTCAGAATATAATTTTATCTTTCCAGAGGTACAACATTGTTGATGTATAAGTACAATTAATACAGTAGCATATGTAGCACAGACAGCACTACAGGGTAAGGTGATTTGGCTGTCAAGCGTCAGAAATTGTGTTTAAGTTTTAGCAGTCAATTTATGCAAATATGTAAAAAGTTGGGATATGTGCACTTGTCTGGTTTACTCTTCCACCATGCTATGTAGGCGGCGGTTAAGGGTGATGACCTTCTAGAATTTGAAAATCCCAACAAGCCAGTGTGGATGAGGGTTTAAGTTCCTCCTTTTGGGGTTGCCTATAGGCTGTAGTGTTATTACCATTTATTCTTATTATCATCGCTATTATTATTCTTATTTACTCCCTCCCTAATTGATCTCCTTACCCTTTTATAAAGTCCCAAAATTAATCGAACCTCTGCACTTTATTTCATTCAAACTTTTATAGACCCACAACCCACTTAAAGAAGAGTTTTTTGACTCTCACTATTGTCCAATTCATATATTTGTTATAAAATTATATATTTTGAAGAGAGAACTTTAAAGCATTATTATTAAAGATCAAATTCTTAAACTAAGTGCTAACTTATACTCCCTCCGTTCCTTAATATAAGTCGTTTTAGAGAATTGTTTTTGTTCCTTATATAAGTCGTTTAAGAATTTCAAATAAATATTAATTGTTTAGTTTCCAATATTATCCCAGGTAATAAATATAACTTTGGTTCTCTCACTTTTTTTTTGCCTAATAAATAACACTCTCTTTTTCCAATACAAGGGTAATATAAACAATTGATATTATATTTAATGCTATACAATTATTTCCTTAATACTTGTGCATAACTCTAAAACGACTTATATTAAGGAATGGAGGGAGTATTAGGATCAATTAAAGAAGGATGGAGGGAGTAATTATTTAGCTATACTTTTCAGTGTGAAAATGCACAAGTATGCGTACTAGGCTACTAGCAATCTTGAGAGACCCAATTTTGTTTTAGTTCTATGAGATATTAGGAATTTCTATAGCTTGCATTTTCCTTATTGTTAAGGAGACATTGGTTGGGTCCCTCCAAAAAAACCCCAGAAAAAAATTTAAATTAAATCTCTCTTTAAATACAATATTTTGGATTTTTTTATATAGTTTTCGGTATGATATGACACGTTATTATTATTATTATTATTATTATTATTATTATTATTATTATTATTATTTGTGCTTTTCAGGGCATCCAATGGTTCCTGGGCCATCCCCATTTTTGGCTGTACCTTTGAGTTGAATGACAACGTCCGACGCAGCTTTCTTCTTAAGAAAGTGCTTATATTGAGATCTGGAAATGTGTCAATCTGGAGTTCACTAGTTAGAGTTTGTATCGCTTCACAAAGTTTATCTACTGAAAAGGCGAACCTTTAGCCATCTTTGTTAACAGAACTTTTGAAGTCAAAAGGTACAAGGTGCTTCATCTTCGCAAAATTCTAAAAGAAAATTCCCTAGGTTGATCGGCTAATGTGTCATAAGGGCCAATGGCAGTTGTCAAACCAGAGGTATGTGCATGACTTGCAAATGTAAAATAAAACTGATAGAGTTATGAAGATATCTTTCTATTGATGATTTTTCTAAGGAGTTTAATTATTTGGTGAGAGTGTATCTGTTTTTTTATTTATTTATTCCCCCCCCCCCCCCGAGTTTTGATGGGGGTAGGTAGGGGGTTGAGTTCAGAATATGGTTGAATGGATTTCGTTGAGATCGGAAAACAATATCTAGGGTTTGGTATAATGTTCTATGGTAACTCATATATGAGAAAAAGGGTGATGAGCACAGATGTATGTTGCTTATAAACCAGCATGAATGTGATATGTACCCAGCCTAATTGTATTGGAATTCGACCTGAGTTTCTTGATATGTGACATGGATCTTGTGGCAATTTTCGTATTTAATTTTGTTTCCTTTGGAGTTATGTGTAGGTAATAATATTTTGGGTGTTTGCTCTGCTTAATTTTTTTTTCTCTCAAGATGAAATCTTACATTTGGCTCCAAACTACTGATGGTTCCATCCAACAAGTGGAGGAAGAGGTTGCGATGTTCTGCCCAATGATTTGTCGAGAAGTACTTCAAACGAGCATGGGATCTTCCAAAAACTATGCAATAAAACTTCCTCAGAGAGTCAATCCTGCTATTCTGGGTTTGATACTAGATTACTGTCATTTTCACCAATTACCTGGTCGCTCTAATAAGGTTTGCTATGCTTTTAATTTTTTTTTTGTGGTTCTTCAGTTCTTTGATAATATTGCAAATGTCTCCATAGTTTCTAGTCAATTGTACTGGAAAAATAATAATACCAAAGCTGTTACTTATTCTTCGTTCCTAATTGCTTAACATTTTCTATCTTTGATTTTTCCATATATGTAGGAGCGGAAAACCTTTGACGAAAAGTTCATTCGGTTAGATACAAAACACTTGTGTGAATTAACATCTGCGGCTGATAGCCTTCAGTTGAGGCCTTTGGTTGATCTTACCAGCCGTGCACTTGCTCGGATGATTGAAGGCAAAACTCCTGAGGAAATTCGTGAAACATTCAATTTACCCGATGACCTTACAGAGGTATTCATCGCCAGAAAAGAAGTTAACATATTAAAACTGTGAAAATTTAATCTTTTCATAGCCTTGAAGATTTGATTATGACAGGAAGAGAAGTTGGAGCCCTTGAGAAACATGACTGATGATCCACGTATTAGGCTCTTGAATCGGTTATATGCAAGAAAGAGGAAAGAATTGAAGGAGAGAGAGAAGATGAAGGTGGTTGGATGTTTGTTTGCAGCTTTTAACCAGTTATTTATTGTAGGTCTATAATGAATAATTATAATTACTGAATGCTAAATGAATATGGAATCTCTCACTAAAGTGGATTAAATATGGTCGTGAGGGTTGATATCTCTAATTGTGCACATATATATGTTTGCACTAACTGAAACTCTCTCTCTCACCCTCTCTTTTCTTTCTTTTATTTCAGGATGTTGAGGTTGAAGAAGAGCTTGTGGATAAACGTTCAGTCGATGATCTCTTGTCGTTCATAAATGGCGGAGATGATGGTATCTATTTGAAAATATAAATGCTTCAACTCAGCTCCCATCAAATGCTTGCATTTTCATTTTCTTCTTGTGTGGGAAACAACATGCACTAGTCTTGGTTTCTGATTAAACTTGTCAAGGGTAATGAACTGTCAAGTTCTTCTTTTTAAGCCTGTCAATGATTCAACTTTGCTAAACTTGATGAAAGCTTGAATGACAACTACTTGGGGTAAAGGGTGACCCTTGCTGTTATGTCTTCTTTCATGGCCATGGAGTTAACAATTCTCTCAATTGTTGTGTGATACTGCAATGCATGGCTGGATATGGTGGACTGTCTTGTGCTGCAATCTGATATTATCACGTGTTTGCAGAAAACTTATCATACAAATTTAATACATCTGCAAGATATCATCATTTATTTTGAACTATGGTTAAAAAGAAACTCTTACTCTATGATGGAAATACAAAAAAAAAAAAGATGATGCAATATTAGAAAATATGCGGTTTGATCATTTGTAATTTTTTTTGAATGAAATGTATGTTCAAGTACTCTCTCTCTCTCACACACCCCCACCCCCACACCCACACCCACACCCACACCCAAGGAAGCGTATAATCACATAGCTTAAGACTCAATGCATCCCATCCTATGAGAGGAGAGCTGGATATTTAGCACTTAAATTTTTTATAGATGGCGCAACTGGGTAATTGGCAGTTTGTTTTGGTAAGTAAGTGGATAGTTAGTAGCTAAATTTCATGTGATTGAAGTTTAGGTTTTACTGTTATTGTGGTTGTGGATTATACACGCACGTAATAAATCTGCTATTCACGGAATCATGTGATATATGGTCTTGTTTGACTCTTCCTTGAAGATAATCTGATACTTAAATGTTATTGCAGTGGATGCTTTTTTTATATATTTTATGTAGTGCTTCTTTTATTGCACTCAGTTGAAAAACAACATTATCTAAATGTATCTTGTGATTGGATTGATACCCAGAACCCAGTGTGCAATGCATGTTCCTGTTTGACCTATCCCTGATGGTGGTCCAAAACTGTATGGTATTGTATCACTTGGTGTATCTCATACTTGTATGCACATCATTTTCCAAAGTAAATTACACGATAGCCGGAGACTGGAGAGACTCTTCAAAGAATTGCTCACTAATATTTTGACTAATTATAAAGCATGAATGCAATTAATAACTTTTTTATTCAACATGATTAAAGTTGATTATAAATAATATCTTCTACCCATAATTTTGTGATTTTATTATACGGTTGGTAACTTGGTATGTATCCATTAGCACATCTTAAATAAAGACAAACTAAGATTGTAAACTATGTTACTCTTTGTTTTTTTTTTATGTGCACAACCTCAAGTTGTACTAGAATGCATTTAAACCATTTTATGCTTAAAGTATTGTCTCTTTCCTCTCACATCTCATATATTTGACGATTAACAATTTCCCTATTTGTGTTAAAATCACCATCATGACATCTAATTAATTTTATCCAAATTTATATGCCGCAAATGAAATTATATTTTAGTACGATTTTGAGTCATTTTAGTTTGTAATTGTCTTGCCATAATGAAGTTTGGTATTATCAATTATGTTCATAACTTATCAAAATTATACTGATGAATTACCTTAAATATTTCAAAGAGTTCATTTAGTAGTGTATCTTTTGTCCATGCTTTTTTGTTGGATGTGGTTCAATTAAGTTCAGTTATTAATTTATCACCATATACTGGTTATTCAAGTTGATACCACAGTTTGATGCTGCCAGTGAGAAATGCATGAAGGGTATGTTATTTCATGTAACCTGTCTGAGAAAGATAAAATGTGCAATGTGGTAGCTGAGTTGTTATAGATTGTGATAACAAGGTAAAATGCATAATTTGTTGTAGGTATTTTTACTTAGTTGGTGGCTCATGGATAAGATTATAAAAACAATCTTATGGGAGATTAAACTGATGGTGATTAGATGTGGCTATTAGTTTGGCACACACTTGGTTAAGATCAATCCCTTCCTGTCATAAATGGATCCAGCCAGTCTTTTTGAACCTTGAATATTGCTTTTTAAAATAAAATTATTTTTGCTAACATCTTTGGAGATAGGAATGAAGTGGAGGGGTTGCGAAGGAATATATATATATATATATATATATATATATATATATATATATATATATATATATATATATATACTTTTAGCGACGGACAACATATAGCGCCGCTTAAAGTATAGACGACGAGTTGACCGAATCGTCGCCGGGGGGTGAGTAATGTAATAGCAGAATCTTTTAGTATATACTATATACGGACCCTTTTTTAGTACTACTAAACGGATGAATGAGGACTGCTGATTAGGGCAATCATTTCATATATCATGTGCTATAGCTTGATGACATAATTATTATATAGCTTCAGAGGGCAGCTCTTTTATCTAACACCATTCTTTGTGACTTGACTAGGTTGTGGTACCATCTCTAAAGGCGGCCTCATGGCCTTATAATGATTCTATCTTCTACTTTTTGCATGTATTGAACAGAAAATGATCATATTTACAGCCAGATTGCTAATTCTTTGTATGCTGCTGCTTGTATTTGAATCTGAAAAGTAAGTAGTTTTGTCGTTTTCTGTTTTACCATCACAGCATCACTGTGGCAGGAAGTAACTATGTTGCTCTATAGAAGAAAGTCATGTTCTTGAAGTTTGTGTTGATAATACAAATGTGAAATATGTATGCATGCATACCTGCTCTGTTTGTATGGTCAATTATGAAGTACTTTTGTAATTCCTTTCGTTAATCCACACTCAGTCTGTGGTATAGACAGTTCTGGATTTCAGTGTTTGTAGAATCTTTCTTTCTTACTCTGTCTGTCAATATATTGGATTTTATTGCTTTGCAGATTCAAAATGTGTTAGAACTGCTAAAAATAAAAAAAAGAAGAATAAGTAGGGCGAAAAGATCAACCAAGAAACTCCTCTTCAAACAACGAAAATGGGAACCATGAGAAGGTTGACTCTATTAAGTGTTTCGTCTCTATCTCTGTGTTGCTATGGTCTTTCTTTTAATATGATTTTTTTCACTAATTATTCCATTTACAATTGGCAAATGCACCATTTTGCCTATTGATTTACTGGTTTGTTTTCTATGGTTTAGGAATTAAATGGTGTCACTTCTGCTTGCCAGAATGGTAAGGTTGAAGATGTTTCTAGTCCAAGGTTCACTTCAAAGTTGCAAGATTCCACATCTGCTACATTTTCACCTAAGCTTTATTTTGATGATGTGGATATTGATGATGAACTGGATCCTGCAATGAAGGAAGAACTTGACAGGTTTGATATTTCAACTAAACACCTGGATTTTATTAAATATGTAGTGCATTATTAACTGAGTTTATAATTCTACTGAAAAATATGTTACCGACAGATTTCGGCAGAGTACCAACTCATTGCCTCATATGTAGACATCTAAGCAACTTTTGGACATTAAATTTCTAAATTAATGTCTACTGGTCATGCTGTTTCTCTTGCATATGAATTGATTTAGCTTCTAGATGTAAGAATTCCTTCTACTTGGGGTTGGGGTTAGTTGAATTGGGAATCATTCTGTGAGGCTACTTCTTTTGTTCCATGCACATGTAAAGTATGTGTCTGAGATGAAAGTAACTAGAATTGAGTCCTGAGCTGCTGTGTGTGGGCACAGAATTACTTGCACTGGTACTAGAAATGTATGATTCTTAGAGTAAGCATGCTGTATTATCAGTAGTGAATACTCTTATATATAGTTAAATCTTTGCCTTATTTTTCTTAGCCCTTCCTGTTTTCTTTTTCACTTCTATTGGTCTATTGAGTTTTGATTAGTCTGTAAAATCTCTTAATTTCTGGACGGGTGAAAAGGTATATGCTTCCGTGTTTCCTGTATCACTTTGAATTGTGTGACCTTACTTGCTAGATTTTCCCCAAACTGCAGGGAAGTAGAGGATTTTGCTCGCAGATTGAACTCTGTTTGGCCAGAAAGGATGCAGGAGATTCTAACTTTGGGTCAAGAAAGAAGGCTTGTACCTATTTCTTTGAATGGCAATGGTACCCTTGAAAGATATACAGGCAAGCTCTTTTCTTGAATATTATTAGGGGATAAATATAAAATGATATCCTTGGGACAGTGATTTTGCCCCCCACTTACCTAAATTGATTGCTATTTTGGTTATCTTTAGCTCAATTTCTTTATTATGGAATCATAATACAATGGGGCCTGGCTTCACCATCTTCTAAAGTTGGTTCCCAATTCATCATTGATAATAATCTCAACAATGAGACCCAATTATTTTTCTGTAGGATGATCTTATGTTTTTATCTTTACGCTTGCACATGTTCCCATTTCTTGGTGGTACAGTGTCATGTCATATGATATGGTGTTACATTACATAGCAGATGTCAGTTTACTGTCTCACAATGTATATAATTCACGGTGAACAGATTTAGACGGAAGATAATGACAATCCACATCCCGCTGAGCAGTTGGGATAAGGTGGTCTGATGTGTCGATGCTTTCAAGACCAAGCAGAAATGGCAATGCTTTATGGTTTTGGAGTGCATGCGATGTTAATCTGGTTGTTTTGGCCACCATAAATAGCAGTTTTAGAACATAGATCTATCTTGTATTATGGTGAAAAACCTGAAAAGAAGGAAGGGGGGTTGGGGGAGCGCAAATGACGAGTTGAAAGGGGGAAAAAGTTATTGGGAAGTCTGGATTTTCAGCTGATTCTGTTGGGTCTCTTGCTCATGGTCAAAATTTTTGGTTAGTTTTTTTTTTTAAAATCTTTATTTGATTCTTTCTAATCGTTTTGTAATATAATTGTCTGTCTACCTTGCATCGATAAAGGGTGTATAATTTTGCAGGTGCTTTGGGAAAATGCAAGGGCACCATGTAATTTTACTATATATTCAACAATATTTTTCTAAGCGACTAGATATGATTCTCTTACTAGATCACGCTGTTGGAATTACTTTTATAAACTTCTGGTTTCAAAAGTAGTATTGGTTGTATTTTGCAAACAAAAACAAAATCAAAAGCAGTTTTCAACAGCAGCAGCATGAGGATTTGTTTGACAGAACCGATTTATTAGTGTTATATGCATATGCACTTTTAAAAGAAACTCTAAATACGAGCCTAATATTTGTTTAAATCTCACATTAATCGTAATATATTTTTATAAATTACCTTTTTTCATAATTTGATACTGTATATCTAGATGATTTTGAGGAAGTTTTCATCTCTATTTGTAATCTTCTTGACCTCTTCATTTCTCCTCTTCTGTACTACTTTCCAAGTTCCATACGAGTCGCTTGTTCGGATTGAAACGGGAAAGTCTGAAAACCAAATTTATAAATAATTGGGATGCCCCATATTAGATAGAACCAATGCTATGTTTGGATTGAAGGAAGTTAATAGTGAAGGGAATAGAATGGAGAGTATGATGATTCATTCTATTTCAGCTGGAATGATCATTCCATACAATAAAATTCACAAATTTAACAGAAATAAGAATGATTCATTCTACATTTTTATCCTCACTCAAAGAATAAAATTTACAAATTTAACAGAAATAAGAATGATTCATTCCGCATTTTTTTTCATTCTATAGAAATGATCTTCATTCATGCAATCCAACCATAGCACAAGAGTAAGCCAGCAAACAATAGGTTTTTTTTTTATGATCAGTTATCATACCTGGGGGTATTTTGGCCCATCTCACGGTCAAAAGTGAGCTGAGAAATGCAGGGCCGAAATCAGAGTAAATCATTTAAAAAGTATAGTAGTCGATGGAGGAAGAAAGTTGAGTCCATTAGATGATTAGACCTTTTGTAATTCTTTTTTTTTTCCTCCGTTCTTTCTGTTCTCAAGTAAAAACACAAGTTTGTGTTTGGGAAATTGAAGACGTCTACATTCCAAGATTTATCAAAGACCCCTACCACCAAATCAAACTTAAATTAGCATTGCCTAGCCAAGAAAAGTGGGGAAATGGGAAGAATAAAAAACTTAAAACAGCTTAATATAACAGACAATTAAAAGCTGTTATAGTAAATCCTAGTGATTGTTTGTTGTCAATCTTTAACCTCGAGTCCAGAAGAGAAATAGTAAGCCTTAAAAAACATTGGGAAGTTATAAACAGGTAACTAAAACCCAAACAAATTGAAGCACCATAAACAATGTTAGCTACAACTAGAGCTTTTCCAAAATGAAAATGTACTAACAAGCCCGGGTGCAGGGCAGGGAGCATCAAATGGGAATTTACTTGGTTATGGATTTACAGTTATTTGGAAAAATAAATCACTAACATCACACGACAGACGGCGAATGTTGAGGTAAACAAAAGAGATCTACTCATAATCCAATTTACTGAATATTTGAGACGATTAGAACCAATGTAATTTAACAATTTCAGTATGCAAAAGACCTCAAACTTAATAATAATAACTCTGTGACAGGCTGACTGCACTAGAAAACCCAGTTTATTACAGTTGTAATCTGGACGCCAAGAACAATAATAACCTCCCCATCTAAACCAAAATCTCAACGGAACCCAATAATGTCAGAAAGAAAAATACAGTTTGAAAATATTTTCCTCCAAAAACTTCTCAATTTTAAGACAAAAGTGCAACTAGTAAAATTGGAACCCTTCTGCTACTAAGAATGTAATGTCGCAAATTAACTGCACATTTGGTATAACAAACTAAATTTTCCCTTCTATCTCCTAGGTAACGGTCTGTTTGGGAATGTATTTTATTTTGACACCCTTTTCGGGCTTTGTTCTAAACTTGGCTTTCGCATGTCTGTTGGTTGAAGACTCAAGTGCACCCATAATTCCCAGCCGGTTCTCCGCATTGCCAAGAATGCTACGCTCCTCGATATCTGATTCTTTTGTTGTTGATGCTCCAACAGGACGGTCATTTAGGGAATCATGACATCCATGACATTCCGGCTCTGGGGAGAGGAGCAGTGTCACATGGTCCCCTGAGATAGCCTCCTTCCATCCTACATGAAATGGAGGCTAATCAGACACACTAGTAAATGGGCTACAAGACAAACGATAAATTTAAAACGTATTAAATATGACATGAAATGAGCATACTCTGGGCAAGAAAAGCTCTTGCACTGTGGCTGGAGAATGGCAACCCTTTAATCTGCATGATTTCCTTGCTTTCATCATCCTTTCCATCCATTTTGCAATATCCAAGACAGCTCACACCTGACACAGTGCAATCACCACCCACTCCTGGAATTGGATCATCCTCAGATTCTTGATTGCCACTTTGAACTGCAAACTGACCTTTGGTCTCATGCGTGCTCACTGGCCTCCAACACTGGACAGTAGATCGATTTGTGCCACTCTGGACAGACTCTGGCTTCATCAGCTCGTCTTGACCACTGATTTTTCTGGGCATAATATGCTCGCTGCTGCAACTATTTTGGGATTCAGACTTGCTATTAACCTGTCTCTGCGCATCACAATTTCTCACCGTCACGGATATAGAACCAATCATAACTTCACGACAAGATTGTTGTGTTTGGTTTATTTCCTCTTCCCGTACTCTGGTCAACACACATTCCCCACCATTTTCTACTTTATCTTTCCTAGTCCAAACTTTACTGCCAATGACTGAAGCAGCCCTAGTATCCCTGTGGGAAGTGCACTTTTGCAAAGGTTCCGGTTTTACCATATGAAGATTCTGACTAGGACGAAAGCCATTTCGCCCACGCTTTTGTGTTTTTGGCACCTGCCATCTAGCGATTACTAAATGCTGATGGCCTTTTCCCCAACTTTTTCGAGATTCGGCATTCTGAGCACTACCTGAATCCAAATGTTCACTGCTGTATCCACCTTGGGTTTCAATATCTGCAGCTTCTGATTTGTTCAATAAGTGCACATGTTTCTGGAGTAGAGAACATTGTCTGCAGGTGCTTCTAAAGCATGTGAATCGCCTTCACATAGGGAACTGGATGGTTCAGCAGAAGGCGGGCTCTCTAATATATCAGCAGTGCAATTTGACTCTGGCTTCTCCTTGTATAATTGTTCCTTTGTTTTCTGTTCTTTCTGTCGAAGCTTTTTTTGCCTTTTTCTTTCCAACAGCTCAGCTTGCCTATGTAAAGGAAAGTTAAAGTTGAAACTAATTTTACAACTAAGAAGAGACGAGCTTCTTTGAGAAGCTTACCTTCTTTGAGAAGCTTCTTCCTCCTCCACAAGCAACTTCTGGCATCTTAAAGCTTCAGCATCTTTGTCAGCAAGCCATGCTTTAACCTGAGCACAAAAGAAACTTAAATTAATTGTGAAGTGAAAGAGAGATAATATAGACATTAGATGGAATAGGTGGTGGGAGTGAAAAGGTAATGCGGTAAGATGATCTGAAGACAGAATCAGAGCTCATCTATGCACATTGGTGGTAATTCCAGTGACTATATCTCTTACAAGTGAATGTATTATTATGTATCGACACAATGAAAGACTGCTATATTTCATCCATTGTTCTAAAAATCCCCGCCTAGGCGCTAGGTCCCCCTTGGCGCCCCGCCTAGGCGCTAGGCCCCCCCTTGGCGCCTCTAGGCCTCCCAGGCGCCTCACCTAGGCCCAAGGCGGTAAAAAAATTCCTCCAGGAAATTAGGCGGGTTCTAGGCGGAGAGATTTTTTTTATTTTAGTAACTACCCAAACCAAATCTTGATATATTTATTTTTCTAATGATTTATCATATTCATAATACAAGTTGTAGCATATCAAATCACAATAAGAAGTGAACAATATCAAGTCAAAATGGATAATTTTATTATAGTAATGATGATACATTTGTAATATTTAATTAAATTCAATTTTATAATTCTTAAATTTATGTTTAGTTTCTTAAGTTTTAATATTGAATTAAATTCTTAAAATTTAAAATTTTATTATTTAATAGCAATCATGTTTATAAATAAAAATAATACGTTAAAAATATGTTTAAACTTTGAACAATTGCATGTTTGTGTTTGAACTTTGACATTAGCAATATGGATGTGTTTGAACTTTAAGAAAATGCCTTTATTATCTAGATTGTTTTGCTTTATATTATTATTTTGTTTGGATAAATGTAAGATAAAATATTAAAATTGACTTACAATAAAAAATTCCACCCAGGCCCCACCTAAGCCCCCTAGGCGCTAGGCCCCCCTCGGCTGTCTGCCTCCCGCCTAGCACCTTTTAGAACATAAATTTATAATTGAATGCGTTTAGTTTCAATTTGCTTTTTTTTCTTCTCTTTTTTGATTTTTTGTGGGGGGGAGGGGGAGGAGGAGGGGGAAGGGGATTGTGTGTGGTGGGTAACTGTAATGACCAAGTAACCCAAGAAGCAAACATTAATATAGATGGAGATGAATACCAGTTTTTGTTCAACAAGGAAACTGGTGCAAGCAACTAAGTTCTTCATCTCAAGGCCAATTTTCCCAGCCTCCCCATCAAAGACATACTTTTGCATTGATTCTGCTGTGCCAGCACATAAGAATGTTTTCTCACTGGCATCATCAAGTATACTAAATAGCTCCTGGGAGGATATTGGAAGCCTGGAAAGTCTAGCTTGGATTACATCCTACAAATAAAATTCCCTTTGAATATAGATAATTTAAAAGAAAAGGAAAAATTGTAACCCATGAAACAAAAAAACACACATGTTATAAAATTTCTTCTTGGTTTGTTGGTTGGAGGAAGATAGAGAGGGAGAAAGAAAAAAAAACTTACCAAGAGTACAGAGCCAGCTTTCACATAAACTTGTGGAAAAGCACAAAATCCTGGTTTGCGGATAAATGATGTCAACGCCTTTATAATTGAAGAGCCAGGAACTTCCTAAAAATAAAGTCAAGTCAAAGCAATAATTAAAAATAATGAAAACTCAGGGGTTAAAGCGGGAGGAATGAGCCAAGGGTTATTTCACTGTTCAAGTGATAACCCCTTCCTAGCATTGCCTCGTCCTCCCCCATCCCGAAAATGCAGTAGTTTTTAATGGCGTCAAAAGGAAAAGGGGAGGAATAATTAGCCTGAATAAATGACTATGAGTTTGGGTGTGTTCATTTGACTCGATTAAACAGACTGATACTCTGCACCTCTTAAAAGGTGAGATGCTAGGGACCATCTACTTCCACAAACCAACTATTAGAATTAAATTTCATCTTATACTTGAATAGAAACTTCATAATAAAAACATACTCAGTTATGAACAATAACTAATGGGCAGTTTGTTTACTTCTGAATGAGACGAAGTCTGACCCAATAAGTCATTCAAACAGTTTGTTTTGCAATTTTTAAACTCTGAATGTGTAACGACTCTTCCAGAAAATTGTGGCTGAATGAGTAAAGAGTAGTGTTGAATGATAGTTTTACTTACATACCCTCGTTGACAATTAAAAATCACATTCAATATCTCTTGTTTTACTATTGTAAACAAATATTGTTATATACAAATTTTTTTTTAATTTCTTTTGACAAAAAATTGATCAATAACCAATTTAATGAATGTTGGTGTAGTCTTTTGTTTTGATTTTATGGATATTATGTTATTAATTTTTTAGGCTTTTATTCCTAAAATTATATTATTAATAGTATACTACATCAAATATTGTTCAAAAGTTTATATTTAATTTTTCTTAGATAATATTGTTTATTTCTAGTAATTACATAATAAATTTATTCATAATAGTCCAGAAAGTTAAAATAGAAAATTAAACGTATCCAGATGTTTTAGACAGACAATTATCAAATACATTATTTCATTCGTATTCAGAACTTCTAATCCATTCAGCTCATTCAAATTCTCTTCTTATACATTCAGAACTTTTTATTCAGTTTTATCAAACCCCTAAAATAATGAAATGTCATTGATTAAAACTGAGAGAAAATTTTCTTTCATGGAATTCTTGGCCTCTTGGGTGTATTCAATTGAGTGAGATAGAAAGAGAATTTGCATAAAGTAAAGCTTCAGAAGCAGCCTTTAGTATAATAAAAGTAACATCTCCCTCAACATACCAACTATTAGAATTAGATATCATCCCATGTTATTTCAAGGTCTAAATCAGGATTTAGGAGTCCAGCCTTGTTACCAAACAGAGACTAAAATATTGAAATTTAGAAAGCGGAAAAAAGAAGGCAGCTCAACTTGGTAGCCCGTGACGATGGTGCTACAAATTCAAATAGTACAGAGACCGACCTTTATGATCTTTAGGATATATATTATATATAATATAAATATAAATATAAATAAATAAATATAATATAAATATATAAATATATATATATATATATATATATATTTACATAGACACATGTACATACATATGAAAGAGAAAGAGAGAGAGAAGAGAAGGGGTGCACCAACTAAGAAGAACCGAATACATATATGAGTATGACGACACAACCTTTTAAAATAAAAGGGCGGATCAATGAGAATATGTTTCTAATTATTTATTAAAATTTACATATCATATATCACCTTTATAGTGCTTTGTAGTAACAAATTAACATTTTTATGGATACACTATGACTAACATAGAAACAAGAGTTAAATGCACTTTGCATCCCCAAGTGTACCTAATTTTTCACATTGTATCTTATACTTCAAAACGTTACACTTTACATCCGTACATTTAACGAACCAACACATACCACCCTCTAACCCAAAATCCGTCGTTAAAAGTGACGGGGAAATGTTGGATTTTGCACTTTTAGCGACGGATTTTGGGTTAAAGGGTGTTATGCGCCGGTTTCGCTAAAAGTGCGGGATGCAAAGTGTCACGTTTTGAAGTATAGGATGCAATGTACAAAATGGAGTAAACTTGAGGGATACAAAGTGCATGTAACTCTAAAAACAATGATGAAGACAACAACAAAATGTATCATCCTAAACTAGGAGAATCAGAAATCCAAAATTAATGAGAAAAAGATGATGAAAAATCAATTTGTTTAAGTTCAAACTATAATACACATACTAATTTTTGAAATCTAAGTTCCCACATAAAACCATTCATAGAAATTATCAATTTAAACCTCCCATCTGCCCCCAATACTCCACCCTGTTTGAAGCATTTCTGCTTCAAAGATGCCAAATATAAGGTCCTCTGAACTATGGGGAAAAAATTGTTGAACAGACCTAGGTCGCAAAAGTTTTCAAGAGATTAACTTAAGACATAAGTACTCAGACAATACCTCCA
>CM035161.1:139706130-139891130 GCA_020205615.1 Panax quinquefolius | reverse complement strand
TTCCACAATGCAAAAAACCTATAACAATCCAAAGCATGTTCTAATATACAGATTCAATATGTCTGCACCAAGTCACTAACTAAGGAGAGCATTCCATAAGCAAAACACCAAAAGAGTGTTCACTTCTTGGTTAACACAATTAGCAAATGTCTTGCTCAATTAGCACGTAAAAGTTGAAACCAACCACTTTGCATATCTGCCTGTCCATGGGGGTGGAGATACTGGAACACATAAAATATTTCCATTCAATTTTAATATAATCAACCGTAAAAACACACGACAGCAAGACAAACTATCTAAAATTCTCAAATCATCAACAACAAAACTCCAAACTACTAACTTAACATAAATTAGATCCAATTTATGTATCCAATGCCCCCGCCCCCCTTCTATAACACTCAGAAACAAACTAACCACAAGCATTGTTCATTTTCATTTTAGGATCATGCATCACAAGCCTAATCGACCCCACATTGAACTAAAGATAACGAAGCATTATTATATAATTAGCACACCAAACACCAAATTGAATTTTAAAGAATAAGTACAAATATTTTTTGGAGGGCAGCCAATAATAATTGATACATAAACAGAATAATGCAGATCGCTAATTAAAGGATTGAAATTTAAGATTGAAATTTTGAGATCAACATAAAACTGAGAGAATGGAGAAACAAAACAAAATAATAAATGAAAAAGATGAAGATTGTGTAGGCTTGAGGTTACGTGATCCCTGATCAGCTACTAGTATAGAGTAAGAGAGAGTCTACGTACACTGTATGGGCCTTGAGAGATCGCCGGCGATCGGAGGGATTCGAAGTTGCCGGTAAGTCGGCTAAAGGAAAATTACATATAGATACATATGTATATATATGTCCTGTACATATAAATATTTATATATAAATGTTTGTTACACGAGAAGCAGTCAGTGAATTCTTTTTTTAGTGATAGAAAGAAAGACAGAGTGAGTAAAAATGTTAGTTTCACAGTGAAAAGACATAAGAAGAGAATTGATATAGTTCTACAATATATATTTCACATTTATCCACGTTAATTGATTTTTTTTTTTATTGTACTCACAGTCGATTTTCATTGATTATTGATTATTTTTTTGTTATAAACTTATTACTATATTTTAAAAAATTTATAAAATGATCATTATTTATTATTTCGTCAAAAAAAAAGTGATGAGAAATGCTAAGTAAACTAACAGTTGACCTGTGTTAATGATGTGATAAGTTTAGTGGATCGAGTTAATTAATATTTTGGTCATTGTATTATAGGTGATTTTATTTTAGTTACTACTAATTTTTTTTAAAAAAATTGATATAGAAACACCAAAAATATTATATATTAATGATTTTATTACAAAATATGAAAACATACGAAGAGAAAGCGTCATAGCTAATTTTAAATCTATAAATCTCCAAAACTATATTTAATTTGAAACTTTCTAGACACTAAACCAAAATAGCAAAATAAAAGAGAAAATTGGCCCAATAAACCCCATCAGACCTGCCGACTGCTGCAAAAATCGGTTTAATAAAAATTATTTCACTCTCATTTCGAAATGATTAAACAAGTAGTTTTGCCGATATCGTCAATTTGTCGCTCTTCTTTTCTCCGTTTTTTTTTTCCGACAAATATACAAAGTTATTAGAGGAACTTATTTTATAAACTAGATTTCTAACGAGAGGTCCGACTTGGTCCATAGTGAGAGATATAGTTGATGTACATAAGGTGTAGAACATTATTTTTTTCAATAAGTCCAACGTTCGTGGTTAAAAGATGAAGATGAACTTTGATTTTTAATTACTTTTGTTTCTTTAAATTATGTTTATTTTTTCTTAAAATTTTAATTATTTTCTTATAATATTATGGAGTATTAAAATAATTAATCTGACTTTATTTTTTTTCTATTCTTCTAGATGAACATTTTATTTTATTTTTACAAGCAGACCCACACATGCTACCTCATTAAATTATTTCACATCTATATGTCAAATGTTTGCCAAGTAAGCTTTTTCGTTAATATTTTGGACAAAAAATTATAAAATCACTAATTTATAATATTTTTGGTACTTCGATAACAAGAATATTACAAAAAAATTCAATAAGTAAAATGAAAATCGACCCCTAGTGCAATGATCAAATCATCTGTCACGTCATTAACACCTGTCAACCATTAGTCTACTCAGCATTTCATGTCACTTTTTTGGACGAAATCATAAATAATGACCACTTTGTAAGTTTTTTCGAGTATAGTAATGCATTTGTAACAAAAAAAGATTCGGTAACTACAATGAAAATCGACCCCTAATACACTGATCAAAAAGTCAATTAACCCAAATGGATCCCATTCATTATTAATGCGAAGAGGACCTTATGAATTCACATTTTTACTTATGAAAATATCAATTCCCTAAATATATAAAGGCATGAATAGAACCCTCTTTAGTAGAAAAGGAAACTCAAATTAAATAATTAATAATTTGTACACGACTATTGATATATATATATATATTGTGAAAGTTTTCAGTTCAATTATGATTATGTGCATATATAAAATTAAGAAGAACCTTATTTTAATTTATTATATTTATCACATACATTTTTAAGTTGATCACAATCCAACTTTAATAAATATAATATTTATCCAGATATATATCATTTTCCTTTATCACATACATTTGCAAAGCTCGGGTTGTCTGTACGTTACATGTTTATTCAATTTTTTGTTATTCTGTTAAATGTTTTTTAATTCAATAATAATTTGTGTTTAATATTGTAACCATATTTTATATATATAAACGTAGTATTTGATATTAAATCCTTTGGTTATGTTCACAAAATTCACATAAAGAGATCAGTCATTTCTGAGTGTTGAGACTTGTAATATAAATTAAGATAATGATAAACACAATTAAGTCAAATATTAAATTAATTTGTATAGAAAAACACAATAACTCACGACTAAATGTGGTTATTACTAGTTGATAGCCCATGCAACGCACGAGCTAGTTTGAATAATGGATTGACTAACCTAAACTTGAATATATCTAACAAAAAAATATATTCATTAAAGCATAAGAACATCCTCTCAGTCTTATTTCATCAAAAACTTGAAATGCCAAACTCGTTCTAGGTAACCTATATTTAGTACCCTCCTTGAGTGTAGCTGCAACAAACAAAAAGTTATTTAGTGATCCGTTGTTATCCAGTATTCAAATTATTTAAGAGGTGTACAATTATGTCTTTACCAAAATTTAATTTTTGTAAATTAATCTTATTACGCGTCCTACTCTCTGTGGCAACACCTGTAACCAAAGCGTCATCATCACACAATTTGTTATTGCACAATATGAGATGTGCTAAAAATAAAAAATGGTAACTGAACTAAATAATAATTTACACCAAACCTAAACAACCATAAAACAGATAATAAATTCATTGCACAATATTCTGCAATAGCAACCACCTCAGACAAACCGTGACTTTGTTAATGTCGTGGGTCAATTTATTTGATTCATCTTGTAATCCAGGACCTAGGCTACATCTAATAACTATAAAATAAAAAATTTACCCAGTATCAAAATTCGCAAATGCTCAACACCAAAACCATAATTAACAAATTTAATGAATCCAAACACCAATTATATATATGTACACATATAAGAACTAAAATTATATATGAATGCTTACCTCTTCATCAATAATAATAGCCTTGATATGCTGCCCCACCTAGAAACAAACAAACAATACCAAAATCAAGAACAAACCCAAAACTCAATCAAACATAATGAGATATCGCACAACAAAAATTCAAAAGAAACCATGATTTTATCTACATTAAACTTATATTTTGTTATTCATATGTATGAATGACCAATGTGTTTCAATGTTGATTTGAAACATCTTTGGATCAAAATATTACATGTCATTAACAATTTTAATAATTGTTAATGACCCTGAGTCATCATGTCATATAATGTTTAATTTGAATATATAATTTTATTTAGATGTTTTTTGCGAGAAATGGAGCCCAACGAAATGACCCTGAGATGTCTTGAACCTGTTCAGTCAAGATTTAGTAAAGTAGGATCTTAGATTGAGGAAATGGAAAAAATAGTATCGAAATAGAAGCTTAAAGTTACCTTTGCATTCTTATAAAATTTAGAGGAAGTCAGAGCCTCACAAAAGTCTCCAGAGATTGAGGCTTCAAAGAAAAGGGTTTGCACTTTTATATCTTGGAGAAGACATTCCATTAGCTGCTCTTGCAACTGCAGGGCCCATGGATTCCTCAGATCCATCGGCAACTAATTCTGAGCCCATAGATCCATCCTTCTTTTCTGACTGCAAATAGCAAAATGTAAACTCAAATCGCAGAATTGATTGGCGTCAAATCTCAGTACTGGAAAAGATCTAGGGAGGGAGTAATTTACCTTAGCGTCCGAGCTCCTTCTCGCAATCGCACTTGAAGGTTGGGAAAGATGAGGATTCAAACCATTCAAAAAGTTTGCTAGCGAGAGGTATGTTTGTTCCAATTCCCATTATCATCTTCTATTCTTCTTATTTTCTTCTACAATAATCTTTTATGGGCATAGTTTATGCTATTTTAACTACCACCTCCTTCAAAAAGGCCGCGTATTTGAGAAGATGGAAGAAAGGGAAGAGGAAAGAAGAAGGAAGGGAAGGGAAGGGGAAGGGGAAAAGACACCATCAGTAATTTGATAAGATGAAAAAAGGGATAGGGAAAGGGGAAGGGGAAGAAACTGAAAGAGGAAGAGGAAGAGGAATACGAAGAGAAATCGAATTAATGGTTAAAATTGGGTGTGTTAATTGATTGATTTGAATTTGGTTTTATTAATATCAATTAATGGGTTTATGTTATGTATTTATGTTATTTATGTATTAATGGTTAATTGATTTCAAATTAATCTGAAATTATGGATTTCAATTGATTAAAATTGGGTATGTTAATTGATTGATTTGAACTTTGAAATTAATTGATTTCAAATTTTAATCTGAAATTATGGATTTCAATTGATTAAAATTGGGGGTGTTAATTTGAAATTAATTAATTTCAAATTTTAATCTGAAACTATGAATTTAATTTGAAATTAATTGATTTCAATTGGTTAAAATTCGGGGTGTTAATTTGAAATTAATTGATTTGAAATTGATTTATTAATTGATTTTTAACAGCCAAATTAATTAATTGATTTGAAATTGATTTGAAATTGATTGAGTTGGAGGATAGGTTGTGATGTATTGAAATTGATTTGATTTGAAATTGATTGAGTTGGAGGATAGGTTGTGATGTATTAATTAATTGATTTGAAATTGATTGAGTTGGATTTGAAATTGTTTTGAAATTGATTGAGTTAAGAATAAGCTGTGCTGTATTTATAAATTGATAAATTGATTAGATGTGAAATTTGAAAAACAAATAAATATAGATGTGTTACTAATGTAATTTCTTTCGCACCCCCGTCATTGGTAATTAAAATTTTAAATAATTAATCTACCAAATAATTAAAAATAACATTAAACACTACGGAGTCAATCCAGTCGGTTGATTCTTCAATTAATTAAAAATTGAATTGTGCTTTAAATATAAGTATTAATATTGTTCAATTAAAATAATATTAATATAATTATGATATAAATGTAATATGGCGCTCTAAAAGATTTTACTTACTTATAAGCAAATTTCACATACAAGATTTTAAAGTCTATTGGTATTCCAAACGTTCCAAAAACAATAAAAATAATATTACTATCACGTAAAAAAGGGTCATATAATACTCACAAATACACATATGCATACTGCGGACACCACATGTCAGGCGGGAGCCCACAATATGTACGTGTGTGTATGTATTCATGTAACATGACATGACATAATTGTCGACTATTTCAATGTAAAAATAATAATAATTTTATATACGAGTATATATATATATATATATATATATATATATTGTAAAATCCCAAATTTTACGAATAAAGATTTAAATTTCTCGATTTTTTTTAAAAAATATTATGGTGTGGATTTAATATAATGTTATAGTTGTGGGTAATATTTATAAATTTTGCAAAGTATGCAAGTTGTTATATTATTCTATTGGTCGGGGAATATTCGTTTTAACAGAAAATATTCGTACGATGACACAATCATTGGTGGACCCCACAACAGAATTATTGTCGGATTGAGAAAATGACAAAAATATTTAATTAAAAATAACGGCTAAAGTTTTATCGTTATCTTGTTGAACTACTCGGTAGTAAAAATGCGATGTCTGGTGGCGTGGTTGCGTAGTAGCACGCGGTATTGATTATTGATGCTTACGTGAGAAGTCACTCGGTTTTGTTCAATTATTTGCTCTGATGAGTTCTTTGCATAGTATCTCACGTTATTTGATTCAAATATTGTTGATTATATATATATATATATATAAGTTTTGTTTTATTAATATTATTAATGTAATAAAAGCGAAAAAACTTTTATATAAAAAGCGAATACTTTTATAAAGTTATTCTATAAATAGAATATATTATATTATATTATGCATAGTATTTTGCATAGTAAAATCTTTTTATATAAAGTGAAGAATACTTTTATAAAGTTATTCTATAAATAGAATATATTATATTATATTATACGTAGTGTTGCATAAATAAATATGCGTAGTGTTTTGCATAGTAAAATCTTTTTATATAAAATAAAATACTTTTATAAAGTTATTCGTTTTATTAGATTATAAATAGAATATATTATATTTTATTTAAAAGATTTTTGCTTTAAATCTGGACCGTCAGATTAAAAGTAAATCAATCTGGATAGTTCATGAATTAGTTACTATGTAATTCATTCTTCTATAAATAGAAAGCTCATTCCTTCATTATTTTTCTTACGAATTCAGCTTTGAAACTTTCAGAAAAAGAGAGAAAAAAGAAAAGTATTGAGCGCTACTTCTACTTACATATCCGGTTTCTTACTTTATAAGGTAAAGGGGTATTATTTCTTTTCGTATTTATGAAGAGAACTTACATTATTCCATTATTTATTATTACATTGGAATAACTTTGTATCTGTGATCTACCCTATACTTGGTGAAATTCTTACGTTATTTCATTCTTTATTATTTTTACATTGGAATATCACATACATGCGTTTCATGGGACAATAAAATCTTTATTATTACATTGGAATATCACATGCATGCGTTTTGTGGGACTGGTTCCATTATTTATTATTACATTGGAATAACACATACATCACAATCTACCGCATGTATGGTGATTTTTGTTGTTATTCCATTCTTTATTATTATTACATTGGAACATCACATCGGTCGTGAATTTCACACGACACTGGTTCCATTATTTATTTATACATTGGAATAAACTTTGTACATGCAATCGCATGCATGGTGATTTTGTTGTTATTCCATTCTTTATTATTACATTGGAATATCACGTCGGTGCGTATTACGCTTTGGTTTTGGTTCCGTTATTTATTATTACATTGGAATAACTTGCATACATCCAATGCAATCGCTTGCGTGGTGATTTCTTTTGTTATTCCATTCTTTATTATACTTAGTTGGTTAAAGTTTTGACTTCTATACTCCATGAAATTAGTGGAATATCCTTGATATTTGCGCTTCATCGATATCTTTTCATGAAAATATTCTTACGAGCATTCTTGAATTTTTTACTCTACAAAAAGTATCGTGTTGACAATTTGGGCGTTATTAGTTCTCTGAATAATTTAATTCTTGAACTTGTTTTATTGAATTCTTATATCATTGTCATCATCCTCATGTTTATATTTTGTTGAAAGTCATATCGTGGCACTGTAGTGCATAGATGGACTTGGTATGATTATGACGAGGATTATTCGGTATAATCATGGGTAGTAATGTTACAAATGATGTGAAAAAAGTCCTCGTTGGCCGTAGTGCATTGATGGGCGGTTTTGGTATGATTATGGCTATGGATTCTCTTGACGAGGGAGCAAAGATGAATTGTTTTATGGCATGATCGGGAATGTTGATGAAAACACGATTATCTTTGGCCCGTAGTGCATGGATAATTCGTGGTCGTGATCTTAAATAATATCTTTGGCACGTAGTGCGGGGATGATTTGATGATGTGGATTATTTATTAAAGTGAGTCTCGTGATAAAAGTGATGAAAATTTTTTAAATCATAAAAGATAGTAGATTTTATTCTCTACTTGACTCTTTTAATGGATTGTTTTGTTCATTGCAGTTAAACTTGATGTCTATTGTATTTTATCGGTTTAACATTGTTGAAGACTAATGATAATTTTTTACGCATTATCTTAGTCATAATATTTCTTCTTGGGCTAGTTGAGCTCACCCTTTGCTTCTTTGTTCTCTTGAGGAAATGAGAATATATTTGGGACGAGTCGGGGAGCGGTTTGATGGTCGGATGATAGTATTAGTAGTCCTCCTATTATTACATTAAATAGTGTGACAATAAATGTAATGAGGACTTATTACGAGAGTGGATATTATCAGAAAACAATATTTGTATTAAAACTCATGACTTTCTTATTGTATATTAAAGATTGTATTATTTGTATTTACGTACCATGTATTTGGCGACTCGAGAATGGGTGATGTATACCTATTTTGGGGCGTCACGATTTAGTATCAAAGCTTAGGGATATGATCCTTGGTTGAGATGTGAGACAAGAACTAGGAGGGGAGGCGGATAATTCCTTGTTAGTATGATCTACCTAAGTTTATTTGGTATTTAATTGGTTGGTCGAGGAGTATAGGGATAATATGTGATATGTTAATTAACCCCTTTTTTTGTGGCGGTATTTGAAAATGACATCAGAGAATGTTGAGAATAGCAATGGAGCACGAGAGACCGTTGAGTCTCACATATCGATAATCGAGGATAATGTGCATCGAGGAAGGCGATAATCCTCTTGTAAACAACAACAACGACAAATGATGAGCGATGGAATGTTAGGAGGCTTTATGAAATTCATATAACAACAAAGTAAGAGAGACTTATGTTCAAAATATAGGTGGAAATAATGGCAACCCACGGTTGGTCATCATTATAAGCGATTCGAGAGGCTGGGACCACAGGAGTTTTGGGAAAGCAGAACCACTTAAAGCGGAGGCGTGGTTAAAGCGAGATCACCAAGATATTTGATGTCTTGGGATGCTCGAGAGGAAAAAAGGTTCCATTCACCACCTTTATGTTGCGTGAAGAGGCGGATTCTTGGTGAGAATCGAAAAAAGCGTACTGACTGGCCTACTTTCAAGATGTCTTGGGAGAAGTTCAAAAGTTGTTCAACGACAAGTACTTTCCCAAAAGTATTAAATCACATGAAGGAGGTGGAGTTTATCAAGTTGAGAAAAAACAACATGGCCAAGTGTCGCGATGACGAAGCCAAGTTTCTTTGAGTTGTCCGATTTGCATCTCATTTGGTTGATAATGAGAGAGAATGCGCGAATGTTTCTAAGAGGTTTGAAACCGAGATCGTCGATATCTTATCTCTCATAAAACTTTGTTTATATTAGGATGTTGTTAATAGGGCTCGATTATTGGAGCGCGATAATGAGTCAACCTGACCAAAAAAAAGCGACGAGACAACAAAATAATGTCTACGGTGATAATGATCATCAAAGCGGTGATAATAAGCATGGAGGAATCATCATGCCGAAATGGTAACCACCGGTGGTAATCATGGCGAAAACAATAAGAATGGACATTTCAAGAAGAGAAGGTTCAATAATGAGCGGAAGGCGTCGGCACGACACCGTTTCAAAGGAAGAAGAAGCGACCACCGGTCGTATGTTTCAAATGCGGACGGGAGGACACATCCGAAGTCCAAAGCTGTCTGTAACAATCAAAGCGTGTTTTAATTACGGAAGAAGGTCACCTAGCTCGATTTTTTTGTCGTATGGTGAAGTCAAGTCCAATTTGGGATGGTGATGCCAAAGGATGTCCCAGACAAGCCAAAAGCGGTAGTTTAAGAGAGTTTTTTTTTTTCGTGACGAGGAACTGAATAAAATTATCACGGGTAAGTTAATTATAAATTCTTGCGAAGTCTATCTGAGTGTTGAATCTGGGTTCTACTCACTCTTTCATTCCACTTAGTTGTGTTCGATGTTTGAATTTAACTCTGGAGAAGTTAGACTTTGATTTATCTGTTGAAACTCGATTGGGAGAAACCCGTTACCTCCACTTATTTATAAATCTTGTTTGATTCAAATCAACACTTTCACGTTACTGTCGATCTTATCTCTTTGAAAATACTTGCCTTTGATGTGATTTTAGGAATCGATTGGTTAACTACTCATCATGCTTTTAATAAGGTTGTTAGCTTTCATATTTCTAACCAACTTTGTTATGCGAATTCAAACAACCAAACCACTAAAGTCAATCATTGTCATATCAAGCCATAAGTAAAAGAGCCCGGATCCTTTCGTTGTTGACTTCCTTGTGTGGAATGCACGAAGCGGACTTTTTGTAGGGGCGTTGTGAATAACGATGGCAAGTTGATAGGTATCGATGTGACGTGTTATCAAGTCTTGGATGAGAGTCGCGATTTTTGAATGATATTTCTATTGTTAATAAATTTTTGACGTATTCTTGAAGACTTCTTGGCCTACCCCTAGGCGTGAAATCGAATTTTGTATTGACCCGGTACAAAACCCCATTTCTAAAACCCTTAAATATTTCTTCAACTAAAATGAGCGTAACATGCATGAAAGCGTTGACTCATTTGTTGAAGATTACGATCGTACCATTGATACCATCGTGGGAAAAGCGAGCGTGGTAGGCGACGCGTTGAGTAGAAGATCGTATGCGTTTATGAGTGTGAATATACGAACCTACGTGAAGATAATGAATATATGATTAGAATCGACTTTAATCGATAAAGTTAAAACCGCTCAAGCTACATACTCAGAGCTAATGAATGTGAAGAAGAAGAAGGTTGAGAAGGCGTTATCTTAAGCAAGAATCGATGAAGAGGAAATTCGACCCTCGATTTAATTGAACCATTTGAAATCCTCGATCAAGTAGGAATTGTGGCTTATAGACTCGTTTTACCGCCAAGTATGTCGCGTGTTCATAACGTTTTTTAACGTATCGATGTTTCGTAAATATGTGGACGACCCGAACCACATTATTGATTTAGAACCGGACGAGATAGCGGATAATTTAGCGTATGAAGATGTACTGTTAAAATCTGGAATGTATTCAACACTCAAAGGTTATACCTCAAGAGTTAGAATCGGATGAAGTGTCCTCATACATTGGCATACCGGTCACGTCGTCGTAAATTTAGAGGCGAAATTTCATAAGGAGGGGAGATTGTAAAATCCCAAATTTTACGAATAAAGATTTAAATTTCTCGAAAATTTTTTGAATATTATGGTGTGGATTTAATATAATGTTATAGTTGTGGGTAATATTTATAAATTTTGCAAAGTATGCAAGTTGTTATATTATATTCGATTGGTGGGGAAATATTCGTTTTAACGGGGAATATTAAATGCGACGGCACAATCATTAGTGGACCCCACAATGAGAATTATTATCGGATTGAGAAAGCGACAAAAATATTTTATGAAAATAACGGCGGAAGTTTTATCGTTAATATCTTGTTGAACTACTCGGTAGTAAAAATGTCTGATGTCTGGCGTGGTTGCGTAGTAGTAGCGCGGTATTGATTATTGATCTTACGTGAGAAGTCACTCGGTTTTGTTCAATTATTACTACGATAGTTCTACGATAGTTCTTTGCGTAGTATCTCACGTTATTTGATTCAATTATTGTTGATTGTTATATATATATATATATATATATATATAAGTTTTGTTTTATTAGTATTATTAATGTAATAAAAGCAGAAAAACTTTTATATAAAAGCAGAATACTTTTATAAAGTTACTTTTATAATAGTTATTTTTATAAATACTTTTAATATATATATTAGAATATAGTATTTTCATTTTATTAGTATTTTGTATATAGTAAAATCTTTTTATATAAAAGCAGAATACTTTTATAAAGTTATTCATTTTATTAGATTATAAATAGAATATATTATATTTTATTTAAAAGATTTTTGCTTTAAATACGGACCGTCCGATTAAAAGTAAATTAATCTGGACCGTTCATGAATTAATTCTTATCTGATCCATTCTTCTATAAATAGAAGCTCATTCCTTCATTATTTCTTACGAATTCTTTGAAACTCTAGAGAGAAAGCTATAGAGAGAAAGAAAGAAAAGTATTATGTTATTTCACTACTTACTTATATCAGGTTTATTTTTTATAAGGTAAGGGTATTATTTCTTTTCGTATTCATGAAGAGAACTTACATTATTCCATTATTTATTATTACATTGGAATAACTTTGTATCTGTGATTTACTACCTATACTTGGTGAAATTCTTACATTATTCCATTCTTTATTATTACATTGGAATATCACATGCATGCGTTTACTTGGGACTTGGTTGAAAATCTTTATTATTTACATTGGAATATCATGCATCTTTATATCTGGTCAAATCACGTATGCATGGTGATTGACATTGTTATTCCATTCTTTATTATTACATTTGGAACATCATCATGCATTTAATTTACTTTGACACATTCCGGACTGTTGGAATTATTTATTATTACATTGGAATATTATTATACATCTGCAATCACGGCATGCATGGTGATTTACATTGTTATTCCATTCTTTATTATTACATTGGAATATCACATCGGTTCGTATTACTTTGACACTGGTTCCGTTATTTATTATTACATTGGAATAACTTTTTACATATCAATCTGCATGCGTGGTGATTTCTTTTGTTATTCCATTCTTTATTATACTCGGTTGGTTAAAGTTTTGACTTTATACTCCATGAAATTAGTGGAATATCCTTGATATTTGCGCTTCATCCGATATCTTTTCATGAAAATATTCTTACGAGCATTCTTGAATTTTACTCTACAAAAAAGTATCGTGTTGACAATTTGGGCGTTATTAGTTCTGAATAATTTAATTCTTGAACTTGTTTTATTGAATTCTTATATCATTGTCATCATCCTCATGTTTTATATTTTGTTGAAAGTCATACGTGGCTTTTGTAGTGCATAGATGGACTTGGTATGATTATGATCGAGGAATTATTCGGTATAATCGTGGTAGTAATGTTACAAATGATGTGGAAAAAGTCCTCGTTGGCGTAGTGCATTGATGGGCGATTTTGGTATGATTATGGCTATGGATTCTCTTGACGAGGAGAAAGATGAATTATTTTATGGCATGATCGGGAATAGTTGATGAAAACACGATTATCTTTGGCGCGTAGTGCATGGATAATTCGTGGTCGTGATCTTAAATAATATCCTTGGCACGTAGTGCGGGGATGATTTGATGATGTGGATTATTTATTAAGTGAGTCTCGTGATAAAAGTGATGAAAAACTTTTTAAATCATAAAAGATAGTAGATTTTATTCTCTACTTGACTCTTTTAATGGATTGCTTGTTCATTGTGAGTTAAACTTGATGTCATTGTATTTTATCGGTTTAACATTGTTGAAGACTAATGATAATTTTTTACGCATTATCTTAGTCATAATATTTCTTCTTGGGCTAGTTGAGCTCACCCTTTCTTTCTTTGTTCTCTTGAGGAAATGAGAAATATATTTGGGGACGAGTCGAGGGAGCAGTTTTGCCGGTCGGATGATAGTATTAGTAGTTCTCACTATTACATTAAATAGTGTGACAATAAATGTAATGAGGACTTATTACGAGAGTGAATATTATCAGAAAACAATATTTGTATTAAAACTCATGACTTTCTTGTTGTATATTAAAGATTGTATTGGTATTACATACCCGTGTGTATTTGGCGATTTCGAATAGGTGATGTATACCTATTTTGGGGGCGTCACATATATAGTCCGGATCAGGTCCGAACTCCCGCATTTTAACAAAATTCGGACTTTTTTTTAAAAAAAAAACAACTAAAAAAATAAAATAAAATTATGAAACTTGAATTTTTACATAATATAGTGTTTTGGGTGTGATTTGGATACATATATCAAAACATATGCATGCATATACATGCAGCATGTACATACATTTTTGGTATATGTATCCAAATCACGCCCAAAACATTATATTATAGAAAATTTTCAGTTCCATAATTTTATTTTATTTTTAGTTGTTCTACAAAAAAAAAATTCAGGGCCCGAAATTTTGACCTGTCCAGGAGTCCGGACAGGATCCATTGTGTGTTTATATATATATATATATGTTATAAATTATATCTTATTTTATATTTTAGAGTTTTAATTATCATCAAGTTTGGATTAAAATGAAATTATTTGTGAATATTATTTATGTAAATATAAAGGTGTAATTAATTTCTCTAAATATGGAAAATAAAAGAAAACTTCATTTGTAATAGTGATAGTGGGGTGTGTTTTTGTTTCAACATCACCTGCGTACAAAGTACTAAGATGATTCTTTGCTTGAAAAGGTAATCTATCTTTTCTATTGATTGATTAAAGGTACGGTACGGTTGTGATAATAAAAAGAATAATTGTGTAATCTCTAGCTGTATCTGCCCTTCTTGTTGACGGTGATATTAAAGTTTTAACATTGACACGTCTGAAAAAGAAGGGCAGGATAGGTAGAATTGAAGTTTTATAAATCTCATATTAATTTGAAGTTTGATTAGTTTATACTTTTTTAACCATTAATATTCACGTGATATAATTTAAACTCGCAAATAAAAAAAAAATATAATTAAAATCTCATTCATTTTTTCTCTTTTTAAAACTCACAGATATGATAAAGAAAAATTATAATTCATTCTCATCATTTCTCTTTCCCATCTCTCTAAACTCATAAACGCGGTCTAAGTGTAAGCCATAAAACATCACTACTCCCTATCATATATATATATATATATATATATATATATATATATATATATATATAAATTTATATGTATATACACAATGATTGTGTATTACATAGTAGATACTGACAATGACAGATTTTTTGAAGTATAGCGACGTTAAAAAGCTCATTATATCGTAGTAAAGAATAATTATAATGACGGTGAAAGCTGCCGCATTTATAGTCCAAAAACCGTCGTCGACATAATCACAGTGTGTGTCTGCATTTGTAATACATATATTTTAGTATATATATATATATATATATATATATATATATATAGTGATTAGACAACTTGGTACTGATTTTGTGAAACCTGAAACTCCAGTTATTGATAAGAAGAACATGAGAGCCAATGTAAATTGGGAGTTAGCAAAGGTTCTAGAGCCAAGTTGAAATGTTCAATAATCGTAGCTCAGGGATGAAGGTTAATTTCAATATAAAATCCTAATAATAGATAAAATTTTATTTATCCCTAAATAAAATAACATCAAATCATATCTCAATCCTAAAATTTAAGAATGATCTTTTAACCTTAAAAAATCTTGGAATAGAAATTTAAAATTTAGGAAAAGAAATTAATTTTTAACCCCGTCGCTTGGCTTAAACCTAGTTACTTTGAGGGAAAACTTGATATCAGCCGTAAACTCGGAGGTTTTGAGTCCGACTCCACTAACATCAATTATAGAGGTCACGGACCGCAGACGTAAACCTATTATTGAAAGTCTTGTTTGGAGAGTGGATACATAGTGGATACATAGTGTGGTCGTAAGGTCGAGAAACTCATCACTATAAAAAAAAAAAAATTATTTTTTTCAACTTTTATTTGATTTCAAAAAAAAAAATCATCTATGTTCTTACTATCATAATTATCTACTTATTAGTATATCTTATTCTCATACAATTTTTAATTTAATTAGTGTTATTTAAAATTCATATTTTTAATAATAATAATAATTATTTATTATTAAATTATATAAATATAATTATTTGAGTTTATATAAGATATTTTTTTTTGCTAATTTAACACATTTACACAACCCAACTTGGCCTCATGGTTATCATGTGTCGAGAAATTCCACTCCCGTCAAAGGGTTTCGGTAGTTTAGATAAGATTTTACGATTACATAAATGGATGAATACTTAAATGTGTATAAAGAAATAAATTATTAATTTAAAGATAAATACTATCATTTATATTATGTAAATAGATGAACTATTATCCTATATTTTTGTACTTATCAATAATTAACTACATATTATTAATTAAATACTATATTTTAAAAATAAATAAAAATTATTATAAAAATTATTGTACACAATATTAATATATATATATATATACACACACACACACACACACTAATATATTAATATAGGCTTAAATACGTTTCACTATCCTTAACTATCTGACATTTTTCACTTTCGTAATTTAACTTTAATTTTTTTCAATTAGATGATTGAACTATTGATTTTTTTCAATTTGAACTAATTGAGGGTGCCACGTCAGAAACTGCTGACGTGACTATTTGGGTGGGGCTTGAGGCAACTGATGTGTCAAAAAAAATATTTTTTTTTTATTTTAAGATTAAACATTAGTTATATACTGAAGGGTAAAATAGGAACAAAACTTTTAGTAATACTATCAGATTAATTAAAAATCATCTAAAGCCCTCAAAAGTATCATAATCGCTCGCAAAATAGATCGATAAAAAGCCCTAGCTCTCTCTGAAGCACAAATTGCTCACGAAGGAGGATTGAGGAACAATAATTTCTCAACGATTCCGACAAAGAAGGATTATGATAGTCCATTATGTGCTGAGTCGGCGTTGATACTTTGCTTTTGTCCCCATTTTCGAAGCTTCGACTAAGTAAGTGTCTCTACCAGTTTGAATATGTGTGTCTATTGTTTTAATATGTGTGATGTTTCGAGGCTGATATTGTGCATGATGTTTTTATTGCTAAGATAATGTAGTCTCCCAATTGTAAAGTATTTCCCCCCACAGTTCTTTATAGTTTTGTCTCCCTAACTCATGTGAGGTCCCCATTTGTTTACTTTATGTATATATATATATATATATATATATGTGTGTGTGTGTGTGTGTGTGTGTGTGTGTGTGTGTGTGTGTGAATTCTTTTTAATGCAGAAATGGATGTCATTACTTTAAGATTTCATCATGGCGGTAAACTAGTAAATAATGGTGATATAGTTGATTATATTGGAGGTACTGTTAGTGAATTGTTTAAATATGATCCTGATTATATAACTGAGCCTGAGATTATTGATTATGTTTCAATAATACTTGGAAGCAAGAATGTGAAGAATGTATATTATCTTATCCCTGGACAAAGTTTAGGAGAAGGGTTTAGGGCAGTAGGTTATGATAAATGTGTTATTGACATGTGTGACAGTGTGAGTATGCTAAGAAGAACTCTGTTGTTGAGATCTACTCAGACCATGAACAAATAGTTAGTACTAATGAGAACATAGATGATGATAGTGAGGGATTTGTTGACATTTTAAAAGATGTTAACATTGAAGGACATCCAAATAATGAGACAGATACAGAGTATGAAGAGGTTGAGATTGATGTGCTTCAAACTAATAATGAGACTGATAATGAGAAAGATACATATTATAAAGGAGAAGGAGATACAATTAGTAATTGTGACTGGTTAGTTGAGAGTGATGAAGAGTTAATTGCTGCTAGAGAAAATTTAAAAGCACCAAAAGAGAGGGGAAAAGTGAGAAAAAGAGGGACATAAGAAGAAAAATAGACGAAGAAAATGAAGGAGTAAATGAAGAAGGACATAATGTTGATGAATGTGGGCAGAGAGCAATCGATGAAGGTGGGTAGGGACCTGTTGATGAAGGTGAGTAAAGAGCACTAACTGAAGCTTGAGAAGAAATTAACTTGGATTCTGATGAGCTGCACACACATGAAATAAGTGAGAATGAATATGATGAGGTGAGACCAACCAATTTAAGAAAGAGAAAATATCTTGAGTTTAATCCAAAGACTGACATTAAAAATGTTGAATTTGATGTTGGAATGAAATTTACTAACCATAAAGAATTTAAAGAGGCAGTGAAACAATATGCAATTGGAAAAAAATACAATGTATGGTTTCCAAAAAATATAAGGGATAAGGTACAAATAAAGTGTGCACAAGGTTGTCCTCGAAATTTATGGACAAGTGTGTTGAAACATGATAACAATTTTACTTTTAAAAGGTATAACAATGTTCACAAGTGTACAAATAAACAAAAAAATAGACAAGTAAATGCAAGGTTTTTGGCCAAGCACTATTATGATAAAATAAAATTATATCCATATTGGAAACTCTCAGAATTCTAATGGGATGTGAAGAAGCAGTTAAAAGTTAGAGTGTCAATTAGCCAGTGCTACAGAGCCAAATAAATATCACCTAAGCGTGCTTATGCAAAAATGGATGATATATATGCAAATTTATAGGACTATGAGAAGGAATTGAACAAGGCTAACAAAGGTTCAACATTTGAAGTTAAAGTGGATACAGTCACCAAAGGAACCAGAGATATTTCAGAGATTTTATAAAGGATTTGATGCTTTGAAAAAAGGATAGTTGACAGGATGTAGGCCAATTATTGGGCTTGATGGATGTTTTCTCAAAGGGATATGCAAGGGTGAGTTGTTATGTGCAATCGGGAGGGATGCAAATAATTAGATGTATCCAATTGCTTGGGCAGTAGTAGAGATGGAGAACACAGACAACATGACTTGGTTTTTATATATTTTAATGGATGATCTAGGTTATCTTGGTGGAGGATATGGTTTCACGGAGATAACAGACAAACAAAAAGTATGAAATGTATTTTTTTTTTCATTTACTATATTATAAATGTTTGTTATTTGAATTCATGTATATCTAATGAAATCATGTTTTTATGTAGGGTTTGGATAATGCAATCAAGATAATTATATCTCAAGTTGAACATAGATGTTGTGCTAGACACATCTACGCAAACTGGAGGAAAAATAACAAAGGTTTTGAGTTGAAGACTGCATTCTGGAAAATATCTAAGAGCACTACTAGGAAGTATTACATGGATGAAATGGAAGAACTGAAAAAATTACATCTAGAGGCACATGAGCAGTTGTCAAAACAAGATGCAAAGCAGTGGTGCAAGTGTGATATCACCACTAACAACTTGTTAAAAACCTTCAATGATTGGTTAGTTGGTACAAGACAAAAGCCTTTAATTGAGATGTTTGGGGATATGAAAGAGCATATTATGGAGAGATTGGTAAGAAATAAGACAATGATGCTGAAAAATGAAGATGTACTGCCTCCTAGAATTGGGAATAAAATTAGAGCATGCAAAGAATGATAGTTTCTTGTATGAAGCTAAGTGGGATGGTTTTGAGGGGCATGAAGTGAAAAAGAATGGTGGACTTCAAGGTAAGATAATAAGTTTAGTGAACAAGACTTATGTTTGCAGAGCTTGGGATCTTGATGGTATCCCTTGTAGGTATGCAGTTGCTGCCATTTATGAACAAAGGGAGGAGCCAGAGGAATATGTCTATCCAATGCTTAAGAGAGATGCTTACTTGGCATCTTACCAATTTCCATTGAAAGGAATAAATGGACCAGATCTGTGGGAACCTTCAGGTAAGGAGAAATTACTATCCCCAAAGCTAAAAGTTCTTCCTATAAGGCCAAAAAAACAAATAATTAAAGATCCACACGAGGAACATAAGTTAGGTGTAAATGGAAGATTATTAAAAAAAGGAATACTGATGACATGTCAGAGGTGCAATCAGATTTATCATAACATGAGAACTTGCAAGAACACACCAGTTTAAAGGCTTAAAAAGGAAAAATGTGACTACAACTAACAGTCAAGAGGCACTGGCTATTTTATTTGATTTGCAAAAAAAAAAAAACTAACATTACATATTTAATTCTTATAACTGCAACATGTGGATCAGGTATAGAAGCATCAAGCAATGCAGAGAGAGGTGGAGATGCACATAATGAAATTGTTGATAGAGGGAGAGGTAGGCCCTCAGGCACTGAGGAAGAGGAAGAGGTAGGCCACCAGGGAGAGGGAGAAGTGGGTTTGACATTTATGTATCTGCAAGTGGGGATTCTTAAATATCAAGTGGGGCACGACATACTAGGGTAAATACTTTTGACAAGTCTAACATGTTTACTTTATTAAAGCATACATTACATATTTTATTGACAATGCTTAAGCACTAATTGTTTTTGTTTAATTCTTCTTAGATATCTCAGATTTCAACTAGAAGTCAAGGAAATCCTCAAAGTCAAACAAGTACTCCAGCCACAATGAATCCTCAATGCCAAAGGAATACTCAAGGTTCAACAACATCCATGTTAGCCATGAGGCCATCTACATTCCAATCTAAAGGAAGAAATTGGATTTCTGCAAATTAACTCATTAATGGAAGGAATGCAAGGCAGGATGCAAATGCAAAAGAGAAAGTTGTGGATATCTAGTTCAAGTTGTGCATGATGGGCATTATTAATATTATTTGGAATATGTAGGAGTTTAACTAAGTAATTTTTATGTAGTATTTATTTAACTAAATAGTTAAAGTACTCACTGTTGGCAAATTAAATAATATTTTTGGTTTATATTTTGGAAAACTGTTGACAAATAATAACAGTTGAGTTACTTTATGTCAGTGGTGCACATTATCTATGACAGCTATATGACATTGGTTGTATATGTTGAATAGAGTGCGTTAATTCAAAAGTCCTTATTTTTGGAAATATTATTGTATTTGTATGCACCCGTTTGGTGATTTTCATATTATGCATTTGTTGGTGTTTGGTGCTAATGGAAATAACAGTTGATTTTAGGTGTTTGCACTGTTCCAAAAATCATTATTTGGCAAATATTTTTAAGTGGAATCTCAGGCTCCACTAACTAAAAGTGTTTTGTGCTATATACCATTGCATAGTGCATCAATGCATCTGTTTGGTGCAGCAGAGCTTTATGTTATATCTCACTGCACATTGCATCAATTATGAGCTTTTATGTCATTGAAATATAAATTTTGTCATCAATGACGTGACGCCCAAAAATAGGTCTACACAACCCATTTTGGGTCGCCAAATACACACTACTAAATCCAAATACAAATCTTCCTATTTACAACTATTAAACTGTCGTGCAAAATACGACAACACATAAGCTGTGAGTTTCAATATAAATAACAATACTCACACTCCAAACAAATGATACTTTACATAAAGGTACAGTCGATAACTGTTTTAGGAATTAAAATATTTAGAAAATGCTCGAGGAAGCCTTCTACATGAAAGACCATGCATCTAAGTTATAATAGATATATATCATAGGACTTGAGAATTAACATTGGTTGACCCAATAGACCCCAAAGAAGAACGAGAAGATTACTATCATGTTCATTCCAATGGTGTGTATCTTCTTGCCATATAATTATCTCCATTATCTCAAACTGAGGATTATATTCCAACCATACTCCAAGATTATATAAATAATGCTCATAGATATAGTCAGTAAGTGGATGCGCACAATCATATCTTATGATAACATGAATTTGTATGTGGTTAGACATCATGTATGATAGTTGCAACACACCCTTTAAGCTCTCAGTACAATTCTGTCTTCCTCATTCTAATGGGGTGCATTTTTGACACTTCCAAAATTGGGTTCTCATCACCCTATTGTTGTTCACCAAAATTAACTATTAAATGACGTATAAAATACGATACAAACATTTTAAGTCCTCAATACAATCATATATTGTCATGTTATTTTATAATGTATTGAGAAACTTCAACAGTCATAAACCATTACTCTATTCCCCTGCTATCCCCGCTCGACCCAACTACACTCTTATTACCTGAAAGGAATTGTGAAACAAAAGGGTAAGCACAAATAGCTCAGTAAAGAATATTATGACTAAAGTTAATCAAATTATCAATAGCCTTCATCAATAATAAATCAGATATTTAGAACATATGGTACATAGATGATAAAAATGTTCAACCATAATTGCAGCGGAATCAACAATCCATTAGAAGAGTCAAGTAGAACATAATGTCTACTATCTCCTCCAAATTAAAAGTCCATTATTAAAATTTTATTCCTGTAATACCCATCAATAGTTCTTTGTTGTACCCAAAACAAAGAGAACTTTCATCACCTGTCTTCGCCTGAACCACCAAATATTATATTTAAATTCACAATTCATGTTTATAATAATGTAAATCAACAGTTTCTCCTTACCACAAAGGCTTAATAGAACTTTCACTCAATGTCCTTGCCACAAAGGCTAAAGACACTCAATAATCATTTCGTCTTTACACCCCCACACCAAAGACATTCAAATGTAACAACAATGGTCATGATTATACTAATAAATTATCTATCTTTGCACTACGGGCCAAAGACATTCAACTGTAATATCAATGGTCATGATTATACCAATCAATTGTTTATCTTTACACTACGGGCTAAAGATATTCATTTGTATCATTAGTGGTCATGATCATGTCAATCAATTATCTAACTTTGCACTACAGACCAAAGATGTTCAACTGTAAAACCAATGATCATGCCAAACAATAGTTTATTTTTGCACTACGGGCCAAAGATATTCATTTATATAATCAGTGGTCATGATCATGTCAAACACCTGTCCATCTTTGCACTACGGGCCAAAGATATCAATCAACAGTTTTTCTTTGTACTACGACCATAGATATCAATCAACAGTTCCTCTTTGCACTACGGGCCAAAGAGAACTTTTATCACAAGTCTTTATCTGTAACATTAAAGGCCATGATTATACCAATACACAATTTCTAGTCATAATCACACCAATCAACAATTCATCTTTGCACTACGGGCCAAAGATAACTTTAACCACAATTTAAGTCTGAGGATTATTGTAAGACCCCGAATTTTATGAAATAAAAGTATTCAATTTTCTTATAATTATTATTTTATTTCGTAAATGGTTAAATTGATAAAAGGTTAAAGTTAAGGGTGATATGTGAAATTTTTTACAAAGTATGCAAGTTGTTATAAAATATTCGTTTGGTCGGGGAATATTCTTTTTGTCTGGGAATATTCGTGCGACGGCACAATCATTGGTGGACCCCACAACGGAAGTATTGTCGTAGTTAGAAAATGACAGAATTGTCATTTTATAAAAATAAGGGCGAAAGTGTTACCTTTAAAATTGTTGAACTACTCGGTAGTAAAAGTACAGTAATAGAGTGGTTGCATAGTAGCACACGGTATTGATTATTGATGCTTACGTGAAAAGTCATTCAGTTATACTCAATTATTTCTACAGTAATTGATGCATCATATCTCTCATATTATTGATTCAATTATTGTCACAGTATCATCTGTATAATATGTTATATTATTAAATCAATAATTGAGGCGGCAAAGTTATTTATATTATTATTTGCAATATTGATGATGTCAGAAGTTACATCGATGAGAGGTTTGGTCACCTAATTGCGCTTTTGATAAGGAGAAATCCTTATCGGAAGGCCCTCTTTCACAGGAGCGACTGGTTGTTAAATATTGTGAATTATAATATTAATGATAAATAAGTTTGTGTTGATTAAAGATGAAATTGATAGTTCCATTGTGTGAGAATTATTAGTGTTATTGGAAATCGACATTTATTTCGATAATAATTGATGTCTGGAGGTTATATTGACCAATCGAGTAATTAACCGGATAAATGAGCAATTAATTGCTATTGATTCACATGATTATAACTATTTATTCACATGTGTGTACTATTGATTCACATTCATTTACTATTAGGGGAGTTGGTGCAAGATTGATAATACTTGCATGACTAAGTTAAAAATGGAGGTATAGATGGAGGTCTTATCATTGTAATTCATATTTTTACATGTCTAGAACTATTGATTCACATGATTTACTATTGATTCACATGATTTACTATTAAGGGAGATGGTTCAAGTTTGATAATACTTGCAGGATTAAATTAAAAATGAAGAAAAAGAGGAAGGTATTATACTGTAATATTTCGAGCCCCAAAACGTGCAATTATCGAAACTATATTTTCCTATAAATAAAAGCTCATTCTTCCTTCATTTCTCACCAATTCACTAAAGCTATAGAGCAATTATTATAGAGAGAAAGAAGAAGAGAAGTCTGCTACATCACTATTCCAGTATTCAGTCTTCTTTTGAGGTAAGGGGTATTATTCTTTCGTATTCATGAAGAGAGTTATTTTCTTTCAATACTCATAAAAACATTATTCCATTCTTTATTATTATGTTGGAATAACTTTATCATTCAATCTACCGCATCATGGTGAAATTCTTACATTATTCCATTCTTTATTACTCTGTTGAAATAACACATGCATGCGATTATCGATGCGTGCGGTGAATTCTGTTGTTATTCCATTCTTTATTATTACGTTGGAATATCACATGCATGCGGATTCGCATAACTTTAGTTCCATTCTTTATTATTACATTAGGAATAACACATATGCTGTCTTGATCTATCGCATGCGTGGTGAATTCTACGTTATTCCATTCTTTATTATTACATTGGAATAACTTTGATTATGTGGATTACCGTATGTGTGGTGAACGATCCTTTGTATTCATTCCTTATTAAATTGTGGAAATGATCTGTCTACGTGGATTAACGCATGGCGGGTGAAAATCCATTTGCAATTTTGTATAATCTATTATACTCGTATGAGATATCATTTCTTTTATACTCGTCATGGAATATCATTTTCTTTGATATTTTTTTACGAGTTACTATTCATGGGTTACTATTCACCCGATTACTATTCACTCTAGTATTACTCATTCGGGTATTTGGGGCACTTTTTTACAGTACTATTCACGAGTTCTTATTCACGAGTTCTTATTCACCCAAATTACTATTCACCGAATATTATTCACTCTGGTATTTGGGGTACTTTTTATCTTGGGGGGTCTTATTCACGAGGTACTTATTCTCAAGTACTATTCATAGGTACTATTATTGGGTACTATTTATCCGAGAAAAATATATTTTTTACGTCAAATTATTTTTTGGTACATGAATATTATTCTTGAATTTTTACTACTAGCAAAGCGATTATCATGTTGACAATTTGGACGTTATTGATTCTTTGGATAAATTAAATTATAAATCTTTAAAATTTATCATTGAACTTGTTTTATTGAATTATTATGTCATTGTCATCATCCTCATGCGTATATTGTGATTAAAGTCATCTTTGGCTTACGTGCATAGATGGACTTGGTATGATTATGACCGAGGATTATTCGGTATAATCATGACCGTAATGTGATGAATGATGTGGTAAAAGTCCTCATTGGCCTGTAGTTCATTGATGGACAGTTGTTGGTATGATTATGACCAGGAATTATTCGGTACAATCATGACCATTGATGATTACATGAATATTCTTGGCCGTGGTGTAGGGATGATTTGATTTTATTTATTAAGCTGAGTCTCAGTGATAAAGTTGATGAAAAACTTTTTAAATTATAGAAGATAGTAGATTTTATGTTCTATTTGACTTTTCTAATGGATTGCTTATTTTCGCTGCAGTTGTTGATCTAAAACTTATTGTCTATTGTATTTTATCAGTTGTTATAATGTTGAAGGCTAAGGATAATTTATTCTGCATTATCTTAGTCATAATATTTCTTACTGGGCTAGTTGAGCTCACCATTTCTTTCATTGTTCTCTTCAGGAAATGATAATATAGTTGGGACGAGTCGGGGAATGGAGTGATGATCCAGGATAAATGGCTTTAGTAGTCCTCACTATTCTGTGAAATAGTGTGACAATAAATGTAATGAGGACTCCATTGAGTGTGGATATTGTCTAGATGACAATATTCTTATTTAAACTCTCAGCTATGTTTTGTCGTATTTTACATGACAGTTGTATAATTAAGTTTGTATTTGAATTTTGCACCATGTATCTGACGACCCAAGATGGGTGATGTATACCTGTTTTGGGGGCGTCACAATTATGACAATGATATAAAGATTGAATCAAGTGAGATCAAGGATAAATATTAGAGATTTATAATTTAATTTATCCAGAGTTCAAGAATGTCCAAATGATCAACATGATGATTAAAACGTGGATTCAAATTTAAGAATAAGATTAATATATCAAAGATAATTTGGACAGAAAAAGAAACTAATTTTATCGTGAATAGTACCCCGACATGAATAGTACCCCAAATGAATAGTACCTGAATGAATAGTACCTAATGAATAGTACCCCGACTTGAATAAATTAGAATTATAGAAGCAATACTTACCATAGTAAGTTTAGATTTAGGAATATGAAATTAAATAATATATGAAATTGCAAAAGGATTTTCACCCGTCATGCGTTAATCCACGTATACAGATCATTTCTACAATTTAATAAAGAATGAATACGAAGAGTTATCACCAGGCATGCGGTAATCCACGTAGATAGGTTATTCCCACAGATTAATAAGGAACAAAATGACAACCCTTGTGAGTATAAAGAAAATGACATCCTTTACGAATATGAAATAAATAAAACCCCTTACCTTAGTAGGAGATTGGATACTGCAATAGTGTAGTAGCAGAATTCTCTTCTTCTTTTTCTTATTCTCTCTCTATAGTTTTAGTAAATTGGTGAAGAACTAATGAACTTAACTATCTATTTAAAGGAAAACATAGTTTCGATTTACACGTTAGGGGCTAGGCTTATTACAGTTTGGTACTTAGGTTAATCACACTTTAGTATCTCATTAATCGTACCTTAGTCCCTCAATGACATCATCATGATGACATCATCTTTGTGTTTCTTTTAAGGATGATGTCATGCTTACATCATGTTTGCATCATCTCTTATCTGATTGGTTGATTCAAGTTCCCATAGATTTGTCGACTTATTACACTTTGGTACCCCTAAAGTTTTCTAAGTTTGCATTATTTCTCCTTAACTTTTGTAATTAACTTATCTTTAATAAACAAAATCTTTAATCTTTTCAAAAATTATTCATTATTAATATTATAGATTTCAATATTGACAACCAAATCGTTCCCAGGAAAGATGGGGCTATCCGATAAGGATTTCTCCTTATTGGCGCACAATTAGATAACCTAACCCCTTTCATCGATAGAACTTTATAGACATTGTCAATAATGCTTATCTAATAATATCATTTCAATAATATGAGTTACTGTGTCGTGATAATTATTGATTTAATAATTGTCACAATAATTGTCACAGTAGTTACAATGACAATAATTGAATATGAGATACTATGCATTAACTACTGTGACAATTATTGAATGAAACTGAGTGACTTCTTACGTAAGCATCAATAATCAAAGATACTGTGCAATACAATATGCTATTATGTAACAACGCGTATTACTGTACTTTTATCATAAGGTATTTCAACAGTTTAACGGTAAAAGTTTTGCCGTTATTTTTATAAAAAGGTTATTTTTGTCGCTTTCTATATCCAACAATTATTCTGTTATGGGGTCCACTAATGATTGTATTGTCGTACGAATATTCCTCGATAAAATGAATATTCTCTTACACAACGAATATTTTATAACAACTTGCTTGCTTTGTAAAATTTGCACATATCACCCATAACCATGACATTTATTAAATTATCGTCTTACTATTTAGAATAATATTTATAAGAAAAATTGAATACCTTTATTTCATAAAATTCGGGATCTTACAAATGAAATTTAAGAGGCAAAACAACTTAAAAAAAACTTCAAAATTTTTTACCATTCCAAACAATTGCACACTTATCATAGGTTAAAACTAACTTGGACCATTCATTGCAAACTTGTTCCTTTATACATAATTAAAACTATAAAATACAATCATTCACCACTATCATTCACATACAGTTGTCCTAACATGAATACAAATATCATGCCTAATAATATGACTTTAATTGAAGTAGTACACATTTTATCCTTCATTCTCAACAATGTAATGACCTATCTCAGTTTTCCAACCTCTTTATTTTGCTTTGCATATTCAATTTGAAGCTTTTCATTGCTTTTTTCCAATTCAATTATTTTGTCGGTGCCTCTCTCAATTTCACACTTCTTCCTTTCTATTTCCAAATTCAGACCACTTATTATAAGTTTCAATTCAGGTAAAAATTCTTTAGACCTTTTACAAATCTCTTGGTCATACCAGCAAAAGAAGTTGCAGTGTTTGCTTGCCAAATTGCCTTGCATGATGGTTGATAAAAACCAATCCAAAACATCAAAAATTAATACAATTTCAACACAAGTGTATTTCTCTAAATACACTTTGCTACATGTGTATTAATATATGGTGGAGGATTAATATTCTAATTTTTTCAAAAAATAAGATAAAACTTAGTTAACCAAAAACTAAATAACTAGTACCTTGCTCCATTGTGGACACCTAGAGAACCTTCTTCCTGGATTACTCTTAGTCCAAGATATCTTCATTCGAGCTTTATACCCACAATAACACCTTGGAGACTCACCCATCGAATCAAGATGCTCGCCCAACTCCAGTTCATCTTCCATGCCAATAAATTCATTTTTAGTAAAGAATTTTTTAGGGGCAGATGAATAAAACCCTAGCTCGCTTGTTTTCGTTAAATCTTTTCAGTCGATTGATTATGCTACGACTTTTTTGGGGGACTTGAGTAGGCTTTTTACTTTTGAGGTAACAACAGATAAGAGCACAATCAAATACTTACCTTATTGAAGACAATATCAACGCCGATGAAGCAAAAATTGTTAATTCTCAATCCTCATTCGCGAGCAATTTATGCTTCAGAAAGAGCTAGGGCTTTTTATTGATCTATTTTGGGAGCTTTGCTCGATCGATTCTGATAGTTTTAAGGGCTTTAGATGATTTTTAATTAATCTGATAGTATTAATAAAAGTTTTATTCCTATTTTACCCTTCAGTATGTAACTAATGTTTAATCTTAAAATAAAAAAAATATTTTTTTGACACATCAGTTGCCTCAAGCCCCACCCAATTAGCCACACCAATAATTTCTGAAGTGACACCCTTAATTGGCTCAAATTGAAAAAAATCAATAGTTCAATCATCTAATTGAAAAAAATTTAAAGGTGAATCACGAAAATGGAAAATGTTAGATAGTTAAGAGTAGTGAAACGTATTTAAGTCATACAATATAAAAAAAAAATACAATAATTTTATTGCATTCGCACGAAATCTTGGGCTAATTTTATAAACAAGCAAGGGTGTAAGTCGAGCCGAATTGCTCGATGCTCGACTCAAAAATATGTCCAAAATTCGAATTCAAAATTGATTCGAGTCAAATTCGATATTTTTTATTTAATGATACACGAGTCGAATTTGAATATACCTGCTCAATGAATTATACTGAAATATTGATTTGATTCATACTCAAAATTAAATATGTAATATTTGTACTAGCTTTTATAATTTATAAAGTGCAATATGTAATTTTGTAACTTTGTACTAAAATAAATCAATGAGTTGTGATTGTCAATTTATATTATATTATTTGTAATTTTTTTATATAAATAAAAATGATTTTTTTTCATTTATAAATATTAGTAGTGATTCAGTTTTAAATTAAATAATTTATCTTCGAAACTCGTACTCATGATTAATTATAATGATTCGAGCCGACGCAAAATCAGAAATTGATTATCGAATTTGAGTCGAAACTCAAAATCTAACTCAATTTTCCTGAGCCTAGTCAAATCTGAACATGATATTATTAGCTATTCGACTTGTTTACCCTCTGTATAAACTTTTTGTTGAAATACTTTCGGTGGAAAACTATGAACGTCTATGCTGCGCCGGGACATGTGCACGTAGCTCATCCAACTTTGTTTTCCCTAATTTGTTTTATAAGTAATTTTGTTTTTTTTTTTCCGAATTCTGAAATTCTATAATAGTAGCTTTGATCCCGGAAGAAGTCAAAACGCCCTCTCTCTCTCTCTCTCTCTCAAAATTTGTATTCATCTTTTCAGTTTCTCAGTAATCTATGGCGTCCCATCTCTTAATTTTCCTTCTCCTGACATTTACATGTTATTTCTCGAGTCTTTTTGCGGAAACGTAAGTTACCCATCTTTCATTCACTAGCATTTTCGTCGTTGATTATCAGATTTTATTTTGATGGGTATTATTATTTTGTTTATTTACCACGTATAACTCTTAATTTAAACCGTTTGTTATCCTTGATATGGCTGTAATCTTGAAATTCCATGTCTTTAGGAATGTCACGTGTTAATCCAGTTAGTTACAAAGTTATCAAACTGAACGAAATGTAATGCTGAAAGACTGAAATATGGAATGAATAATCAGTGAAGTGGTTGTGTACTTGTTTCAGGTTTATCACTGAAGTGGTTATGTAAATGTTTCAGGTTTAGTCCCTTTTATTGTGATTGTGGACTTTAGAGAATTTCTTTATGGAGCTTCGAATTCGAAAGGTTCTCGTTGTTGATCTGAAATTAGAACCTGGGTCTAGTTCATTATAAGGAGATGATTAAAGTTTGATTAGTTATGGCATTTGGACTTTCTTTAGTTTCTTTCAAATATCTCATAGATGAGTAGTGATATTTGGTTTGGTAAATAATGTATTCATCAATTTCGGTACAATTATAGAATTTATTAGGTTTTAAAAGCAATAGATGAGTTTTTTTCTCTTGAAATCAAATTTGGCATTGTCTGCCTCATTTTGGTTCAGATATGAGATTAGTGTTACTCAATGCTAAGAAAATGGTGAACTATGTTATTGAATGACTGTTATTAGTGCAAAACCCTGTCTTGATGCTATATTCTCAGCAATCAGAAAGTTATTCATACAATTTTAATACCTGTCTTCTTTCAAATGCCAAATGAAGCATCTCAAACTTGCGAAAAGCCGAAAATTATGATAGGAATGATCAGATGAAATAATTACACAATTTACCCCAAAATTTTGCCAAATTTAAGCTTCACTAAACATGTTGACGTAATGATTGTAGTGACATGTTGCAATTTTGCTAGGCAGATTTACGTCTTTCAAAATTTATATTGTTACAAACTTAAAACCTGTGTTTCAAGGGGCTTGCTTGTATGAGACGTAATCAATATTACTATAGATCTGAATTTCTAGAATTTCAAAGATGAGCACAGAAAATATCTTCATTGACCTACCATACACTTTTATGGACTATACTTGTTCTTCTCTACTATTTTAACTTTTTATTGAGTAAGGATCATATAATAATGATTGAGGACTACTTTTTATTTCTCCAGTAATGGCTGAACATAGAGTATTGCCTCTCATTAATTATGACAGTGTCTTTAGTATGGTAAACTGATGCTGATATAGTGCAACCGTTTTTTTTTCCAGTAGTAGGAAGGAATTGAAAACCAAGGAAACATATCAAAATACTGTCATACAGCTGGACCATCCAATTCAATCTAACAAAATTTATCCATCACGAGCTATTCAACTCTCTTGGCAACCAAGGTCAGGTACTACCATGAACATATTATCTTTAAGTGTGTTATAGTAGATGAAGCAGTTTATTGTCAGTACACTTTTGCTAAATATGCGATTATGCTGATATGGAAGTAATGAATCTTATCATTGAAGGAACTATTGGACATTAAAATACAGGGAAATTTAAGGTTCATAAGATACACATTTTTGAGATACTATTTACATTGTTTTCTTGGGATAGGTTCTTTATATATAGAGGCTTTCTATCAGATGAGGAGTGTGACCACCTAATTTCACTGGTACAAACTATATTCTTCCTTGACCTTTTCTTTATCCTTCGACTCAACTTAACTTTTGACTGATATAGGGAAAATTGTTTATCTTGATTTAGGAGGATAGAAAGCAGGAAAACTCAGCCGCCAGTGTTGATGATTCAGGGAAGGTTAGTTAGCTGCCTACAAATTTAGATATTCTCATAGATATAGAAGTAATTTTTCGTTTTCCCCTAATTACTGGATCAGATGGAACTTTTATGTTCATTAAACCACTATATATATATTCTTATCATACGAGATGCAATGGTAATTTTGGATTGTAGACTATCATGAATCATATGAATGTTGCATATATTGTCATTTTTGCTGTTTTGTATATGGATATTTTTTTTCAATGCTGTTTGTGATGTTTTTAGACTTTTTTTTGAAAATGCATAGTAGCCGCTGAAATACACTTTATAGTTCTATTCTGGTTCTTTGTTGATGTACATGACTCCATCTCATTGCTACTTTCTAAAATGCCCTATTGTAAGAACTCTAGAACATGTGACCTGACTAATCTTTTGTGTTCAGTCTATTGCTTCATATATTGCCTTTTTAGTTAAGTGAACTGTGGTAAAAAAATACTAACATTCTTATTTGTGCAGTCCTGTTCAGTTCTTATATTATTACCTTTTTAGTTAAGTAAAGAGACTGGCAATAGAGTTAGTGTGAGTGTATCAAGCTTCTAGACTTAATAAAAGACATTCTAGAGTTTTTGCTAGATAATAGACAGGTCACCAGGCTCGTAATAGCTTCTTGTTGTATAAAATTACTTCTGCCACTTGTGTGAAATTACTTGTGCCATTTGAATGAAAATATTTGTTGTTTCTAGGATGAAATAATTGCGAGGATTGAGGAGAGGATTTCAGCTTGGACTTTTCTTCCTAAAGGTATTACCTTTATCATGCTCCTCCTTCACTTCCTAAAACTGTTTTTTGTTTATGTTTAACTTTCTAGTGTGATGTGCTATATTATCATATAATGTTTCTGTTGTTCAGAGAACAGCATGCCGTTGAAAGTTATGCATTTTGGGCCTGAAGATGACAAACAGAATTATAATTATTTTGGTAACAAGTCCTCGCTGCTTCTGAGTGAACCTATAATGGCAACAGTTATATTGTATCTCTCGAATGTCAGTCAGGGTGGTCAGATCCTCTTTCCTGAATCAGTTGTAAGAGAGAAACTGTGTATGCTCTATTATTCTTATGTTGTTGTTGCCAGGCTGTAATTAAATCTCTATTTTGGGATTTGCAGTTGGGAAACTCTCACCTGAAGAACAAGATTTGGTCTGATTGTACAAAAAGTAGTTACACCATGAGACCTACTAAAGGGAATGCAATTCTTTTCTTCAATCTCCACCCCAATGCGACTCCTGACAAAAGTAGTTCTCATGCCAGATGTCCTATACTTGAAGGTGAAATGTGGTGGGCTGTCAAATTTTTCCATGTGAAAGCCATTGGTGGGGTAAAGGGCCAATTGGAAGCAGACAATAGTGATTGCACTGATGAAGATGAGAGCTGTCCAGAGTGGGCTGCAACTGGGGAGTGTCAAAGGAATTCGGTCTTCATGATTGGTTCTCCTGATTACTATGGGACGTGTAGGAAGAGTTGCCATGCATGCTGAAGGGTAATTTTTCTCGCTCTCTCTTCCTAGGAAAGAGCAAGATGTAGTTCTTGCTGGGTGGGGTGGGGGAAGAGGGATGGGAGCCACTCTTGAAAGAGTTGGTTTAACCAATTCAATCATAGTAGAACTTTAACCCACAAAAATTAAATTGAAGCACATCATATGGGATGAAGCATTTATTGTTAGGCAAGCTCATCCAAAGCTGCCAGGCAAATTGAGTTGTAATTTAGCCTCATTAGTCTAACTTCGAACACCAAAATAATTATTGGGAAGCTTGGTGGACAAGCATAATCAAGCTTGGTGGACAAGCATAATCGTAAACTTCATTTAGTTTGAACTATAATAGTGGAGTATTATTCCTTTTTAAGTTCTTGCGGTAAAAATATACTACTACTCTTTTCTTCTTCTAGCTATCAACATGGATTTTGCAGCAATCAAGTATCTCGACTCCTGGTAGGTTATTTCATCTTGTTGACCATGAGTTGTTATCTCCCTTAAAAGGGAAAATTTATTAGTATTTTGAGGTTTCATAATTTAATTTCTCCTATTTTCTGTTCACTGGAGAAAGTTGATATGTTCCCCATACTGTCTTAAACCGAGAACATACATTAATTTAGAAATATTTCCAGCTATGTTAGGGCTTCTCCTTTGAATGTATATAACATTACATGTATTCATTCATGCATAATATTCACCATCCGGCATCCATGCATGAATACAAAAAGGTCAACTTCAACAAGTTGTCATTTTTATAGAGGAAGCATGAAACAAATGAGCCACCAAATCCAATGAATAAATTACTCTACAATTTGCAAATAAAAGACTGCAAATTAGTCTCCAAGAAACCAATAACAAGTATGGAATACCCCAATGCCATCTTACCCAAATTGTCGCTAAAAGGTTGATAAGAAGAAATTTAAATTTAAAAATAAAAAATCATCATATGACTGATTGATTACATGTCAAACTGATAGAATAAAGCTTCATCCTCTGGTTCCTGCAAAATCTTTGACAGTAAAACCAACTTTCTCAAATTTTCCCTTCTCACTGCTTTGTCTGAATTTCAAGTATTCTGCACAAACAAAAGGCTTGTAAGCCCTCAAATTACCTTCACCCACAACTTCATTAGGTGCACAAATTTCCTTCTCATCTTCAAAGCACCAAAAGAAAGCCAGTGATAATCGATTCACAGATTGCTACAGAACAACTCTGTGCTCGGAGGACCTCAACTTTCCACTGCTCCAGGCTTGCATTAAGTCTCCAATGTTCACCACAAGAGTTTCTTCACATGGATTTATGTCCATCCACTTTCCTTCCTTAGATCTTACTTGAAGCCCGCCAATCTCATCCTGATATACGATGGTCACACAGCTCATGTCAGTGTGCATGCCAAGCCCTTCGATTTCTTTTTCCATCACACGCTCAGGCGGCGAATAGTTAATTATCCTCAGATAGCCATGACAGTTATCGAATTCGAATTTGAATTTCCTTTCGAAATCATCACCCATACACATCAGTACAATCTCAACAATTCTTTTTGATAGACTTGTCATGTTGCTCCCATACTCATTCAGTGTCTCACTACCATAAAGAACTAAAGCATACATAAATACCAGATTACACAAACTAAATTAGTCCATTCTGTTTACATAAATCTAGATAATTTCCAAGCATATAAAGAACTAAAGTTTCATGCACTGTCAATGAATACACGAACGGTATTAGGATTATAATAATACACGAACGGTATTAGGATTATAATAATACATCAGTAAAGAAGTATTTATGTTGGGAAAAATTACCCTTTAATGATGTGTCATGATCTTGATACCGCTCGTGTATACATTGTCAGTGTATTAAATTTCAATTCTATTCAACAAATGTGTTCAAACATTTGACTAGGTTAGCAACTTCTCTTACCTGAATTCTGAATTTGGCTGGTTGTGGAGTGCTTGTGCAGAACTCTGTGCAGAGGTGAAAAAGTCTGGCCCAGACACACGAAGACTCGAAAAAAGGGGAGGCAATGAAATGAGTAGTGTAGGTATTTACGGCTGATGAGGGGCCAGCTTTGAGTTTCATCTCAGAAGGAAGATTAAAAAGATGGTTTGAAAGGGAATAAAGTTTATTGTAAATATCTTTGGAGATTCCATGGTTAATGATGTGAAAGAAACCCCATTCTTTACAGGCTAGAGAAAGGGAAGATACAGAAACAGGACTTAAGGGTTGTGAGATGTCAAATACAGGGAGCTCTATGGAAGTCTCAGATTCAGACATTATTAGTTAGTTTGTTCAGTTGGGTGGGAGTCTTATTATCTTATATAGGTGGTTAGATTAAAAATTATGCAGATTGACACACACACACACACACATACCTAGATATATACATCCATACATCCAAAGATAAAGAATAATTAAAAACACATTGCGAACAACTATTCATTTTAAAAAGACCTAGTTAGTATATTAGAATTGCATTATTTTTTGTTATTTCATCAGGATTTATTGAAAAGGACAAAATAGATGTGTGAACAAGTTGAATAGTCATACAGTTGTACGTATAGAACGGCATACATACTTGGGTTAAGATAATAGAAATAATTATAGAGAAGACAAGCATTAAAAATCCCAGAGAGCCAATATTATATTAGCATACCAAATTTCTAGGACAAGTTTCATAGTTTAAGTACAACTAACTATATAGTATAAACAAAGCAAGAATGTAAAGGTTTGACCCCAGAGTTTGGCCACTTTTGTTTTTCTTCCATTTTTATATCTTGGATTCTCATGTGAAGAAGGTCAATGAAGAAGAGAGGGGTTGGATATGAAAGCAGCATGCAGGAATGGTGGAGGAATGCTGGTAATCTGAACATTGTCAAATTCTGTTATGCCTAGATTCTTCAGTGCCAAGTATTTGACTAGTCTAATCATTACTGACTTGGTACAAGCTTGTTATTTAGGTGAGCTTACTTAGTATTCCACTGAGCGTGAGGGATAACCTAGTTGACCCAAATAAGACGGTGCAGTTTAAGTCGCATGAAAGTGCAGCCATTCTCCCCTTACCCTTTTCTAGGATAGAAAGAATAACCCGTATTCTATCCTAGAAAAGCAACCATTCTCAAGTAAATCATTAATTCTATTATGAAAGTGCAGCCATTCTCCCCTTACAATCAGGTAGGAAAACAACCATAAGAATATTGAACACCAGAAAAGCAGGAATATAGAGAAAACTGAAAGCACAATTCAAGATATGATTATTAAATATGCTATTCAGAACTGCCCATGGTCTTGATAATGATATACCTGCATTACTTTTGTCAGTTTGACGGGGTAAGCTAATAGAATAGTAAACTAGAAGCAATTTGATTAGCAGAACATGGAGACAATACAAGAAATTATATAGTACAGATGCTATGCTATTATTCTGGTCGTTGCTTAGAAATATCGATGCAGGAAACAGAAAGACATTTCTAGATGCACGCAATCTATTACGAAAAAACATGTGCCTGCATGTGGTTCTCAATGAAAATGAAGGATCCTAATAAAGTCATTTTACCCCCCCCTTCTCCCAAGTCTGAAATTAAAGGCAAATATTTGAAAAGAGGGAGCTTGATGGAACAAAAGGTCTGGCAATGTTAAAATTAAAATGAAAAAAAAATACTCTGACCATCCAGAATGGCATCTTATTTGACTTGTTCATTTATTTTTATTTCTGTCCTCAAGTATATTAAGATTTTCATATGACACACTTGAACATGATTGTTGGAAACTTGGTCAACTGTTGATTAAGTCTTAATAGTTATTCTGTTTTGGTTTCGTGTTTGTTGAATAAGCCCTAAATTATAGGGTGAAGTTAGTTGTTGATTTATTCTTCCTTAAACATAGTCACGATATAGATCATGTGAATCGTGGATGCAGTTGTTATCATTCCTGTTTTGTAATGGTTGTATAAAAGCCTCTTTTAAGTTGATGAATAATACAAGCTTAAGAGCGAAAAAGTGTTTGAGTGAAACACTGTGAGGAAAGAAAGAGGGAGAGATGGCTGAAGGAAATAATTTCCTGAGCATTCCTAAATTTGATGGGGACTATGATCATTGGTCATTGTTAATGAAAAATTTGTTGTCGTTAAAAGAGTACTAGAGCCTCAGAATGGCTACACCGAGCCTGACGTCGAAGAAATGCTAATAACTGCACAACGGAAAACCTTGGAGGACCAGAAGCTAAAGGATTTGACGGCAAAAAACTACTTATTCCATTCGATTGACAAATCCATTCTCAAAACAATTATTCAAAAAGACACCTCCAAGCAGCTATGGGACTCCATGAAGAGAAAATATCAGGGGAGTGTTCGAGTTCAACGAGCTCAACTACAGACGCTCCGCATAGAATTTGAAGTCTTAGAGATGAAAACTGGTGAGTCTGTGAATGATTACTTCTCCAGAGTGATGCTGGTAGCAAATGATATGAGGAACACAGGAGAAGACATGCAAGATGTGAAAATAGTTGAGAAAATCTTGCGCACACTTACAGAAAGGTTCAATTACATTGTATTGTATGCTCTATAGAGGAGTTAAAAGATATTGATAGTCTTTCAGTGGATGAGTTACAGAGCTCGTTACTGGTCCATGAACAAAAGTTTCAGAAGAGCAGTGTAGAAGAACAAGCTTTGAAAGTCACATGAGGTGATAAGTCTAAAGCAAATGAGGAAGACATGTTCGGTGGAAGAGGTAGAGGTCGTGGAAATTTCAGAGGAAGAAGAAGGGGTCGAGGAAGAGCTTTCAATAAAGCTACTGTGGAGTGTTGGAGATGTCACAAGTTGAGACATTTTCAGTACAAATGTCCTAGCTATGCCAATTATGCTAAGTATGCGGAGTTAGATGAAGACCAAGAGATGTTACTCATGTCTTACATTGAGACACACAATTTGAAAAGAGAAGATGTGTGGTTCTTGGACTCAGGATGTAGCAACCACATGAGTGGAGACAAGTAGTGGTTCATTGAGCTCGATCAGTCCTTCATGCACTCAGTAAAGCTTGGAAATGATTCGAAGATGGTTGTCATGGGGAAAAGAAATGTCAGAATACAAGTTGAAGGCAGAACTCAGGTGATCACTGAGGTATTTTACATTCCTGAGCTCAAGAATAATTTGCTTAGCATTGGACAGCTTTAGGAGAAAAACTTGGCTATTTTGATTCAAAGTAATGTCTGTAAAATCTACCATCCAATGAAGGGGCTAATTACGCTAACAAATATGTCTGCAAATCGAATGTTTGTGTTGCTTGCCTCTATGCCTACTAATGTTCCAGGACCGACATTCAAGCATCTTCAGATGATTCAACAAAAAACCTATGGCACCGAAGGTTTGGTCATCTTAACATGAAAGGGCTACGGATGTTGTCATATAGAAATATGGTCAGAGGCCTACCAATACTGAAAGCTAGTTCCAAGTTATGTACTGATTGCGTTGTGGGAAAGCAACCTTTCCAAAGAAAAGTTTGTGGAAAGCCTTTCAACCATTGCAACTTGTGCACTCGGACATCTGTGGTCCGATTACTCCTGAATCAAATAGTCACATGAGGTACATAATTACGTTTATTGATGATCATAGTCGTAAGATGTGGACGTATTTCTTGCATGCTAAGTCAGAGGCATTCAATGTGTTTAAAAAATTCAAAAGCATGGTAGAAAAGGAGATAGGGAACTATATTTGTTATTTGCGTACTGACCGAGGTGGGGAGTTCACCTCATCTGAGCTCAACAAGTTTTGTAGTTCAAATGGGATCGGTAGACAACTCACTGCGGCTTACTCTCCACAACAAAATAGAGTCGCAGAGAAAAGAAATCAAACCCTAATGAACATGGTACGGTGTATGCTGATTGCAAAGGAGGTTCCAAAAAAATACTGGGCAGAAGCGGTAAATTGGGCAGTGCATGTGCTCAGTAGGTGTCCCACTTTAGCAGTACAAGATAAAACACCTAAGGAAGCATGAAAAGGAATCAAGCCTTCGGTGGAGTACTTTAAAGTGTTCAGATGCATAGGGCATGTTCACATACCTGATGTCACAAGAAAGAAGCTTGATGGTAAAAGCTTTAAGTGTGTGTTCTTGGGGGTCAGTGAAGAATCCAAAGCTTTTTGAATGTAAGATTGTCATAAGCCGAGATGTGGTTTTTAAAGAGGAAGAAAAATGGAGTTGGGGAAAAACAAATGAAGAAGCTTGTTATGATGGTCTTGAGTGGGGAGATGAAGGAAAAGAAAGTGAAGAAGAAGAGAATAGAGCCATCAATTCAGACTCGCCTACACTAATTGATGTGACAAATCCGATTCGAGGAAAGAAGAAGAAGCAGGTGTGTGGGGGACTATGTGAGTGGTGAAGGCTGTCAGGAAGAAGAAGATGTGCAACAACTAGCTATGGAGATCTGACTTGCCATGTTAAGCTGAAATAATCCAACAACGTTGAAGAAGGCGCTAAGAGTTCAACTTGGGAGAAGCCGTGGATCGAGAAATTCAAGCTATAGAGAGGAATGGTGCCAGGAACTAATGAGTTGCCGAGAGGAGCAAAGAAGATAGGTGTTAAATGGGTTTTCAAGACCAAGTTGAGCGAGAAGGAGAGGTGGATAAATCAAGGCTCGACTTGTAGCAAAGGATACATACTGACATCTTGCGGTATCGACTACCTTTGAGGTATTTGCTCCGGTAACTTGTTGGGATACTATTAGACTAATACTTGCACTTGCAGCTAATCGAGGGTGGAAAGTATACCAACTCGATGTTAAAAGTGCATTTTTGCATGGTGAGATCAGTGAGGAGGTGTTTGTGGAACAAGCCTCATGAGCCCGGTTCAGTAAGATTGAATCCTATTTCATCAAGGAGGGGTTTGAAAGATGTTTGAGTGATCATACAATTTTTACATAGAAGGACGAAAATGGAGGTATTCTGATAGTCAGCTTGTATGTCGATGACCTTATTTTCACAGGAAACAATGAGCAGATGTTCTAGAAGTTCAAGAGTTCAATGAAAGAAGAGTTTGACATGTCTGATCTTGGTTGCATGAAGTACTTCCTTGGAGTGGAGGTGGTGCAAAGCTCAGCTGGAATTTTCATAAGCCAAAAGAAATATGCCAATGAGATATTGGAGAGATTTGAAATGGAGCATTGTAATCCTGTGAAAAATCATATTGTTCCTGGAAGTAAACTTGTTAAAGATGAAGGAGGCACAAGGATTGATTCCACAATTTACAAGCAAATGGTGGGTAGTCTTATGTAGTGAGCTTCATAGCTCGTTACATGGAGGCTCCTACTGTGTTGCATCAACAAGCAGTGAAGAGAGTGTTTCGATATTTGAAGGGAACAACTGAACTGGGAATACTTTACAAGAAAGGAAGAGAAGAGAGTTTGTTTGCTTATTCAGATAGTGATTATGCTGGTGATCTTGATGGCCGCAAAAGCACCTCAGGATATGTTTTTAAAATGAGCTCTGAAGCTGTAGCATGGAGTTCCAAGAAGCAACAAGTTGTGTCACTTTCCACCACCGAAGCAGAGTTCATTGCTGCTGCTGCGTGTGCTTGTCAAAGTGTGGATGTAGCGAGTTCTTGGGAAGCTTGGACTTAAGCAATGTAAGTGCACTATATTATGTAATAATAACTCAGCCATTAAACTCTCAAAGAATCCTGTTATGCATGGTAGAAGTAAGCATATCGATGTTCGATTTCATTTTCTTCGAGACTTGGCTAATAATGGAGTAGTAGAATTGGTGCATTGTGGCTCAAAGGATCAGTTGGCCGACATAATGACAAAACCTTTGAAGATAGACTTGTTCTTGAACATGAGAGAGCTGCTCGGTGTGTGCAGTGCTCAAGGAGTAAACTGACTGTATGTTTACAGTACAGTTTAAGGAAGGAGTTGTTGAGAAACTTGGTCAACTGTTGATTAAGTCTTAATAGTTATTCTGTTTTGGTTTCGTGTTTGTTGAATAAGCCTTGAATTATAGGGTGAAATTAGTTGTTGATTTATTCTTCCTTAAACATAGCCACGATATAGATCATGTGAATGTGGATGCAGTTGCTATCATTCTTGTTTTGTAATGGCTGTATAAAAGATGAATAATACAAGCTTAAGAGCTACAAAATGAGTCTTCTATTTCAGTTTATCAATGATACTTTATCAATAACAATTGTGGTCCACATTTTAAAATATCTAAATCTAATTTAGTGCATAAGAAGCACAAATTGTCTTTAGCTAATCAGCAGCTTATTCCCAGTCACATGCTACAAAATCTTTCTGTTGGTTAAGTTTTGTTGGATCTAATGGTTTATGCCCCTCCACTCCTTTCCATTCCATAGAAAATTTTATTCTTAAATAGCCTGAATGTTTCACTGATCACTGATCAAGTGAAAGAAAATCCATTTAGCTAACAGCTTAACACATTAAGACGAGCATAATATAATTTGAACAGAGACATCATCCAGAAACAATTCTGAGGTTCAATTGAAAACAACCGTGCCCTTTTTCTGAAATAAATTTACCCAAAAATAAGAATCATTTTCAGTCATCGATTTTCAGTATCAGATTTTTTTTTCATGGAGTATAGTCCCTTTTAACCTTTATTCGCAATAGCGTCGGGTTAGACATACCACATGCACTTTTATTTCTTCCATACCTAAGCTGATCGAACACCAGCCTATTTTTTGGTGTGTGAAAAGCCTTTAACAAAGAATTCCAACCTTCCTACAGTTTCCAGAAACCTGGTGTATTCCAGGCTGAGCAAAACCACATCAAAAAGATTTTCCCAGCTTTGCCAAGAACCCAGAATTCAGTTTCCTGTGCTAGCTTTAGAGAGTAAGATGGCATGGTTATAGCTCAAATAAATTGACACGGTTATAACTCGAATAAATTGTCATGGTTATATAAATTGTCATGGTCATGGTTTTTGCTGCTGTTGGTTTGCAGAAACAACATACATACAATCATATTGTAATAAAGTGGAAGCATCACATAAATTGAATGAAATAAATTTAGGTTATACAAGAACTTAGATGGCTAGCCGTAATTCTCTCTCCTAACTCCTTAGGTTTTAGAATACTTGCAAGAGTTGCATTAGCTTTAGTCGAATCACATTCTCTTCCTTTACTAGAAGTGATAGATTTGTTGATCATTCACCAACACATAGGACATCCTCTCCCTATCATTCACCTACCTCTATGTACACTTTAGATTTTATTATACCTAAACATACCTTTTATATACCCAAAAGGTCTGAAGTAATACAACAAAGTATAACTCAGAATACACAATGTACTATGATGATATCAAGTCCAAGGATTATTTGTACTACTATCACTATAGGAACTTCTATTGACAGACATGTAAAACTCCATTAAGTGTTCCTTTAAGCGAGTCACGTTCGATGAACTTATTCTATAATAAATACCTATATACTTGCTTTAGTGTCTCCATACAAATGATTATGAGATCAATACAACAGAGCAAACATAATATGTACTAATCTATCCGGAATCAGTAACCCCACATTAGTGATCCAACGATTAGGAACATTTTAATTTTGAGCTATCTAGAATTTAGATTTCATTAGCATGATCAACATCATGATTCAAAAAGCATTGTTTCAAAACATGGATAAAGAATTCAACCAATTAAACATGGATAAAGAATGTCTTTAATAAATTAAATTCTTTTATTAATAAATATATAAATAAGATTACAAAGTAAATGTTTATCACATCCAATGTGATTGGCTTAAGGGCATAATACTTTCAGCTGCAGCATGCAAGTCTGGCTGAAATGCTTGTTCAAATTAAAACTTATAGCTCCAATATATAAAGGAAACCACTATGATTAAAACAGAAGAAACCAGGATGACTTGAACAGACATCACCTTCAATAGCCCTTTAGCACAACTTGTTAATCAATCTAAATTTTGAACAAGTAATTAAGAACAAAACAAATAATTTCAAGAGCTTAAGAAAAGGAAGGCCCATCAGGATTTTTGTGTGTGTGAATATAATGATTCATTCCATATCCATTTTTCCTATATGAATTCTAAGCGAGTCTAATGACACTAGAATCTAGATCACCACTGATCAAGTGGCACATTACATGCTGAAGCATCTTACCTGACTTCTCTATCTCTTATCACATACAGAGAGTTGAACTAGAGAGACTGGAAACCTAGTCTAGGGTGCATAATTGTTCACAACAATCATGGTATAATAGACTCCATACTGCAAGCAAAATCAATTTGAAAGTAGAAAACAAACCAAAATGTGCATGTTGTGACACGCTTAACTATGTCTCAACTGGTTTTAAAAAAGATACCCCGGCCAGTTCTAGGTAAATGTATTCCGTATAACTCAATGACCCAAAGAAAGCTACCCTACAGTAATAATTTGTACCATGGAATGTGACTTTTTCCATTTTTTTGGTTCCACATACTATATCAAAGCAAGATATTGGTTCTTGTCCAAATCAAATTCTATTCCCCAACTCATAGTTATCTCCAAAAATAAATATCTTACAGAAACAAAGTAGTAATAACATATTGAAGTTTTAGTTAAAAACAAAGCATTTTAGACAGTCAACTAAACTAATTATGCACAAAAATATCAAAAATTCAAATGGTTTACTAAAAACACATCAATTTGATATCAGCATCCTCCTCCACTCCAAAAAACTTCCTCCAACCCAAATTCCACCTCATAAACAAAAATAAGAGTAAACTAATTATATAAAAATTACAAGCTATGTCAACCAGCCAACACTAAAATTATCCAAAAAGTAGAAAAATACAGGCCCTTTTAGAGATGAGAAAACAGACCGGAAATATCAAGGAGAAGAAGATGGTGGCTTTTTCAGAGAACAAGAAGACTTAAAAGCTTCGATATGAGATTGGCATTTAACATAATCCCCTTTGTATTCCTCCAAACATTTCTTCAGAGCCTCCACATCACATGCTGATGTTATTTTCTTCACGCTGCTTTTGTCTCTCTTCTCGTCCATCGTCTCTTCAACCCAAAATAAATTACTTTGAATTTCAGATCAAAAGCACCAAAGCAATCGACTTCTTCCAATTGAATTGAATTATATTCACGATGTCTTCTTACTAGTACTTGGAAGGAAATCAAATAGATTGGGCTGAGCCCCAGTTCACGGAAGGAAGAAGAGTAGAAAGTTTTTGTTAATATAAAATAATATTAGGTATTTATAAAATTGAATGAATAATAATTCAGCGTATTAAATATTTTTTTATAAAAATTACCACTAATAATATATTAATTTATTTATTTTTTTATTTAATGTACATATTCCAATCCAATCCTATCCAATGTAAATCTGTAGAAAAATCCAAAAAAATGATCATTAATGTATGAAGCAAGCTCTAGTACGTAATATTATGACGAATATACCCTTGCAAGAGCGGCCAACGAGCGCACAAAACTAAAAATTTTGAAAACCAATACAACGGACAACGGACAACGGGCAACGGCTATTACCAATTGAAGCATCCCTCGCACGCTTTAACTCCCCTTCCGCCTTTCTGCATTTTTCCTATCCTATTCCTATCAATATCAATATTGCCAGTTCCATTTTTTTTATGTGTCAAACCTAAATCGTCTATGGCTTCTTCTAATATCTGCTCGAACCCAACTCCAAAAGTCAGACTTATTGCCAAAATTCGGGGTTTTACAGATCAAAAATCTGACTCTTTTGATGGAAGCTCCGCGCCGTGGGTCTCTGTTAGTAAACACAACGAGGGTGGGTTGACTGAAAAAGTGACAATCTCTTTTAGAGACAAACCGGCCGGGTAATTTGTTTCTTTGCCTTTTTTTTATTTTCACTAGTCCTGGAGTGAGGAGTCTATAGTGTTTTTTAATCCTGAAAAAAAGAGTAAAAAACCCTATAACCCAATTCAAAAATTATGTTCGGACTAAATTAATCGTCTCAAATATGGCAGTCAATGGTACATATCCAATCACATGAGATTTGTCACAACATTTGAGGCAAAATATATGAGACTCTTGCAAAGTAGCATTACCCTTTTTATTATATGAAGTTTGTAATTTATTTTTGTTTATGTAGTGGGAAATATGCATATGATATGGATTATTGCTATGAGCAAAATGAGGATTTTGATCTGATTTTTTCAAGAGAGATAAAGCCTTTGGTTTCTGGGGTTCTTGATGGTCAAAGTGCATCAGTTATTGCTTATGGAGCTAGAGGCAGTGGAAAAACCTGCGCAATTCAGGTTGGTTTTGCCCAAATTTATATTCCTCATTTTTCTTTCAAAATTATGCACGCCCTTATTCTAATTATTGTCCACCAAAGGGCTCTGAAGAGAAACCAGGCTTGGCAACAATGGCAATGACCGAAATCCTCTCGATCGCAGAGGGAATTGGGAAGTTAATTACAGTATCTTTGTACGAGGTGTTTCATGACCATGTTTATGATCTTTTGGATTCCAATCGTCCCCAAGTTCAAGTATTCGAAAATGGTCAGGGGAAAATTGAACTTAAAGGACTTTCTCAGGTATGTAAATTTACCTTTTATAACTTAAAGTCAAAATAAAATAGGGTTTATAAGGAACTATAAATTTCATTTCTAAGTACCATATGGTGCATAATGTTGATATATCTAATGCTCTTTATAGGTTGCTATCAAATCCATTTCAGAATTTCACAAGCTATACTTTAGTGGTGGGTGTAATTCATTGAAAGCTGCAGAGAAGATAAGACTTAAGGTGCCACGAAGGAGTCACAAGGGTTTGATGATACACATATTATCTCACGACAAAAATTTAAGTTCTAAGCTTGTGGGCAAGATGAATTTTGTTGATTTAGCAGGTCAAATGTTTTAGTCATAATAAAATCCTAAATGCTATATACTTGAAAGAGACTGTTTACTAATTTTCTCAAATATTTTTATTTCCCTTTTTTTAGGTTATGAGGATGCAAGAAGAAGTAGTAGTGATTTCACAAATTTAGGAGAGAGTTCCAAAATCAACAAGTCTTTATATGCCTTGATGAATGTTGTTTATGCCCTGAATGCAAATGAAAGTTGTGTGCCTTATCGAGAAAGCAAACTCACCCGTGTATTACAAGATTCTATTGGCGGTAAAAATCGTGTATTGATGCTTACTTGCTTGGTGAGGCCTCTGAATTTAGTTAAAAATTGTTTTGTTGGTTAATGTTTTCGAAAGTGTTGATGTAAATTATTCTGTTTGAATGTAGAATTCCTCTTTTTGTCAAGATACAATATACACAGTAAGGTTAGCTTCACGGTCATTTCAAGTCATCAATCGAGGCACAAATTCAATAAAGAGTAGCGGTAAGGGTTCAACCAAACTTTCATCAGTAAAAAATGGCAAACCTGCAAGTGCTTCTACTACGATGAAGAAAGAAGCTAGCTCACGAGTACATTTACAAGAGAATAAATCCAGTGTCACTACGAATGGGAGGTATTGATTTGAGTCATTGATTACATTATACAAAGATAGATGAGATTTATTTTGTTACTCAATGCAGTTTTTATTTCTATTTTGCTTGAAGGAAACTCTTCGATGAGGGAATCCCTTCCACTACTCCTAAGCAGGTTAGACTTTTCATTTTGTATTAAATTGTCAATTTATGTCCTCATTTTCTTCTCTTCATCCTGTTGTTCCCTTGCACATCACAATCTAGTAGAGGGAAAAAACTAGATGCACGTGGAGTTGGAAATTTTCACGTTTAAAAAAAAGATTATTTCTAATGTAGCATGACATAATTTCCACGTGTCTGGACTAACTAGTGTGTTTGTGCATGTTTCTTCATTGATGAGGCTACTGTATATTTGTAGACTGTGATTTATGGTGATTTTGAAATTTTCTGTTCTTGAAATTCAATATAGGCAAAGTTCTCACTAAATAGTGCTTCAGCTATACTAACAGATGCCAGTTTAGTCATGGAATCTTGTTCACAGAAAGAGGTACATCAATGAAAAGTTACATTTATATTTATTTTACTACTTGAATGGAGAAATATTTTACTAAACAATCATTCGCAGCAGACAAAGTCTACTGCAGATGCTTCCTTAGCCATTGCGTCTATAGAAGAGGTAATTTTATTTACTTTTTGCTAAGTTAAACAATTTCAGTAGGCAATTAACAAGATTATTCAATTTCCTAATCCAGGAAATTTTGTTACCGACAGCCACTAAAGAGGCAGAATCTAGCAGTACAGTGGAGAAGGTAATGATTGTATTTACGAGAGTCCTAATAGTACAAAACCTTATCATATAATGAATATGTTATATTACCTGTAGTTATACTAAGGCTAGTTTGAATTCATTTAGGAAATTTCAACATCAATTGCTTACAAAGAGTTAGATGATTCTTTGCTTGAAAAGGTAATCTATCTTTTCTTTTGATCAAGGGTTTTGATAATGAATAGCATTGGGTAATTTGTATCATTCCTTTTTCTCAGATTGTATTGCCACACAATGACAGTAATCATAAAGAAGCTACCCTCGTTGATAGTGACGTTAAAGCATTGACACTTGTGCAAAAGGAGGGTAGGTAGACATGAACCTAAATTTGAAATTTTATATATCTGGGATTTAAAATTTGATTAGTTTATACTTTTTTAATCTTTATTTCATTAACATACAGATGATATCGTAGGAAAGGAGAATCAAAGTTCCCTAATCAATGAAGAATCACCTCCGTTGAGTGCAAGACTACGAGAGTTGTCTAACAACTTGAAATCTTTATGCTCTTCAACGCCTAAGCCACAAAACATCACTACTCCATATAGTGGTCAGACAACTTGTACTGATTTTGTGGAACCTGAAACTCCAGTTATTGAACAGAACATGAGAGCCAATGAAAATTGGGAGTTGCAAAGGTTCCAGAGCCCTAGTGAAATGTTCAATAATCGTAGCTCAGGGATGAAGGTTAATTTCAATACAAGATATTTATAAAATCTTTTTACATTACTCATAATTTGATTTTAATGTTGCTAATTCAATTTTTTTCTTTGCTCTTACAGCATTCTCTAGTTAAAGATTACTTGCAGTTTTTAAATTCTGCAAGCAAGTGAGTATTTACTTCCTCTAAATTCTATTTTTCTTCGGTGGATGTTTCATATTTGATGTTCTTATTCCTTTCTTTCTCTTTTTCATTTATTTCTTTTCTCTTTTTTATTGAGCTGTTATATCTTCCATGGAAATTACTGTTTTGCCATTGCCATTGATATTGATGATTCTTAGTTGGTTAAGGATATATAGTTTCTTTTTCTGGTTTAACCCTTCCAAAATGAAAGATTTAGAAAAAGAAAAACTGCGGATAGAATAGAACAAGAGTCTGAATTACAACCTCTTCTAGCGTGTAAAGTCTATGAATGTATATTAGAGACGTACATGTAATCGATAAGAAACAATGTAGTTCATTTAAACTAATTCTTGTGACACTTGCGCTCATTTTTTACTGGAAGGCTGTGTCTGGAATCTAACATAGTTGCAAAGTTTAATTTTAAATTAGTGTACTTAGTTATTATCTTTGTGTCTTGTGTACAAGCATATACTAATTTTTCTTTCTTTTAACTTGCAGAGAAGAGTTAAAAGGGTTGAAGGTAAGGTTACATTCTAAATTTCAGGCTTAATATTTTACTCTTGTTCAATTTTAATCACAGCTATTACTGATGTAGGGTATTGGAGAGAAGAGAGCTACATACATTCTTGAACTTCGCGAAGAATCTCCCGAGCCTTTCAAGAATGTAAGCACTTGTAACAGTACATAAGTACATAGATTTATATTTTATAATATATTTTTTCCCGTAGGTGATCCGAATGCGTTTATAATTATAATTTAACATCACCTTTTCTTTTCTGTTTTTTGTTTGGGCAGCTCGATGATTTGCAGGATATTGGACTTTCAGCAAAGCAGGTAATGTTCATTTGGTTTAAAATTTATTTAGTTGCTAGATATGATTTTGAATTTTATTTTTTTACATTTTTTATGCAGATCAAGAAAATGATGAAAAATGTTGCCGGAGAGCTTTTCAGTTAATATGTGGATTGATTGTTGGTATTGAGTCATGGATTGATTAAACCTATTTTGGAAGATTTAGTTTTGGATTACGAAATTATCTATTTATTTTATTGATTTTTGGATAACTTCTTTTTTCATTTGTCATTCTTAACTGTCATGAATAAAATCAGCATTTTTAACACGCATTGTTTTGCCTTTACATCCGAACAAGAAATCCTCAAAATTTTGCATATATTTACCATTGGTAATTTTGCCTCATAATAATCTTTTAATCGGGTCGAGTATATTTTGCATCTTACCCTTAAGAGGTAAGAACAAAAACACATGGTTTGGTTTGTCTCGAAAGCTACTTACAAATAAATCAATGAATGGTGTTCAAAAACAAATGATTTTTTTTTTACATGTTATCATTGTGTTTAGGTATTAACCTTCAGGTTTTGATTTTTTTCAATACCATGTGTCCAGACTCGTCCTTTTCAAACAAGCCCTCTATCAGTTCATCCCAGCTTTCCCTTGGCTTGCTCTTCTTGGATGATCCAGAGGACGAATCCCCAACTGACCTGTTCGAGTGCGAATCCATGTCCTCTTGCTCTTCAAAGGTTCCGTATCTAGAAGGTGAAAAGGCATGGGGCACAGCCAATGTAACAGCCCTCTGTAGTGCAGCCTTGTACTCCTCGCTGTGTTCCCTGGCCAAAGTTTCCTGTCGCTCCATCTTTTGTTTTGCTGGAATCTCCATAATAGGATCTTGCTCTAGCATTAACTGGATATAAACAGAGTAATAAGCAAAAAGAATACTTATTTTACAAACTTTGCAAATATGATGGCAAACTTGAGGACAATGTATGATTTTATACCATTATCAATAAATATAAATGAAAGTTACAAGAAAAACACTTTTTGTGGAACAAAAAAATTTGACAAATGGGACCCCATTTTTTTGGAATGGATGGATATACCCATCTAAAAAATCTGGCAAGATCTTAGCTTTCCAGAACCTTGAGAAAATTATCATTATATCAAACATCACGAATCACACAAGGCAACTGTCCTAAAACTTTCTGCAAGGGCTGTAATCTAGATTAACATAATGACTCAGAGGTCATGTTCTTACCAATTACCATTATATAAATGGGTGATCAAATTCTTCTTCTCATAGTGTTGGAAGTCAAAGAAACATTACTAGGTGGTTAAAAATACTACTCTTTTTTTGACCTTTTTTTCCTTTCGAATATTAGGTTAGAACAAGACAAACTGGAATATAAATTTTCCCATGATCTTTTTTCAATAATAAAGTTTAAAGACTAAAATTTATTATTGAAAAACATTCTTTCAAACTGTGTACTATGCAAACCTTAATATTTGGAGGAAAAATTAAAAGTCAAAGAAAAAGTGGTACAACATTGAATCTACTTGGGACCTCCTAGTTTACAAGTTTATAACTGAAAACTTAAACATGAAGTGAAACATAGCTACATGGACATATTAGCTAAACAGCCTGAACTTGTACAACATCTAAAGACATCAAAATGAAGAGAAGAGCTGAGTTGATAAATTTTGCCTTTGCAATTAGACAGTACCATAGAGTCAGGAAGATGGAACTCACATGCAGAGCCCTATTGGCTTCCCTCTCTATCCAAATGATGGCATGGTCAGAAGTAGCATTACAAGAGAGGACTATGTGCTCGAATCTTCCATCTACAGGTACTGCTGTCCTCACAACCGGGGGAAACCTTCCACACCTACAAGCATAAAATTTACATGGAATATTCAGATTTCGGACTGGTTATTGATCAAAGCTTGTGAATTCTTTCACGTCGCCAGCATTTAACGGTCAATGTTGTGATAAACTTCTCAAGCCATCAACTCAGCACTTGGACATAAAAAAAATAATGTTTTCATGACACGAAGAAATGGATGCAAAATTCATTAATATATATATATATATATATATATATATATATACATATGTATGTATGTATGTATATACATACATACATACATACATACATACATACCTATGTGTGTGTATAACAATAATAATAATAACAACTACGTGATAAGTTGGATGACATAGGCCAATATGTAAAAACAACTTCAAAAATTCCACTTAACGCCAAGATAATTTTCATTTTCTACAGACTACATGGTCAGCTTCATCATTGATAGTGGAAAACAGCCCAATTGGTTGAATCATACATTTGAACTATGCTTATCGTACGCTTAAATATACCTAAAGGGTTTTCTCTCAACAATGTGATAGAGGCGACCTGGTGCATACAGCCTCCTTGGATCTCTGAACATCTTCTCAGCTGGTATGCATGTGTCTCTCATGCACCTTAGGCATAGTATGCATGGCAAACTGTTTGAAAAGAAAAAATAAAATGACAGTCGCACTTGAAAATAGTTAGAGAGGAATTAAAATATTGAAATGTTTAGTATTTGATTCCACCACTTAACTAAATTGCCAATTGAATGCATGACAATAATAAAATCAAACACTTATAATGTATAACCCATTTTTTCAACAAATCTTCCATGTTTAATGGAAATTCACAATCCAGTTTGCAAGGTTGAACAAAAATAGTAGGAATGGCTATTTAAATCAAAACCTATTTGAAACCGGTTGAACCGGCTGATTTTTATTTGAACCGTTGGCCTCACCTGTGCGGTTTTGGTAAAAATATTTTTAAACCGAGACCAGAGTGGTGTAGTTTTGATATTTGACTTTGAACCGTAGGTGCACTGCACTGTACCGCTTCTTTAACCGGCGTTGCATCAGTACTTGAACCGCTTTACTATATATACTTGTATTTTAATTATATTTCTATATTTCTATATTTCATAGCATTATATATAATCATAGAGTTACTCAAACGTATGTTTTTACTATTTTTTACTTTTGTATATCAAAAGTCAATTATGAATATTATTATGTTATTATAAATAATTGATATATATTAAATTATAATAATGTTTAAATTATAACAATGTTATCTTAATTTTAATTGAACATATATTCTTATATTACTTGTTAATATTTCTTGACCGATTTTTCTAAATTTTATTATAATGTGTTATAAGAATATTAAACTAATTTAATAAAAATTAAGTCAAAAATATTAGATTAATTTTTAACTAGTGCAAGTCGGTGCGGTGCGGTTCTAAATATAAACCGGCCAATGCAGTTTTGGTATAGAAAAATCTTGAACCGGTGCGGTTTCGGTCCAAGATTTTTTAAGACCAAATCACTGAAAAACCGAAACCGCACCATTGTCATCCCTAAAAAATAGAGAGCTAAACTTGTGCAATGGTATCTTAGAAACTTTAGAATCCTCACAACAGCAATAGGAGCTAGGTTACAAGAGTGATGAAGTCCAATTTTCATTTACCAGAAAAGAGACTTGAAAATGTCTTCCAACGGAGTGGCTGTACGGGGCAAGAAATCATCCTGCTTCAGAACAAGAAGTACTATTAGAGCACGTAATGCAGCTAGTGGAACCAGCATGAAGTTGAAATTATTGCCTACATTATTTCTTCCTTAAGAAGCATCATCTAGACATTTAAGACAGTTTTGCATAATGTTTGACTGCCTACTTCAATTCTCATAATGAGCCACGAGATAAAGATAATCAGCAGATGTTCCCAATTCAACATAAAATTCTCAGAAAATAAAATAAAATTTAAAACAGCTACATCAGATGACGTCTCATTGAACTAGCTCACAGCAACTATTGCTGAACTAGCTCTATTATCATAAATCCTATCTCTACGAGACAGGGTAATTAACACACGGCAAAAATAATGGAGTTAAGAGCAATCCAACAACTTAAGAAACGCAATGTCAATACAGAAGCATAAATAAGCACAGTAATAATTCCTATAACAGAAACATGTATGAAAAAGCATAGCTTTTATATTTAGTATTCAAACAACTAACTTTCTCGAAAAGAAAAAATACAAGCGAGTATAAACCAGCATCATCACCAAAGGTAAACAATTTCAACAGGGTGGACACACAAACCTATAAAAAGTATTGGAACAGAAGTAATGGGGATATAATGAAGCTAAAAGTAAGTTTAAATGCTAAACACATCATACATATACACCAAGACTAATGGTCTGAATACTACTATGAGTTCAACCAATGTACAGTCATTTACGCATGAAACAACAAAGAAGAAAAAGACTTGCCTGGAGAACAACCGAATTGATAACATCCGCATATCTCACTGCCAAATTTAGAGACATACATCTGGCAGGAGCAATAGCATAGCACCTGACCCTCTTCCTGTCAATTTTCCCCAATCTATCAAGATTCTGCACCACAACCATTGCCAATAATGCCGCCACACCAGAGCCAAGGGAATGTCCCGCGAAAGTCAAAGTATAATTTGAATATTTCTCCACCAATTCCTTCAGAGTGTCACACTCGGCATCCAAAACCAAACCAGCTGCTTTTAACAATCCATTGTGAACATACCCACCATCAAATTTCCTTTGACCCAACTTATTATCTAGTAGAACTGCATAATCGCTTTCCTTTGCCAAATTAAGTCCCCTGATGGCAATAACTATGTCTGCGTGGGCATGGTCAAGGTATAAAATATAGGGAGGGGCACGTCCATGAGTATCTTCATAAGTTCGTTTTAAAATTAACCAGTCCGGATCAATGCCATACCCTCCAGGAGGTTCCCAGATTGGGTTCCTAAGATCATCTTCATACACGGCCAGTATGTAACGACAGAGCCTAGGTACAGGTTCAAATTCTTCGGCACTGGCAAGGCCCCAAGTTTCGCTGTCATGTCCTGCAGTGTGAAGACACCGTTTCCATGCCCAACGGGCACATGCTAAACAGTAAACACACTCAAGTAGAGGAAGGCCACAGATAATCGACATTTTGACTTAGAATATAATGATGCTAACATAGATCAGGAGAAAGGATTTAGCATCCAAACAAGGAAAATGGTTTGCTTAAGAAGGGTAAAATTTTAGAGACTTGAGGATGGGTTGGATTTAATCTCATAATTCAAGCCGTTACCAAAAGTAGCTGAATTTGGGTACTGGAAATAGGGGAATGAAGTAGAATGCCAGAAATCAACTGGGGTACTCAAAAGTGGTTTTAAAGTAGCCAAAGGGGTATTTATCAGTTAAGTTTACAGAATCCCAATAGAAGTACAAGATACAATATATATATATATATATATATATATATATATATATGTATATCAATTGAACGGGTAAACAAGCTGAAAAATAACAGAGTTTATGATCTAATTGAGCATTCTACCATTAGGGTTTATGGGTAGCAAATAATAATTAATCTTCAACAAATGATGAATCTTAACCAAAAAAAGTTACCCCCAGCTACTTGAATCAATCAAATAACCGAAATCCAATGGTTAGCTCAAAATCACCAGAGATTTCACGGTGAAAGAACACTGAGATTGAAACCAAGGGTTTTAAAGCCTCTTTCAATGCTTATTAGCATGAATTACTATGTTTGTTGATTAAAAAACAAGATTAAGAGTAGGAATGAGTTTGAACATACAGAAGAAAATGAATTAATTGTAGTTCAGAGACACAGAAACAGAGGAAATCTAGCGGAATACCTGGCTGGCTCCAAGTCAACTCGAAACCCAACCAACCATGGGACTCCTGCCAACTGCTCCCCCTATTTACTTGCAGAGTGTGCAGAATATGCTGCTGAGTAGAGACAATTATTTGGGAATCTCAAAGAAAATAAAATTAATAAAATAAATACTCCATCATTGGAGAATTCTAAGAAATAGTGGCATAACCGAAAATTAATACAGGTTATTGTGGCATTTTGGCTATGGCAGTGTCTGTAGGGATTCGAGAACAACATGCTGGCTATTGAATCGCTTGTGCCACATGCTAGTATTTAGTAGTAGTAGCCACACCGACCCGGCCGCTCCTTCCGTGACCACAAACTTGTCCATTATTTTGATGGATTGTTTGTTACTTTCATTATTTTTTGTGCTTGACATCATTTTCTGTTTTCACTATAAAATTTTTAATATAATTTTTTAATTTAAAATTAACATGATTTATATAAAAATAATTTTTTTGTTAATATTAAATTGAATTAAAAAATTGAAACAATACAAAGAAAATAAAACTTTTTAAGTAGGTTGTTCATTTAAGGATAATAAAAGGTCATACACCAAGTATGCTATCAATAAATTTTAAAATAAAATAAAAGGTGATGCAAGAGATTTAGTACATAAATGTGGCTAAAAATATTATTGCGAAATGTTAAAATGATATTAATATCTTTAAAGCTATATTTATTTATAATGATTATAATCTTAGAATTATAATAATTTATAATCTTAAGATTATTAATATTTACATTATAATCTCAAGATTATAATACTAAATTAAATTATAATTTAGAGAGTTTCGAATAATTTATCAAATTTTAAAATATATTCATATTTAATTTATTTATATCTTGAGTCGAGCTCAAATCTAATTAATACAAATCAAGCCCAAACACGGTTTAGCAGAGTAGGGTTCTCCTATTAAACTTAGCCAAAACAAAGTTTTCTGTCTCAACCATTCTCGTTCCATCTCTATTTCGCGGCAACCTTCAGATCGAACGTTCTCTTATATGGGTATAACTCACCCTAAATTATGCTGTTAACTGTGATTGTTTAAAAATCAACAATTTTAAAATATGCGTTTATGGGTGCTTGTATTTTACTCTGATTGTTTGTGTTTGTGATTGTACTCACACTTTACATGCACAATTAAACTGAACTACCTGTATTTAGTTGTTTAATGATTTGATTGTCGTGATGATTTTACGATAACATTGGATTGAAAGTGGAAAAGTTTGATTAATGTTTAGAGATTCTGAACTATGAGAACCAAATTTCTATTTTACTAAACTTTTCCTCTGGATCCTTTTCAGTCTGTATGGGTGGGATATAAACTAGGTACAGTTGTATATATTTCAAGAATCCAATTTTTAAACTTCTTACTTAGTCTGTTTACTCTAGCTAAAAGTTAAAAAGGCATAAAAATGCACATATTTTTATACGTCTTTCCTTGGTGTTTACTCTAAATGCGACATTTGATGGCATGGATTGGGCGCTTTGGGGGTTGAATTATAGGAAATTGGTTTAAGTATGTGCTAGTTTTCTCCAATAGCAATACCGAGATGTGAAATCCATGCTGCCCAAAGTATAATTGATGTTTTTATATTGGAAGAGAAAAGCTAATGAAGTAATTGATCTGAAATGTTTGTAGTGAGTTACTTTATTGATTTTGACAAGAGTTTATGCATGTCAAAGCAGGTGATGGCTCCAAAACAGCCAAAAACCGGCCTATTTGTGGGATTGAACAGAGGCCATGTTGTGACCAGGAAGGAATTAGCCCCACGTCCATCTGATAGGAAAGGCGTAAGTGGATTTTCTAGTTTAATATTCTTTGTATTACAATTCATTCATGTTTTCACTTACTGGGTCATATAATAGTAGTCTAGCTTCTAATAGTTGAAAAATCATTTACTGTTAGTGTTGCATTTATGTGAAACTTTGCTGCTATTATATTAAGGTGGTTTTTGAGTTTCTGATTTGACACTTTTGTCTGATACATTCCAGAAAACTAGCAAAAGAAATCACTTTGTGAAGAACGTGATCAGGGAAGTTGCTGGGTTTGCACCTTATGAGAAGAGGATTACTGAGCTTCTTAAGGTTGGGAAGGACAAGCGTGCTCTGAAAGTAGCAAAGAGAAAGTTGGGCACCCACAAGAGGGCAAGGAAGAAGAGAGAGGAGATGTCTAATGTTCTCCGCAAGATGAGGTAATTTTATTTGATGAGACATTATTTCCTTGCCATATCTTTAACACACTGAATATGTTGCAAAGCTTTGAAAATATGTGGAATCTCGTAAGTTGCAGAGATACGTAGGATTTTTTTTAAAATTTAAAATGTCTAAATGTGCATGTCACGTCCTTATGTTTTTTTTAATCGTCTCTGGAACAGGTCTGCTGGAGGTGGGGAAAAGAAGAAGTGAGACATGTTTTACCCTATTATTGAGGACCCCGCCATATCTGGAAATGTTTGATTAGCTTTTGTTAGATTGGAATTTTGCTTAGAAACTTGTTTTTTGTTCACTGGTAAACAATAGGAACAACTATGCCTTTGTGTGTTATCCACCTACTTGGTAGCCTGAGTTTCATGTAACCTCTCTTCTTCTGGTGGGGTAAAATGCATTATTCAACCTTTAGAGTTATATGAACCTCATTATTTATGCTTGTGTCCCAAATGTATTTCTTAAAATATCATTTTGACAAGTTATTTTAGGTTTAATCTGCTTGCAAATTATTCTCCATCTTCAATTTCCTTAAAACGGTAAAATCCATTGTGATGCTTAGTAATCAGCTTTGGTAACAACTAACAATGGTATGTGCCTTGCTAGAGGAATGTATGTTAAGAGTTCTTTGTTCAAACTAGAGTGGAGGATGATTTTCCTTGGTTATGAAGAGCCATGTTATTGTGTTTATTGATTTTGATTGTTTGAAGAAGTCTATATCAATTCTCATGGAATTGGTCCTCTCTCCCAAGTCAGGAGCCAAGTTCCTTTCTGTTGTTAGAGCACTTTCTGTGGCCCTTGCGGTATATATACTCCACATTTATAGGAAAGTCATTACTAAACATTTGTGTCATTAAAGACGTGTAAACTTTATTTAATATTACTTAATATAATAATTAATATTGTAAAAATAAAAATTTTATTTAGCCCATTCGTGGTCTGAATGGTTGATCCAGTCATTGAGACTATTTTTTTTTTGAAAAAAACAAACTCACAGCAGCCCCTAACTCTATTTAATGACTATTACAACTTATCTAGAAAAGATTAATAGTATTCTGTTTCAAATTAAGATACTAAAAAAAATACCATTTGTAGAATGTACAAATCTTTGAAGATTGAACTTTTTGTCGAATCTTGTAATAGTTTTCATCAAACTTGAAAGCAATGTGTTTTTATACCAGCTATTTATTTATTTTGCAAACAATACTCTTTGCGAATTTGCTCGATCCACAAACTGCCTTACACTAATATCCCGACTTGACAAATAGGGTACAAAAATGTAAAATACAAAATCGCTTGCTCGATCCACAAACTGCCATCCCGACTTGACAAATAGGGTACAAAAATGAAAAATACAAAATCGCCACCAAGGGTTGGGTTACTGCCGTATCCTTTAAAGACCCTTTAAAGACGGTACATACTTCTTTTGCTTCTCAGAGCAGTGCACTTTGGGAAATAGCGTGTATTGTTGAGGAGGCTATCAGATATTCTAAGAATAACAGCAAGGGAGGTTACAATGGTTCAAGTCTTGAACTTCTGCGAAAACTTCTCTACTCCTTCCCTGCAATCTCCAGCAACGCGCTTTGCCCCTTCCTTAACGGCCAAAGCAAACTCGCTTGAACTTTGCTGGATTTTATGTAAAGAGCCACCAAATTTGGACGCGGTACCATCTTTTAGCTCTCCTGCCCTGCTGTGTGCTTCCAACAGCCACTCTTTTAAGACAGATATTAAGACGATTATCTTCTGGACGACCTTGTCAATTGTATCTTTGGATTTCCCTCTTAAATCAACTGCCAATGCCTTGAGCTTGTCCACCAAGTTTTCAGCTCTGCCGACAGTTCCTTCAACGGATAACTCACTTCCAGCATTAAGCCAAGTAACCCCGGCATTTGCCTCGTCATTCAGGTCATTATCAACAATCACCTTGATGCCATGCCTCTCCCAGCGATCTCTAGCCTCCTCCAGCACTTTTGCTTGCTCCCTTGCTCTTTTCGCTTCATCTTCAGCCCAAGCCCTGCAATGACGGATTGAAAATACTACTGGTTAAACAAATCAAAACGAAATACTCTCCTTATTTTATTTAATTTTTATTATGTCTGAACAACAGCCTATGTGAATGTTCAATAAATGTTACAAAATCCACCAATAATTCAAAGGCGGTGTCTCATATTTACGGTAAGTACAGTGTAGAGCAGACACATGATAATGGCAGAATAGATGATAAATAAAAGTGATTGATTTCTATATAAGGTTGGCATTCAAAGTTCGTTCATGCCCTAGGAAATACATGAGTAGATGTTTTAATAGACCATGTTCAAACCAGAAGATTCAAACTTTGAAAATGAAATCAATCACTTTCTGTGGCCTAAGGAAAAATATAAAGAGAATAAAGCAGTCCTTACCTGGCCATAGACAAAGCCTTTCGCTCCACCTCCAGTTCATATTGTAGCCGGGCAATCTCCTGGTTCTCAGTTTCTGCATCTTTTCGCAGCTTACTAAGCCTTTCCTTTTCATATGATATTTCAACTTGGTCACTCATAAGGCTCTGCAAATGTTCTTCCACCTCACGCCTTAACCTTGAAAGAATTTCCATTTCTGAATCAACCACAGCACGTTCCTTCATCAAGGCAATGCTCTTTTCATCTCGCTCAGCTCTTAACCTCTCCAATTCTATCCTTGCTTCCTCAGCCAATTTCTCCACAGCACCAATTTTCTCTCTTTCTAATAAAAGCTCTTTTACAAAACTTGCATTGACATCCTTCTCCACCTGATCTACTAGAGCACTGTGTGCAGCAACAGCCTTTTCTGCCATAGACTCTGCTTCGATACGTGCAAGTTCCTCACTAACTATGTCAGACGCCTCACCAGTTGCGATAGCTATAGCAGCTTGGGCTTTTGTCACTGGTTTATCGGGCTGGAATAGTCTTGTATAGCCTGTCAGAGAAATATTAATAGCATTTATAAACCTATACAAGTGAAATCCAATGAAGAAGCAGTTACAGGCGAATATAACAAACCGAATGAAAGGGCTATTATTCCCTGTTCTCCTGCTGACAAGTCAGCAACAAGTGCAGGGCATGCATCTGGATCGATCTTATCTATGTCTATAAAACCAGAAACTTGTTGCAGGATCTGTTCACATGCCGATAGAGTATTACAATATGACATTTAAGTTTATTACAATATGACGAATAGATGACGCTGAGTCCATCTTTAAACTATTCACCTTCTTGTCAGCTACTGGAAGCTGTCTTTTCTCGAGAGAGATCTTCCAAGTCACAAGGTCCTGACGTGATAAAGGGCTGCAAAAAGAGAAGTTAATAACTGTAAAAAGAAAGAGAGACAGAGAGAGAAAGAACCTTTAAGTATTTCAGTCAGGCCCAGTCTGACACCACTAAGCAATCATGTATTAAAACGATATTATGTAAAGACCAGTGAATGATGGGAAAGAACCATGGAGAGACATGCCATATATCTGCATTTAAATAGCTAAATAAAGAATCAAGAGATAGATGAACTATTACAACAATTTGTTGACAAAAGATTTGGTGGTCCTGAATAGTGTCAATAAGCTCATAAAGCCAGACATGGATGGACATGGTTACCCAGTAGAAAAAAAACTATAGAAGCAACATTGATAATAAAGTAAACTATAGTCAAACAGAAGCACAATCGAACAAGGTTGCCTAATCTACCTCTCAGGACAGAAGCATAGGGAACTCTCGTCTATTTCAGAAGAAGAACGCATATCATGTCTTGAAAGATTGCTGGAAATAAGTCCAGCTTCTGCCAAGCCTGAAAGATCCAACTCCTTTAGAAACTTGAATGCAACAAAATAACCTTTAATCAACAAGAAAAGTATTATTACTATCATCACCTTGAATGGACGGAAAGTCCGGGTCTTCAACTGTAACATCATCAAATGCAAGCTCAGTGAAATTTTCTATATACATTGCAGGATACACTTTTGAAACAGTATTCCTACAAGAAATAGTAAACAATAAAATCTTAATATATGTTGTCACATTCTTCTACTACCATGTCCTGTGTCTTTACAGCCTTACAGATACTCAAAATAAAAATGTCATGCATACCTCGAAAGAGCACTGCTGGCTGAAACCAACCAGCGAGCATATTCACGACGAGTACACAAATCACCAGGTTGAACATCAGCTTCAATAACCTGAAAATTTTTCTTGCATATAAATAACCAAATCCTTTAGACATGATAATATCCAAGCTTTCAATTTATATCTTTATTTTAATCAGACATCATGAAATCTTTCATATGGAAATAAATGGAGATTGGAGGTAAAAAGAGTAGGAAGAGAAATGAAATAGTGTTAATTGCTAAAAATAAAATAAAAAACACTGCCATTTTTACCATGTTTGAGAGTGATTAGTGTAGAAAAATTGATTTTTTGGACAGGTAAAATTATATCAAAGAAGGGCACCCAGGGAGGCAAAATTTATCTTTTCATTGAGAAAAAAGATGCTCTAATACAGAGACCATATGTTAATTGATCTCATTAAAACCCAGCACAGTGTTACCTTTGACTTGAACCTCAAATTTTTTCCAAGTATGAAGTCTTTCCCACAATACAAAAGATTAAGGCTTGGAGTTGCAGTCTAAAAAACAAGTAAATTTTTGTGTTGAATGGGAGTGTATTACAGAAGGAAGTAGCATGCTTTCTGGTTGAACTGTGGCAGATGCATCTTTCTCCATGCAGTCGATAAATAAATTCTCTAACCACTGCCCGCTATGTACCATTCCTTAAAGAAGGCAGGTATATCGACTTTCCCAATCTAAACTTCTTCACACACATAAGATATCATAGAATCCCAACACAGTAACAAAACTGATGACTTAAAAAGGTACAATCTGCATTTTACGGACATTTTCTTTAGCTGGTCCATACCTGAGGTTCTGGAAGTTCTTCCGAGCTGAGAGTATTCCTCTGTTACTATCTCAACAACTGACAAAACTAAGAATAACATACAAAGTTCACGGGCAATACTAAAGAATGAAGTAAGCCTCTATTGTTTAGACTTTTAAAAATGAGAGAGACAAAAGAAGACAATAAAGCAGTTTAGTCATTCCTATTATTTTGTGAGCTGTCCATAACAGTGTTACTTGAAACGTGGTTCGTTTGCATGCAGCGATATGTACCGAATCTGATCTGTGGTACGAATCTGATCTGTGATGCACGCTATATAGCTAAAACGTGGTACACCAGGGCATTTTTATATAAGTTCTTATAGTTAAGAATTCTCTTATAATCTAAATGTAATAAACCTAAGTTTTATTGAAAATTTTTAGTTTAATCAACAAGTCGATTGTTCTATAAATATTTTAGTAAAATATATGTGCAATTATAGGTTAAACAACAAAGAATTTTTTTGGAACGCTAAATTTAGAGTTTTGGTACGTAATAGTATCTTGTTTTGGAACACAAGTACCAATAAGCAATTCGCTAGGTCAATGAGAGTATTTGATAACTCTGGTCCATAATTGTTTGTCAACCAGATATATGCACATATTTCCCATTATTCCAAATCAAGCTGCTCATACGTTGTATACGGTAGACTTTACTTTATAATCTATCAAACTAAATGTACTTGGCTGATTCTGCATCTTACAGGAAGAGATGAATTCTTAAGGTTATAAGAAAACCCAAATAACAAGACCATAGAATACGTAGTTGAACTTATTACAACTTTAGATTAATTATTGGACAAAAGATAGTAAGTTACCTTTAATACTTGCAAAGCTGCTAGTGCCTGCCCCTGAACTTGATCAACAACTGCAGGGACTAAAACCTTCCCCGGGAACGCCTGTAAAGCTGGAAAAACTACAGATGGAGCAGGTATGCCAGCAGAAAAGGATAAATTCCCAGGATTCTTTGAGTCAAAAATTGATCTGCTCCAATTGATATCATTATAACCATTTTCATTCTGTTCATTTGCAAATGGATAAGCTAATGGTGACACCAAAGTTGTTCCAGATGAGCCACCTCCATTTACATTATTTTCTAAGGATATCTTAGTTTGCTCTGCTGAGACCTCCACCATATTGCTTACATTAAGATTTTCTTTAGTTATAAGTGAGCCTACGGTCTCCATATCTTCTTTCTGTGCAACCTGAGCCTCTAAAACAGTATCTAACTGTGATTTGACCAAGACTTCGAAAGCTAAAGGCTCAGTAGGAGTATCAGCAATGGAACTGGAAGATGAATCAAATGAACTATTGGAATATTCTGTTTCATTTGAGCCAGGTATTACCTCCTGGTAGTCAGTGTTTAAATTGGTGGTAGCAGCGTCTGAGACCAATGGCAATGAGTTGGTAAGTTGGGCATCAGTAGGGTACTTTTTCAATTCAGTACTTGACTCTAGTATTTCTGCATCATGTCTCCCTGCTGATTCCTCAAAACTTGAGGCAACAAAAGGTTCATTAGTACCCTCAGATTCAGGCAGTTTAGATGTGCCATCAGGAGCAACAGGAATGTCATCAGTAGCCCATTCATTTTGCAAATCTTGTTGAACGGAGGCATTGTTAATATTATCATTAACATTGGAAGAGTGCCCCGCATCCATTTCATGATTGAACCTAGTTTCAAATGTATCTTCATCAATTTCTTTATAAGAATAATCCTGATCTGTACCTGTCTTGCTTACGAGACTATCAGTGTCTAGTACTGCATTCTTGCCCTCATTTGATTCCTCTTCACCAGTATCATTCATTTCAGCCGAGTCCAACGACACTTCTTGCTGTGTTGTCAAGGGCTCCATATGTTGCTTTGGTTCTGTGTAAACCAATATAAATATTCATGTTTACAACTGAAAACCAAGGTGGGGAAAAAGGACAAAAAATAAAAAAGAAAGAAAGAAAGAAAAGAGAAAATCAACATAACCAAAATAATTAGGTAAGAGAACAATTTAAGTAATAACTTTTTATATTCCACTATTCAAACATGAGAAACTTGATCATGTGCAATACAGAAAGACTACTTACCGAAACTTCTCTTGCTTATAGACAATGCTGCAAAGGTTAGTCCAGCAAAAAGAATAACCCCAGCTACTCCTGCTCCCACAATCCCTGAAAATAAACTACTTCAAGAGTGTTATTAGTCGACAAGAGAACTTACCTACACCAAAAAGCATCAAATCATGGATAACGATTATTAAAACATGCAGATTCCGATGATAATAATAATAATAATAATAATAATAATAATAATAATAATAATAATAATAATAATAATAATAATAATAACAAAGTGTAACAACAGTATCTATATGAAATCATTCTAGTCCGCCAGCCAATTTTAAACTCAGTATCAACAGAAACCACTGAATAGATTTTGATTATCAACATGAAAAATTAACTTCAGATAAAATGGATCGTGCATTTGTGCCGATATCTTTTCACATAAAATCCTAGTATCATAAATATCCGTTAAAGGAGTGTATAATGACCATGAACACTATTATTTTTACAAAATTGCTTTTAATAGTGATAATATTGCACTTATTGCAGCAGAGTTATTAGGGGCAACAGCACTTTGGAAGAGGTTCACAAAACTTCTCAACAGCTTGCTTTCGTGCTTAAACTTGAGAAATTAACATAATAAACACCAAATATCGCTGTAAAATACTTTATGCTTGTTTACCAAAGGATTAAAGTTTCAATGAACAACACTTCTTTCAAAGACTATTACTATTTACTAATTAAGAGCTCCAAGAAAAAGCTTATCAGTAATGCTTCCCCAAAACTCACAGCTCTGACAAAGAGACACTTGATGCATCAACAGATAAATCAATCCTTTAGAAAGAAAAATAAAGCAATCAACTAGATTTCTATAAATGATTTCAATTACCACCATTCATAGTTCCTCTAAAATCCTGGATTCTGGAAAATAAATACACTCAATTCAACTCAAGAAACTGTAATCCCAAAATTAAAAAAATCACTAAATGGTTAATAAAAAGAGTCAATCTTTAACCAAATATAACATTTCTTACCTCCATTCCACCTCTTCCCTTTCAACTCATCTGATTGTTCACCACCATTAGAACCAGACCATCCTGAAAAATCATCAGAAGAGTTTGAATTTGAATTTGAATCTGGATTCATCCACGTATCATTCCCTGCACTCCGCGGTTCTGTAGCATTTGCATTCCCTTCCCTATCTCCGGCCACCGAACACATACGAATTCGAAGGTCCAGCTTGTGAACTCGCATCCGTGCAAATGCTGCAGTTGATTTCCGACAATTGAAGGCTAATCGGAGCTGGAAAGAGGTCGGAGACCATGTTGTAGTCAGAGAAGTCATACTATAGGTGCCAAATTCGAAGAGGAGGATTTAATTTAGGGTTCCGAATAGTTAAATTTTTGCCAAAGGTTTAATTTCAAGACAATGATATAACGATGTCTCTCTCACAAATGATTAGACGAGGATTTTGGAGTTAATTTTTAGGGTTTTGATGTTGGTCGTGAACTGAGGAGGAGGAGGAGGAGAATACTCTGAAATGAATGTTCACTTTAATATCTATAACTGCGAAATGTTATCTTTATGTGGCTGTGGGATGTTTTCCCGGCTACCGGAATTCGGTAACTACCGATTACAGATTTACCCTACTCTTTATAGTAAATTCCATTCATGCATACTTCGTATCTCACTTGGATTGACCTATTATACCCTTTTCATTTATAAAATTAGCGAAATTATTTATATATATATATATATATATATTAAATTAATAAAATAATATTTAGTAATTTATGCTAATATATAAAGAGGTAAAATCAGAGTAATCGTTAATTTAGTAGACCTTTCAGGTCCGCAAGACAAACATTTTATCGATTACGATTAATATATTTAATGAATAAAAATTGATATACCTATTTATTATACTTAAATAATAAACGGCTAAATATTAAATATAACATAAAGTTGAAACTATTTTAATTTTATGATACCCAACAAATTCGTGCAAAATATGAAGACAAACTTTAAGTTTGAGAATATTGCATCAATTATTACTTAAAAAAAAGAGAGACTTTTTTATGCTTTTGATTATTTATTTGTGAAACAGAAGGGATTATATTAACTTGTCATTTTGAATGAAATTTATCTTAAATCTCATTTGTTACTATTAGTTATTTGGTCCAATTTCCAAGAGCTGTCTCTAATTTCTCTGTTCCTTGTGTCTTTCCCTTTTAATCTCTTACTTAACACTAATTAATTTTAAAATTAAATAAAAAGACATGTATCAAAATTTAAGAGAGAATTTGAAGATAGAGGATCTGCTCCTCCCTCTACACTCTACTAAATTCTAACAGTTGATAGAATTAAAGGGAACAAATTTTCTTTTTTTGCACCTCAGATTAAAGGGAATAAAACTGGGAATATAAATAGTCCCGAATCATGTAATATTCCTCGGACAAAGGGCCTTCAATTACGATTTGCTGAATAGCAGCACCGCCACCCTACACAAAATCTTCAAGTGTCAATAAAACAAACGGTAGGTTCATGAATTTCATGGCTACTTGATAAATAATAATAAAGCAGAAAGTTCATTCAATTTGCACAACAAAAATATGTTTCTCACCTTCTGACTTGCATCTCCAACTTTCCGCAGGGTCACATGCTCCCCACATCTCATGGCCCCAACACCGGCAAATTCCACCTGAAAAGAATAACCGGTATTTACCAATATGGACATTTCATTAAGCTTGTACCCAACGAATAGCTTTTCAAGGGTGGCAAAGTCAAACTATATTACAAGAGCTTTCCAAGGATGGCAAACGACATCATGACAGCTTTCCAAAAGATGACAAACAATAGTAGGTAAGAGCCTTACAAGGAAGGATGGCAAACTATATTGTTAGTAAAGAATACCTGGACACCCTTGCTTTCAAGGAACTGCTTGAAGTCAGGCATTTTAATATCGCCCACAAGAACTGATTTATGTGGAAGTGCAGGGGTTAAAAGAGGGAGCAAAGACAACATGTCACTCTCTGTCTTACCAACTTCAGCATCAGCCCAGGCTATTTCGTAATCTCCAAGCTGCAATCAGGGGGGACATATATGAAGAGAGAGGAAAAGAGGGAGGGAGGGAGGGAGGGAGGAGATAGATAGAGAGAACATGAGCACCTTTGGTCCTGTAAGCATTACAGTATTTAGAGCAAACTTTAAAGCTTAAAGAGTTTGTGCATATATAAAATACTATTATGAACCAAATAATCAACATATGCACACACTGATATGTTAGTTCATAATATTATACTAGTATCAACAATCACTTGGTGACAATTTACCAACCAATTTCATAGTTACATCTTTAAGATAAATAACCAAAATTTAATCTCAGCTAAGGTTAAAATGAGGCAAGTTCAAGAAGCAGTGAGATATGAGACATGTATATCAGAAAGCACACAATTTAAATTCCCAGAATATAAAAAAAAAGATGAAATTTCATGAACATAGTCATTGATAACATAATCCCATTCTAGATATCCACTTGTAGATTTTTATTCTCCTTCATTGACAACAGACTAAAAGAAAAGGATTCCGCAACAAAAAATAAATGAAGTACAGATGCACACTAATTGAAAAGAAAGCCGCAAAAAAGAATAAATGATGCACATACTATTGATCAGCAAAACTAAATGAAATGCATGGAAAACATATTATCAACATATAACATAGCAAAAGGAGATCTAATCTAGGATATAGAGTTTGCTTACCTTCTTAAAAAGCACATTACTCATCAGCTTCTCTGAAAGTTGCACCTGTATATCAGAACACATAAAAATGAATCCTGGATTCACAATAATTACTACAAGCACGACTATACCTTCCAGTAATACCTTATATGCACACAGATCTGAAGTCACATCAATTGTTTCATCAATTTGAGGAGCATATACATGGGGGCAAACATGTTTCAAACAGTGCTGCTTTAAATGCTCCGTGGCCTCTGCCGATCCATGCACCAAGACCTTCAAAGCAGAAATGATCAAGTAAGAAACTTGCGCTAGCTTCAGAAGAAAAATGGTGAAGCTGTAGGATATAACTTAACAAAACTTTAAAGTATGTCAACAATGGATTTGATGTTAAGAATCAAAAGTTGTGACACTTGTTCTTTCCTATGCACTATGAAATCTTTTGCTAAACAATTTTTAAAAACCACCCATAACATGAGAAATCTCCTGTTGTTTAGTCGTACAATTTCACTGTGAATTGTGCAGTTATATATACGGCAGCTCCATTCTCATGCAAAAACTTAATTAGCACATAATACTCTGCAACAAATGACATGCTGTAACACAGTTTTCGTGCCAGCGATGACATCTGCAACTCCTGAAGCCATCTCTTAACATGTATAACACAGAAATGAAGTGTGTACATGAATAGTATATGACAAATCCTAAAAGAATAGAGTAAACATGGCAAGGAAACATCAATAAATTACTATGTTCATTATTTAGAAAGAGAAAGTAAATATGACAATATTAAATAATCTTTTTTAATTAAAAAAATGACAAAAATTGAGAATACCAACTAATATCATATGGCCATCCATCCTACGGAGCTTGTATCATCACAAATAGAAATAGAAAATACACATGTTATGTAAACAAAGACATAACAATGAGAATACATATGGTATAATCATAAGTAGCAAAACTAATATGATTAGTCCTTCGTTCCATGCTTTACTCATCTAATAAAGTCTTCTTTTGCTTGCGTTCTTTATGATAAAACATCACTTTAGTTTTTCTTTACCAATAAAATATTTTACATGCAACAGTAAGTCGCATCACAAAATCCAAAGGTTGTTGGTAACAATAACGGAGTTTCATGAAGTGTTTGTCCAAATTGAAAAATATTATATATTAACCAATAGGCATATCAAATGCATTAACACTGAATTCAGCTCTTCAAGAGTTTCATCAAATGCATTAACCAATATCCATCATGTGAAATCTGACATATCTCCAGCACAGACCTTGTTTAGAAGCGTTTGTGCTTCATGGGTAAAACATTACTCAGCAAATAATAAAATCCCACTGCATTTATTGAAAAGCACAAAATAAGATCCATACAAGCTTTAAGGGAGCAACATGAGCAAGAATTGATTTAACTGAGCGGCCATCAGAGCGCCCCTCAAAATCCATGTAAATCAACGAACACTTGACTTGGACCTGAAATATAGAAACAATTTGACACACCACTGAATTAGAAACTTTGGATCATACAAATAAATTATGTTAAAAAAAATGAAAATAACTATAAAATCCAAACAAAATCTCGGAAACTACAGACTGCATTATATGAAATCTTGTCTCATGGAAAAGGACAAATCAAAAATTCATAATTTCACCCAGTGTCCAAAAATTACTTCTTTGGCATCATAATACAAAAGTTTGGTAATTTAATCAACTCATCAAATAAGAGTTCAAGTTGTTGTTATTATTATTGATAAGTAATAGTTAATTATAAAATACCAAAAAGGAGGTGTCACCATGTACATGTAGATTGAATAAAAGGACTCGGTGGAACAAAAAGTAACCTCTCGAGCCAGAATAAGACCTCACATATGCTTATGTGAATTCTGTGTTGTGTCAAGTTTGATTTTGCTATAGCTTTATACTGAAGCAAACTTGTTTCCTAGAAAACTCAAAGCCAGAATAGGACTTACTGTAAGTTCAGAAGAAACAACTTTTGATGGCATAATATCAAGTATCAAACTAGCAGAGCCTTCATCGATTTTTCCATAAAGATCTCCGCCAACCTAAACAAAAGAAAAGCAATATGATAAATACAATTACCATCACAGAGCTGAATTCCATAATAGCACGACTTCTTCAATGTCAAATAATATCTTATAAAGATACAATCAGAAATTCCCACCAAAATTCATATGCAGCAACCAGATCACAGAAATGAGCAGCAGAATAAACGAATTGCACATAAGCAAATGACAGATCAACATGAATACTATACATGAACCAAAAAACTTCAAGAGATGTCGATCAGGTCAAACTTTCAGACAAGTACTCTACCCATCCTTTTTTGTTGTTGTAGTAAGTTGTGACCTAGCATAAAGTGAGATATCATAAAGTTTACCGTAGTATTTCCAAAAATATGAAGCTAAAATTGTAAATAATTCTTTTCCCTATTTACTTGATGATAATTTGTATTCAAGTCTCTGTCTCTTCTTATATGCTATGTCACTACGCGCAGAGCACACTAGTTCATTAGGGCATTCTTCACTGTGGAAATGTCATCAGATCTAAAGATGTATGAACTGAAATGCTGAATTAGCATAACAGCTACAACTACTAACATAAATCCATAGTAAAAAATATGACCGACCAGACGGATTTTACATGTAAGAACGTAATACTATATTACTATTGTACAACAGTATATTTATCAAAAGAGAGTTAAGACCGCTGATTTGGAATTAGGCCACACCAATCTTGTTGATAATTAAAAGGTCTGTTGAGGGGAAAAAAGGGTGAACCTTCTAAAGTTTTGACAAGGTGTACCCTCTCTCTGAATCAGAGTTCACCGAATAATCAAATTAGTAGAAAATTGGAAATAAGAAGCAAGAATAAAACATTTAAACATAAAAAGCGATATAAATAACAGAACATCTGCCAGCTGAAAGGTATATTAAACAGTGATATCTTACCTGAACGGATGCCAGATCCATGTCATCTTCCTTGACTACATAATCATCAGGATTGATGACTTCACCAAAATCATCCCATTCGGATGAGTTTTCATAAAAGGGGAACATGGGGGCAACACTAGTCGAAGGTGGAACAAATCCATCAATTAATATGTCGCGGTAAGCGTCACCACACGGAGCAACAGCAGCTGAAAGGAATAATCATTCGTTAATTTAATCATCCACAGACAAAAAATAGGAAGTAAATGTTTTCTGTAGTTTGTATTGAATTTAATATATGTAGTAATTAAACTTCGGCCCACGCAAATATGCATAAGAGATGGAGTAAATGGACAAGAAAAAATAGAAAAGCCAACAAGAGGGGAATACTGGGCGTCAATGACAGCATTGACAGCTAAAAAACATATAGCATTCAAAATATTGGGGATAAGGACCCAACCATCCATATGTTGTTCTAACTTCTACATTGGAAATATATGCATTGATGCAATGAGTACATAAAGGAAAAAGTTTTTACTTTTAAGTTTTGGTGTATAAAAAGGTCTAAAATATTTATTATTCCATTAGTTAAGGAATTACAATAGCAACTAAGAAAATAAAAGTTTAGAGCTCGAGTGTGTTTGTCTGTTGTGAGTGAGTGACTCAATGAGAGAGACTGACTAAGCTACAAAGAGAGAGCGTGAGAGAGGCTACACCTGACACACCTATTGAAGCAGAAGCACAACCTTCTGAAAATCAACTCAAACCCCATGATACATAAAAATATTCCGTATTTCATAAAGTATACAGACATTACTGAATATCTTTTGTATGTAGCACAAGCCACCTGATCATTTAGGGCTATGATGGCCAGAGAAGAAATACAGAGTTCAGTTTAGACAACTTGTACTTTATCAATTTTCATTTTAAAGGTGTGCAAGAGTATATTCAATCACCTCTGTCTAAGCCTTTTTTTCATGCAAGGGACTAAAATAAAGGAAAATTAAAGGTACATGGATTTATAAAATGGTTTGACTCCATGCATAATACATAAAGACACAAAGAATTTCTATTAAAGATTCTAGCAACACAAAATAGACTTGCATGTGGAAGCATTTAAGGGTGAAAATCAACCGGCTATTTAGTTTAGCACATAGATAAAAAGTTATTAATCATGTATTGAACATTTGAATGGAAAGGATTTTAATTTCACCAAATATCTTTCAGGTTGAGGTTCTAGACACTTGAAGCCCTGAACATGGATAACATCTGTTAATAAAATTTAAATTGATTTTTAAAAGTTAAAACCAATAAAGAGAGGATATTTGAGGACATTAATCTTTTATTTTCTTTTGGGGGGTGGGGGTTACCAAAAAGGTTTCGTAAATACTCCATCCGTTCCATAATTATGACGTTTTAGAGTTGTGCACAAGAATTAGGAAAATGATTGTATAGCATTAAATATAATATCAATTGTCTATAATACCCTTAAATTCTCATAACTACCATTCATATCTCATACTCTCTCATTTGTAACATTTTCCAATGAGGGGTAATTTTGAAAAGATTGTAGTTAATTCTCCTAAATTATATAAAATGACAAATAATTTGGGAAAAATAAAATCATCTAAAATGTCATATATTATGGGACGGAGGGAGTATAATATAAAAAGAAAGCCGAGTCTACAAGAACTCGTCCAGTATTCAAGAGAATGACTTATGATGAATATGTTTCAAACGAATGTCATTTAGATTAGGAAATTCTTCTCTCTGTAGGTGTCTAATCTTATGTCCTCAATTACTCATCAAGGCATTAAAATACATACCATCCAATGCAGCTTGATTAGTGCAGGTATCAATGACCATCGCATCACCCGTAGGAAGCTCAGCCCCAATAGTTGCTTTTGATTCCTCCTCCTTGATCATGCTAGCTTTTAGAGCTTCTTCCTTTTTTATCCGGTTCTGCTCTTCCTCGTAAGCGGCTAACTCTTCCCCAACCAAGGGAACCCTCTTGGACATTGTAACTTTGACAGCTTTAGGAGGTGGGTCCGATTGAAGCATGCGAGCTAGTGTGGCAAACTACATAGTACAAGGAGCAATAGATACATTTTAAAACATAGAAAATAATATGACCCAAAGTAACAGTCATATATGCTATTAAAGAAAAATAAAAATGTATTCTATCACTCTAATAAAGCAAGCTAAACTCTTTCTAGACCAGTGCCAAGCTATCTGGAGGCAACTTCAAAGAAAAAGGAAAAGGAAATTGACATATTTATTGATAAGATTGATGAAAGTTCCAGCCAATATGACCGATACAGAGTGCAAAATCACATTCAAGGGTAGAAAGACAAAAAAGGTAAAACAAAGGTCCTCTTTTTCTATTTAAAAACAAGAAAGGCGCATTGTTATATTTAGGCTGAATTACAGAAAACCTTTTAGTAGCAAATTGAGTTAATAGTCTCCAGTGTGGAATTAAATATGATGATGAAGCATACTTTTTTGTTCAAACATATAATGTTATCAAATCATGAATAAGATGCAACTTAAATGCTTATGATGGACACAAAGTACAATGTCCTAGAGTTAACCTGGCCTCTTTCAGTAAAAAGAACAAGATTCTTCATGTCAGCAGCCCATTCAATGAATATGTCATGTGAAAAACCAGCTTCCAAACTGGCCATGGATGCTAGAACAACCTAAATAAGAAGAGTACAGTCAATTCCATCACAAATGATTTTTAAGAAATTGAATCAATCTCCTCTAGTAAACAGTTATTCCAACCTTTGGGCCATCTGGAACATTTTCTAGTTCACTCTTATTGATCAAAAGTGTTACATGCCTGCAAATTTGTATAATTTTCCAGTGATTTGTGCATAAAAGATACATTATATGGAGAACAGAAACAAGGATGAAAAGTAGAAATTATTGCAAATTAGTAAAACCATATCAGAGCATTGCCAGACTAAGGCAGAAAAGAAAAGGAAATCAAATTCCATAGTTTATGGTAACTTCTTCAAAAATTCATATTTTCCTATATTTTGATATTTTTTTAAGGGTCTCTTACTTCAGAAGAAAAGCATTATCACGCGTGTGCTCAAAAGACTTTGCTATTGAATCGCTCATCCACTCAAGGAAACTCTTGACATAATCAATTGTGCTTGATGAAACATATGTAAGAAAGAAGATAGGATAGGTCAAATGATGTTGTTCCCAGTACTGCAAATAGCAAAAAGGTATTTTAGAATAATAACATAAATGTCAAATTGTTGATATTTCAATCATGATTCCAAAATTGACCTGTTCCAGTATCAAAATTAACTCCAATATTCGACCAGCAGTATCCACAGGTAGCAGTACATTTCCATCCGCTCTTAGAGACTTTAGTATAGCATCTAATGACATGCACAAAGAAAAGTAAAAATTATTCAGTGAATTACAATCTGCAGTCTCTTCATATGTATTGACTTCTAAAAGAGTGTTTGAATGTATGGTTGTGTATGTTTAAGCAATGAAAAAAGCAAAAGCATAGTTTAGATTAGGAAATTAACTCAAAAAGAGTAAATCTATCTGACATTCTCATATTACAGAAAAACCACCCCCTCCCTTGGTGTTTCTATGTTCGTAGCTAAGTCACCCCTTCATTAGTCAATATATAGGCCAATGGTAGCAAATGTTGACACAATATTATTCTAATTTTTTCATGATTGCCTACTTACCTTATAACACAGTTGACTCACACAATGAGCCTCATTAAATTACTAACCTCATACCTACCATCAATACTAGTTTTTACACTATTACACCACAACTCAACCATCAACACTACCCCATACCTCACGAGACCACAACTATCTTCAAAACCAACAAGGCAACAACTAAATCCTCACTTAACTACAACTGGACATCCCATTCTGAAATACAAGTTGAATCTAATGTTGTGGCCCATGAAAGAGGTGACAAATGGTGATAATTGTTGTGCTCGGTTTTTGCTCGACAATTCTGGCAATATAAGATGGTAGAGGTGGAACAGTGATGGTAATGGTATATCTTGATGGGTCATTAGCTGACTGTGGCAGTTTATATGGAGGTAAAGACACGAGCAACGGTGAAACTTGATATTAGGGTGAAGGTAAAATAAGCCTGAACCCTTTATTTTAAAAGAAAAGTACAAAAAAATAAATTAACTAACAATAATTTTAAGGCATGAACTTTTGCCCACCTTAACAAAAAAGTCTGGCTCCGCGGTTAAATAAAATTACCAGTGTACTTGGAGTGGAAAGCAATGATGTTGAGGATCTGTGTTAATACTGTTTGACAAATTTGGCTGCAGCTATTTCAAACTTTTGGCTCCAAGCCGATTGTCTCATCTATTGAAATGATTTACTAGGTGATAACATAAAAGGCAAAACTTGGAGAAGTTTCCATTTCGTTAACCAGTGTTACACAACTAACAGGGGCACTTACTTTAACTTCAGAAACAAAAGATGTGCAGCAGCTGCTTGTTGTAATTTACTTAAAAAGAATACTTTACCTATAAATTCTTGGTCCCTTTGACGTCTAGCAGGCTGATTATTCAAAGCATTATAGGCATCAGTTATTAGAACAGCAGGACGGGTAAAAGATTCTAAAACAGTTCCATTCAAGTGCCTGTTGAAAATCATAACAGTAAGTAAGCACTTCTTTTTAAAATGTGTAGAGATCATAATATCATGCATATTGTTGGGTTACCTTTCTTTACGATGGTTAAAGTCAACAGCGTATATAACATCTTCACCATCTTTTGTTATCTTCCATATAGTACCTCCTAGAAGATGGCCAGCTACATGAGGAGCAATTACAATTCCTTCCCCTTTGCCTAGCACGAGTTAATACAATCTTAAAACCAATATAAAAAGGTAACTGATACACACACTTATCATAAAAAAACTAAAACTAAAAATAAAAAATAAAAATAAAATTGACCAAGAAAATATAATTACATTTTTAAGTCGTGGATAAAACCATCTGGGACGTCTAGATAATGTTTGGTCCACCTTTTGTTCATGTGATCAACAATTTAACCAATTTGATTGTTATCATAGTTAAGAGTTTGATCAGAGGGAATCAAACCGAGTTAAAATGAAGATCTTGTAAATTAAGTATTGGAAACAACAGGAAAGTCAAAGAAAGTAGTATGCCTGATAAACCATCCAACAAGGCAATTAAAAACCAGTAATATGTGATACCACCAGATAATTAATTATATTATTGTACATCAGATCCACCTGACAGACATATATGCACATACCTTCCATCCCATCCCCTTCTCTCTGTCTATCTAAAAGGAGAAAGTGCAAAAGAAAACAGCCTCCAAAAGGGGCTGACAACTATTGCAAAAATAGAGATTAAGCAAATCACATCACCGAAGAAATACCTACCAGACATATGATAATTCTGGGAGTAGGTTAATCTTGTCACGTTTTGGAAAGCAGAATCAATATCATCCAATGTAAACAAATCAAACTCTGATACTTGCTGCAAAGGAAGTATGCAGTTAGAAATGTCAACACAACTTATATACATAAAAGAAAAACAATTGAAACAATCAAGAACATAATGTAGGCAAATAAAGGTGTTATATGCAAACATGTTATATTGTTTGATACTGTGTGGCAAGTCTGGAGAAGATATGACTTTTGAGTTTGTAATTACCCCCTCTCGTTCATTTTGAATCAGTGGGAGATTATGTTGTCAGCCAAAAGGGAAAATAGTTTCCCCAAATAAACCAATTATCATAATAAATAAAAAGAGGAAAGGCCTAAGAAAAATATCTGGTGACTAAGACTATGGATCTTGGGCACTGGGGAAGGAAAGAAACATGCAACCCATTTGTGAATGTTCAGCATTCCCAAGGCAGTACAAGTTTGTCGTTTAGACTAGAGAGAATAGTCAAGCTCATGTCACCGTTCAAACTTCTGCATGAACATTTATTTCATGCACACTCAATTATTTTAAAAGTTATTCATATGTCCATAAACCAACCAAATTAATCCACATTCAAAAAAGTGAAAAAATAAAGAGAGTAATTCAGGATATGCACCAATAAGTGGTTTGAATTTGTACAAACAATTGTGTTCTAGGCAAATTCGAGTATATTCTCATGTTGCATTTTATCCAAGTAACCGGTTCTCTTACTTGCCCCACCTTTTCTTTTGTATAGAAATTAAAAATGGATTTTCAAGAAACCAATGAACCTGAAGAGCCTACAGGTGTTCTCTAAATAGGGAAATTCTAGATAATCAATTATCAACAACAAAAGACACCTTTCTCATAGATATAGTGTCTGAATTAATATGATTTGGGATTGATATATCTGTTGCAAATTGCAGCTATATTCTTTACATAGTCTCAAAATTTTCCCTTCCCACAATTCAACCATCATTTATGATCAAAACAGTACAAACAGATCTTCATACTCACCCATAAATCATTTCCAACATCCATCCTACTGAATAAACTCTGGGTATGGAACTATGGATAAAATTTTAACCGATGATACATCCACAACAAAGAAGAATTCAGCCCATACTACATGCACGTACTTATATTGACACCATCAAAAGTTTAAAAAAATAAAAATTAAACACCAGTCACAATCACTAAAACATTGGGAAGCTAAGGAATATTAACAAAAGTAGCCAAGAACATTCTTCCAACTGATAATAATATCACTCCAAAAAATTTAAAAAGATGAAAGCAACACAATTTTAAAGCCCAAAATTTGCCCCATAAAAAAAAATCACCTTTCGCGAAAGATATTGATCATACATAGTGAGGAGCCCTAATCTGAAAACAGGCTCAGTGGCGAAAACAGGAGCTGAGAGACCTAGTTGTTTCATGGCATAGGGTAAAGCTCCCAAGTGAAGTGTATCCGGATGTGATATCAATATAGCATCTACACTTGTCGCAACCCTAAATAAAAAAAAATAAAAAACACCACCATATTTGAATCCAGAGCTTTCAGCACATTGTAATTTAACAAACCGGAGAATTACTATTTGTCAATTTCGAGTAAAACTAGATATACATTCAAATGGCTAAAGAGAAATATAGAAATTTGTATAGCTAATTAGAGAGAGACCTGGAGAGGGGTTGAAGGAGAGAGGGGTCGAAGTGGTCGTTCCAGCCGCAATCAATGAGGAAGTTGAAGCCATCAATGGAGACGAGATAAGAGAGTGGGTTCTCGTTGTATACTCCACACAGTGGCGTCACCTGTACCGATGTCCCCATTTTCCTCTCCCTCTATTTCTCTACGCGTCTCCAATTTCTGGCCTTCTTCTTCTTCTTCTTCTTCTTCTTCTACTTGCAAAGTTGCTACTAGCCAGCTGAGGTCCGGGAAGAAACAGACCCGTGATTCTACGGTGTCGTTTTGATTTAAATGTTTAGTTTTTCTTTCCTTCCGATAAAAAACGATTTTGTTTTTTTTTTATTTTTATATATTTCTACTTCCTTAACGATAAATGATACTCCCTCCGTTCCATAATTATAGGCTGATTTTTTATTTTGAGATGTCCCAATATATAGGCTACTTATTATTTATAAAATTTAGTTGGTTTATTATTTTATTTTTATACCCTTATAATAAATATTCAACCATTACTCTTTTTTTTAAAGAAACAACCTTCAATGTCATTATTTTTATCACTACATTTAATGTTGTTGTATTTTCAATAAAAGAATTCAATTTTTTAGGCTTTACTAGTTTAACATATTTTATGTATAAAAGACAATTGTACCGACAATCAATGAAGTTAAGAGTTCCAATGTGATAAGTAAGGAGTAATTAATTTATTCATTAATTCCATATTAAGGGGTATATGTGGAAAATTTCTGTTAAAATTATCACTTAAACTAATTTTCTTAAACTATGTGTCAAAAGAAATCAGTCTATAACTATGGGACAGAGGGAGTAGAAGAATCTTATAAATAATACAGTAATTTGTTTTTTTTTCTTCATAATACTCTCTCCGTTCTTTAATATAGGTCGTTTTAGAGTTGTGCACAAATATTAAGAAAATGATTGTAAAACATTAAATATGTCATCAATTGTCTATATTACCCTTGTATTGAAAAAAGAGTGCTATTTATAGGGCAAAAAATAGTGAGAGAACCAAAGTTATATTTATTACTTGGGGTAATATTGAAAACTAAGCAATTAATGCTTACTTGAAATTCTCAAACGACTTATATTTAAGAACAAAAATATTTATCTAAAACAACTTATATTAAGAAACGGAGGGAGTAATATGTTTTCAACAAGAGTTGGACCATTGACCTTGTCAATAGATTTGAGTCATAATTAGTTCAAACTGAGTGACAAAGCAAAATTATTGGGCACGGGGTGACTTAATTTATTTGGTCAAATTTACCCTCCCTTAATAAGGAGTATTAGGGCTGGCTATTACGAATTTCTTATGGATTTGACATTAAAATCTCACCTTTCAACATAGTAAATGGCACCAGAAAAATTGTTTATTTTGGAGGGTGGAAAGATTAACCTTCATATCAGCAGAGATGATGATTTATATGTAAGCTCGAGCAACTGCATCATTGATTACAACATTAGAATGATAAGTAAAAATCAAATCTCCAAGTTTGAGTACATTGTGACAAGTTAGAAATGCAGCCATATTTCAATGTTCATATCCTGTAACATGTCTTCATGCAACCAATTTACTACTAGTGCACAATACCAACCCCCCAGGTTGCAATTTCAGTTTGATATAAATACTACTTGATATCGTGAATTGAAGCATTGTAGCTGCATTCAATTGGTAATTTGGTTACAATATAACTGAGATTATGAGCAATTTTTCAACTTGGAATGCAGTAATGTGACTGTCAACCATAACTCCTACTATTAAGCTTGTCCACCGAGGGCAAAATCATCCTTTGAGCAAATTTTACATGTTTCAGTTGGCTCTTATAGCTCAAACTTCTGTTAAATGAGCTTTGTCATTAGTGTTTGCCTGTGTTCCTTCCCACAGCTCTGTTAACTCTCTTCTCATCCATGAGATGATGATTATAGGTCCAAGAGTAGAGGGTACCTACACTCGTTCAAAAACAAAGCAATATTAGTGGTAAGTTCACATTCCTTTCTTTCTGATTAATGGGCCAAGTTCACACTCTTGGACCTTGGTTGTGGATAATTATAATAACAATAAGAAAACACTTTAAACTTTCACACCCACTAACATCTGCTCTTTAGTTTTTAGTATACAAAAAGCATCTTATCAGCAATCCAAATTTCTGAGCTTCAAAGTGCCCCCAATAAATAATTCCTGTATACGATTTCAAACATAAATTCATCTTGGTGGGCTTTTTTTGTGCAACTAATTCAAGTAATAGAAGAAGCAACACATTTGTTAAATTTTGTATTTGAATTGCAGATTTAGAAGTCAATAACTCTCTTGCCTCTTCCTCGTGCATGAACATAAAAACGGAGTGTGTCCTAGACATAAATGATCAATTTTGAGAAATTTGTATTTGAATGGCAAATTTAAGATATTGACTCTTCCTCATGCACGAGCCTAAAAAATGAAATATGTTCTAGGCATATATGAATAATATAGATTCAACCAGGTTTGTTTGGGGGATAGCATAATCACAACCAACACCAACAAATGACATACCAGATACAGCAGCGCTGGTTGAGGAGAGTGAGTTAAAATGCCAGCTGCCAAAGCAATTACCAGTCCGATTGCATATCCAGAAAGGGCATACCAGATGTATTTATGCCCCTTATGAGCTGGTAAATCCAAGGGACTAGCATAACTTTTTCCCTTTCTATGATCAAAACAGAGAACTAATGCCAGGAGCATTGACGGAATAGCCTGCCCAAACAACAAAACCACAAGAGTTTAGCAGTTTTTATGAAAGGTAATGGTGTTTAAAGTCTTATAAATATTACTTGCGTAACAGATAGTATGTATGGCATATTAACAAACTCGATTAATCTCTATCGAGGATCGGAAGCTATGATATCAAAACTTCCAAATCATGCTCAGTGCAATAATGCATGAGCTGTTAACAAGAAAGTGACAATAAGCACAACCACAGCCAGCCATTGGTACTTAATTGCAAACTTTCACTTGTGGGCACTAGTACAATCATACACAAAGTGATACTAATGCATAGCTACAGGTGAATCGAAGAAACATGGGAGCTTGAGATAGAACTATTACTGCTTAAGGATTACGGAGAAGTTTGAAATTAAGGATGAATGACAAAGCAAGAGAAGCAAAAAGAGAAGTACATCCCTGATATTATGGTCCGATAACATAGCATATAATATTAGATATTACACCTCTAATAAATTAACAAGAGATGGATGATTAAATCAAAATGCTTCATCTTGCTGCAACTTAGTTACATAAAGCAGAACTACAGCTCCATACTGAAGAAAAAAGATGTTTTACCATGTCGCCAAGGCCAAGCATCATGAAGTCAGTAGCATTATTTCCAGGAATTACACCACCCAACAAATTCCTGGGGAACACAATCTTAACCGGCAACTCCAGCTTTTTTGTAATCAATTGCAACCCTGGAAGACTCAAGCTATTGGCCACCGTGTGTACAGGATTGGATGCTTGTTGAGTTGCTACCGAGACCATAACATTTGCGCCAAAAAATCTCTCAGAAAAGAATACCCAAAATATGTCATACACAAACAGACAAACAAGAAGCATTGCACATATTTTAATGTTTGGAAGACGCACATGGCTCACAAATGCAATACAAAGAGAGATGCCCAACAAGTTGTTTAATATCCAATGCCCAGAAACAAGCCATGTTGCAACAGTTCCACAACATAGCAACAACAGAAGCCCTTCAATTCGGGTAAACGACTTGGAACAACACCGAGACACATGTGGGTCAGCCAAACCAAATTGTGACTTGACAGGAGAAATATATGGTGACAAGCAAAAGTACAGAGATGACACGGAGGCAACTGCAGTGAAGGCTGTGAGGAGTTGTGAAACAGAAGAGAACAAGTAGAACATCAAAAGCAGGCTACATGAGCTCATTACAGGTATCATGAGTGCTTGTGATCTATCCAAAGTAATGGTTGCTTCTGATATGTCACGGTTTCGCTCCATTTCTTTCCCGTAATTTAATGCTCGAAAGGCAGATCCGAATGATACAGCTACTGCGGTCAAAATGAGAGTGACTGGGGCTGGCTCCAACAAGTATGCAAGTTTCCACAGAGGCTCCATTTAAAACTAAATGAATCACTTCGTCCTCCTTTTAGATTGATTTTAATAATCACGTCTTATGAAGCTTCTATCTCAATTTTTCTTAAGTGCAACGCCACAAACGCCACACTTCTGGGATGAATTCTGCACCAAAAGAAATTCAAGCAACCTGCCGAAACAATTAACAACCAAAAGTTCGTTAATACACCTAAAAGGCAACAAATACTCTCCAAATCCAACAATAATATGCAACTAACACCAAAAAAATATCATCTTTTCCAGTTGTTTCATCAAATTAAATTCTATTAAAAATCTCACCTCCTAGTTCCAACATTAAAGTTTGCCAATGTGAGTTTTCTCAGCAAAAGAAGCTACAATTCAGGGATCAAAGGGTTATTTGCACGTATAAAATGATTGATCAATCAAAAACACCCACTGTCGATAATTGGATATAGAACCACAGAAGAAAATCTTTTTCTCAATACGTGTCCACAAATAGTTCATGTACTGAAAAAAATCTGTCATATTCTTGGAATAATATACAAACTTAATCAATGAAATATTGTGTATTTAAACCAGCGAAAAAAATACCAAATAGAATGCCAAAAAAATTATCCCTATCTGAAACCCAATACTGATATTATCCAAAAAAAAATGATTGGGGATAGTCAGTCTTTTGCTGAAATTAAAAGAGAAATTGCTCGAAATGAGCAATCGGTGACAAAAAGAAGCTATAGCAGTTTGATTATATCATAAAGAATGAGATTAAACAGGATTGACCGGCTAAAAAAGATCTGAATGTGAAGATTCTGAAGTTAATTTTCTATATAAAACTTAGAAATTTTATGAGATTCTTTTGTTAATCGTAGAAGAGGGATGACTATAATGGACTTACCTTGGACTTGAAGGTTTGAATTCTTGATCTCTCTGTGTGAACCCAACGAGAGCTTCTTTCTCGGAGGGTGTTTACAAAGCACAGAGAGCTGTAAACCAAAAGGAACCGCCGTTATTATTAATTTTCTAATTTGGCCCTATGTTTTCCGGTTATTCCACTTTTTCCCGCTGAAGTAAAGATTTTTTTTGTTTTTTCGGCATCAAGCTTTAAGTTGCTGGGTTGGGCTTGGATGGAATTCCAAAATGCAGAATTTTTAGACTACTTTCCCCCCTTCCCCTCTTTTATGGTCAATTTTAGTTTTGATGTTAAGGCCCAAAAATATCTTGGGCTTATAAGGGAAATTGTGATCTGAGTAAATACAAACATGGGCCTAGACTTTGAGTGTTGGTTTTTAGTCTGTTGTTATTTTTTTAAGAGAATACTATTTTCACATGATGGTCCCTCTCATTTTCTTCTCGTGTGACGATTATGTAAAAATATCAAAAACATTTATGGAAATATGAATTTCCACTTTTTATTGTTTTGAAGTATAAATTTTAAATAATTTCTTGTATTGTTTGGAGATGTTATATCAAAATTACAAAGGAATACAAAACTTAACAAAGATTTTTGTCAAATTATGATTCTGATATATATTAATATATAAGATTGTATAAAATTATAAAATTGATCCACTATATCAAATGCATTTGTAAAAATATTATCAATTATACTTATCTAAATAACTCTCAATAAAAAAAATGGACATGAAAAATTGCAATATATATCATTTCATTATAAACATCCAATAAAGGTTGATATAATTTAAAATTATTTGGATATTTAATATATAGTTTGCTGAAAGAAGATAATATCATTGATATATTTTGAGGCCTTGTGAGTTGAGTTAAATTGATATTGTTAATCAGTTATTTTTAAAACTATTTTTGCCTGAAAAGAGTTAATTATCTTAAAATTTGAAGTTGGAAAAAGACCCCTTTTTTTCTTATTATTTTTCTTAAGCACTGATTATTTCAATTAAACAATCGAACCAAAACATATCCACATTTCTTTTGATTCTAAATAATTTCAAACAATCATATCCTAAAAAGTCATTCTACACATCTTATATCTGACTTCAAAACTTGGGATCATAAGATTTTGCTTTTTAAAAGTAGACAACCATATACATACTATATGTAACACATGATTTGGTTATTTTCCTAATAGAAAGACAATAATGTACCAAATACTCCATCAGTCCCCTATATAATATACGAAGTTTTAAAATTGTGTACAAGAATTAAGAAAATTATTTATTATTAGATTAAAACTGATGCGCTCATTGAACATTTAATTCGGTAAATATAATCACATGGTTCATTGTCTAGATATAATAATCATGTGTGTAATAATCTCTATTTAAATATAAGAATTGGGGGTTACATATATTTATTTATGGGAGTTAATCTTATATATTTATATATGGGAGTTACATGTGTTGGAAATGGGTTTGATAAAATAAATATTTAAGTATTTTGAGGCTTAATTTAATATGGGACCCACACTCTGGAAATGTCGGATCTTTGCACCAATGCGTTCTCCTTCGCGAGGAGTATAACTTGGTATATTTATGTGTTCAAATCCATTAAGAATTGAATTAGAAAATTGATTCCAAAGTCACCTACTTGAAATGTTAAAAATTGCAAAAGTCCCACATAGGATATTAGAGTGAAAAATGAAGAATTTATATACGGGATGTTTGCTCAATGGGAAGGGTCCCAAGGGGCATTCCACTTTTGTGCAAGGGAGAAGACCTAGCCAAAGCTTGGTTTGAACCCACGCGTGTCTTCACTATTCGATTCGAGCGAGTGTGATATATAATTTTTTGGACAAAATCTGTTTAATATATTATCAGATTTTGTTTTAATTATTATCACGATACTACGTAGTTTTGACGATAGTTACACGCCAACGGTATAAATATAACATCTGGGCACGCATTATAATACATAAGTTTTATTTTCCCGTTCGATTTTCCTTCCCATTTCTGCAAAATCCCGTTCCGTTCTCTGCCAAACACTGTGTGCGTAAGTTTTTTCTTCATTTCTTTCTCGTCTGTTCTTCATGCATTATTACTATTCATTCCTTCAGTTCAGTACATAACATAGAATTGTGTTTGAAGTGTTCTTAATTTTGAAGTGCTTCTAATTAAGAATTGGAAATCCATTTTATCTTGGGAAGCAATTATTCAATTAATCCTTTAGCACCAGTGAGAGAATAAATTTACTTTAAAGAAACTTTGTGTATTCAAAGGACTCGAATTTATATATTTCATATTTTCATAATCTGACTTTATTTTTTTTTAATTCTGTTTTGCTTAACTTTGTTATTATTATTACAGTAAATACAATATATTAAATATTTCTATTATTACAGAAACGACAACATGTATATAAATATGGGAGTTATATATATATATATATATATATATATATATATATATATGGAGAGAGAGAGAGAGAGAGATAGTTCTGATTGTTAGATATAACATACAAAGCAAATTAGCAAGTATATTTCTATAAACTATTAGAGGCACATTTTGTGCTTGAAAGTTTTGTAGTTATTCAGACTGTAGAGTATATATTTGGATAGCGTAGTCCAAATTATCGTTGAGAATATTGTTCGTTGAGTTCGTAATTATAACAGTTCATGTTTGTGGGCATATACTTCAAGTGGTAACTAGAAAATATAAATTTTTTCGATTATATCTACTGTGTGTATGCTATATATATATCATTACAGAAACGATTGTATATCATTAAATATAGTATTAATTATCTATAATACCCTTTATTATGTTTATTATATTTGTCTAGATATAATGAAGATGTGTGTAATAATCTCTATTTAAATATGAAAATTGGGGGTTACATATATTTATTTATGGGAGTTAATCTTATATATTTATATATGGGGTTATGTATATATATATATATATATATATATATATATATAACTCTCATATTTATATAATATTAATTATTTATAATACCCTTTATTATATTTATATTATACTATTTTTTATCTATAATATAAAAATTATGACTAATTATCGTAAATTATATAAAAAATCAAATTTTAAAATTTTATATATTATGGGAAGGAGTTTGTATATCTAGCACGCAACTCTCTCAATCATATGAATGAGACTAGCACGTATACAAAGTGCAGTATCTTGTGTTAGGGCTCAATTTAAAGAACAAAAGACCCCACAAGTCACAAAGGCTTCTATCTTATCTGAATTTAATTTGGGATCCTTTACATAAGTATACAACAAATAGAAAGTAATTACAAGAAAAGTGCATCAACTAAATAATTATAAAAAGAATGTAATTATTACAAAAATAGTACAATTTACATTAATAAGGAAACCTAAAATCAAGGATAACTAATCATTCAAATTCAAATTCAAATCTTGTCTCTAACAACAATTTCAAATCCATGTTTCAAAATTCAAATCAAAAAGAGAAAATAAAAAATAAAAAATTATGAAGGAGCTAATGTTCATCATCCTCCTCTCTCGCCGCCACTGCCGCCACATGCAGCACATCATCATCATGCCATGCATGGCAAATACATGGGAGTTCTTTATTCAATTTCTTTTGACGATTTGGTTACCCACAAAATAAAAATGGTTACCTTTATATGAATTTTGACTAAGAATCGCATCACATTTAAAATAAAATTGGTAATCAAATAAAACTGAATTGGTTACCTTATCAAATGGTTTGGTAACCAACTATATGAAATTTGGTTACCAACTGCATCACATCCAAAATAAATTAGTAACCTAATAAACTAAATTGGTTACCTTATCGAAAGGTTTAGTAACCAACTGCATAAAATTTGGTTACCTTATCGGAAGGAGCTAAGGTTTGGTTACCTTAGTATGCCTATTTAGTTACCAACATATTAAGGTTTGATTCTAGGTAGAGTTGGAGAAACGGATCGGTGGTGGAGGAAGCGAAAGGGTGGTGGAGGGCCTCCATCATTGCTAGTGACGGGTCTCCACCAAGCGGCCATCTTGAATCGATCTGGGGGGAGGAGGAGAAAGAGGCGGGAGGAGGCGGAGGCGGAGGAAGGGAGGGGGAGGAGGTGTGACGATCCCAAAATAGGTCCATTCCATCCAACCTATTCTGAGTCGTTAAATACATGGTACGAAAAACAACTACAACTTTATTACAACAATTGTCGATGCAAAAATACAACAACACATATCTTTGTGAGTTTGGATACAAATATATACCAATGTGAAGACGTCACAATGATGACCCTTACATAAAGGTATAGTCAAAAAGCTGTTTTAGAAATTAGAATCTTTGGGAAGTGCTCAAGAAACCTTCATACATGGGAGGCCGTGCTTTTAGGTTATGGTAGATATCATCGTGGCCACGTAATTATCCTTGGTTGATTAATAAACCCCAAAGAAAAACGAGAAGATTACTATCATATTCTTCCCAATGGTGAGCCTTCTCTTGACATATCATTATCTCCACTGTCTCTAATTGGGTATTATACTCCAAACAAACACCAAGATTATATAGGTAGTGCTTGTAAATATACTGCGTGAAGTGGATGAAAGCACAACCATGTCTTATGATAACACGAGGTTGTATTTCATTAGACATCTTGTATGATAGTGACAAAACACCCTTCCAAGTTAAATTCACCTCACCCTCAACATCTATAGACCACCAATCTATTCCTCATTTATCCCATTTCGACCCGGCTACACTTTTATTACGAAAGGAATTGTGAAACAAAAGGGTGAGCACTCTAGCTCGATAAAGAATATTATGACTAAAGATAAATAAATTATCAATAGTCTTCATCGAGAATAAATCGTAGATTTAGAACATATGGTAGATGATAAAACTTTTCAACCATAGTTGCAGCGGAATGAGCAATCCATTAGAAGAGTCAAATAGACTATAAAGTCTATTGTCTTCTCCATGTTAAAAATCCACCAACAATGTTTTATCCCTGTAACATCAATCAACAATTCTTGTCCACAATCACGTGTATAACTCATAATCGTAATTGTAGTTCTAAATTCCTTTCCTCATCCAAGACAAAGATAATTTTCATCACTTGTCTTTACCTGAAACATCAAAGATCATGGTTATACCAAATCACAGTTCCTGTTCATAATCATACTAATAAATTCATCTTTTCACCACGGGCCAAAGATATTCATCAACAGTTCATCTTTACACTACAGGCTAAAGATATTCAACAACGGGTCATCTTTGCATTACAAGCCAAAGATATTCATCAATAATTCATCTTTGCACTACAGGCTAAAGATATTCAACAACAGGTCATCTTTGCATTACAAGCCAAAGATATTCATCAATAATTCATCTTTTGCACTCTGGGCTAAAGATATTCAACAACAGTCATCTTTGCATTTTCGAGCAAAAGATATTCATCAATAATTCATCTTTGCACTCTGCCATTTAAAGATATTCAACAACAGTCGTCTTTGCATTCTGAGCAAAAGATATTCATCAATAATTCATCTTTACCTCTTGGTAAAGATATTCATCGAGTTAGTCATGTATTCATTTAAACACTGTTCATCTTTGCACTCTGGGCCAAAGATATTCTTCGTAAATCATTCATCTTTGCATTGATTTTATCCACGTCCAAAAATACCTCAAAAATAATCATAGTGGTGTAAAATTCAAGAATGATCAAAACATGGATACAATCAAAGCTAGTATCCGAATAGATATTTTAGACGAAAGAAAAATTTTCATTTTTCTATTGAATAGTGCCATGATTCGTGAATAGTCGTGATATCGTGAATAGTCTTGAGATATCGTGAATAGTAACTCAACACCAAAAGATAGAAATTCCACAAAAAACATCTTCACGCTTCAGCGTGAATAGTACTCGTGAATAGTAACTCGTGAATAGTAACTCATGAATAGTAACTTCGTGAATAGTAACTCATGAATAAGTAACCCGAGCATGAAAAAGTTCCAAATTTGATAAAAAGTTCAACCAATATTTCAAATTATAATGATATTAAAGAAATAATATCATCGAGAAGAAAATAACATCCCTTACCTCGAAAGGCAAGGTACTTCTAGTTGAAACAGGATATAGTCTTTGAAGGGAACTTGCACCGAATCTCAATACTCAAAGTATACTCAAAATACTCACAAGAATACACTCGATAATATAGAGAGAGAAAAGAGAAAACTTGTTTACGGTGTGTTTTCAATTCTAACTTAGCCTCTATTTATAGGAAAATGTTACGCAGCAAAGCAGACTTAACTTTTCGCAACTTCGATGGCTTTACTCGCTACTATTCCACCCACCAAAAATCAGCCATCTTCCCCAACAACCAAGAGTGGGGCCCACTCAATTCTAGAATTTTCCACCAAAACCTAATTTCCGAATCAGTTACCTCTTAAAATTCATAACAAATCATACGTTCATTTTTAACGGTTCAAAATTTGTGGACATATACTCAACTTATATATGTATAACATATCCAAAAATTACAACGATCCAACGGTCGGATCAAAATTTATAACTCACATAATATAGTGAAGAACACCGATTTTTCGGACTATTAGTCCTTTGGACGATTTCATTCAAAATTTCACCATGAAATATCTACAAAGAATTTTTGGGTGATTCAAATTTCTACAGTTAGTTTACTTCTAGGGCTTTCTTTTGATATATGGCTCATCTCTTAACTCATTATACACAAAGAGTTATGGATTTTATAAAATCAAGTAATAAACTAATTTTTACGAAAATCCCATATTTTGTTCTCCATTTCTACAAATCTTGATAAAACACCTCATCATTAATTCCTTCACTTATAAATACATAAATAAATCCATCATTTATATCCACATCAAATAAATATTTTCTTATCATATAAATCAATAACTAATTATTCACAAATAATATTACGAGAATCACAATAATGACAATGAGGCGGTTCAGGAAAGAGGGGCTTTCAATAAGAATTTCTCCTTCTTGGTAGCGCAATTAGGTGACCAAACCTCTCCCTTGTGAACTTTCTAGACATTGCCAATAATGTTATCTAATAATATTATTCAAATAATATGAATTATTGATCCGATAATGGAATCTTGTGCGGTGACAATTATTGAACAACAATAATATAAAATATCAACGCATCAATTATTGAATCAATAAAATAAAATATTGATAAAGTAATATCGTAACAATTATTGAGTAGTGCCTTCTTACGTAAGGATCAATAATTCAACAATCATGCGTGCCTTTCACAGTGTCTTCTTTGCAACAACAGCGTATTACTTTACTTTACCAATGGGTATTCCAACGATGTTGTTAGCAGTAACGATTACGTAGTTATTTATAAAAATCAAATTTGTCATTTTCTCCATCCGACGATTATTACATTATGGGGCCCCTAAATGATCGCTTGGTGTCGTCATCTGAATATTCTCCGACGGAAAGAATATTCCACGACCAAACGAATATTCCAAACAATGATAAGTATTTTATACCACTTTGCTTATTTTGAAAAAAAAATTCATATATCACCCTTAACTTTAACTTTTATCAATTTAACCATTTCTTGAATAAAAAATTGAATACTTTTATTTCATAAAATTGAGGTCTTACAATCTCCCTCCTTATGAAATTTCGTCCCGAAATTTACGTGCACAGTATTTCAAAGAGTTGAGAATACCTTGTTTTCATTTCGATTCTATCTCCTGTCATCATGATTTCTCCATTGCTTTCATCTCTTGTATTTGAGGATATCATTCTAGAATACGACTTCAAAACAAGGGTTAATTTAACAAATTAACATATCACATAATATCCCGATATTATGATGACCAACAAATAAGCTTAGGTAGGACACCACTGGCGAAGGATTTACTCGTCTCTCCCTCCTAGTTCTATTCCCCGATCTCGCCAAAGATCATATCCCTAAGCTACGATACCAAATGTGGCGACCCCAAAATAGGTCCATTCCATCCAACCTATTCTCGAGTCGTTAAATACATGGTACGAAAAACAACTACAACTTTATTACAACAATTTGTCGTAAAATACAACAACACATATCTTTGTGAGTTTGGATACAAATATATACCAACTCAGAAGACGTCACAATGACACCTTACATAAAGGTATAGTCAAAAAGCTGTTTTAGAAATTAGAATCTTTGGGAAGTGCTCAAGAGAAACCTTCATACATGGGAGGCCGTGCTTTTAGGTTATGGTAGATATCATATGGCCACAGAATTATCCTTGGTGAATTGATAACCCCAAAGAAAAAGCGAGAAGATTACTATCATATTCTTCCCGATGGTGAGCCTTCTCTTGACATATCATTATCTCCTTTGTCTCTAATTGGGTATTATACTCCAAACAAACACCAAGATTATATAGGTAGTGCTTGTAAATATACACACAAGAAGTGGATGAGCACAACCATGTCTTATGATAACACGAGGTTGTATTTCATTAGACATCTTGTATGATAGTGACAAAACACCCTTCCAAGTTAAATTCACCTCACCCTCAACATCTATAGACCACCAATCTATTCCCTCGCTATCCCCGCTCGACCCAAATTTACACTTTTATTACACGAAAGGAATTGTGAAACAAAAGGGTGAAGCACAACTAGCTTCGATAAAGAATATTATGACTAAAGATAAATAAATTATCAATAGTCTTCATCGTAATAAATCGGAGATTTAGAACATATGGTAGATGATAAAACTTTTCAACCATAGTTGCGGCGGAATGAAGCGATCCATTAGAAGAGTCGAATAGACTATAAAGTCTATTGTCTTCTCCATGTTAAAATCCACCAACAATGTTTTATCCTGTAACATCAATCAACAATTCTTGTCCACAATCACGTGTATAACTCATAATCGTAATTGTAGTTCTAAATTCCTTTTCTCATCCAAGACAAAGATAATTTTCATCACTTGTCTTTACCGAAACATCAAAGATCATGGTTATACCAAATCACGAGTTCTGCATCATAATCATACTAATAAATTCATCTTTTCACCACGGGCCAAAGATATTCATCAACAGATTCATCTTTACACTACTGCTAAAGATATTCAACAACGGGTCATCTTTGCATTACAAGCCAAAGATATTCATCAATAATTCATCTTTGCACCACAAAGCTAAAGATATTCAACAACGGGTCATCTTTGCATTCTGAGCCAAAGATATTCATCGATAATTCATCTTTGCACCACAATTTAAAGATATTCAACAACGAAGTCATCTTTGCATTTCGAGTAAAAGATATTCATCAATAATTCATCTTTGCCTTCTGGAAATTTAAAGATATTCAACAATGGTCATCTTTGCATTACGAGCAAAAGATATTCATCAATAATTCATCTTTGCACCTCTTGCTAAAGATATTCATCGAGTTGGTCATATTCATTTAAACACATGTTCATCTTTTTGACTTCTGAGCCAAAGATATTCTTGAAATCATTCATCTTTGCATTGATTTTATCCACGTCCAAAAATACCTCAAAAATAATCATAGTGGTGTAAAATTCAAGAATGATCAAAACATGGATACAATCAAAGCTAGTATCCGAATAGATATTTTAGGCGAAAAGAAAAATTTTCATTTTAAATTGAATAAGTCTTTAGATTAAGTGAATAAAGTGAATAGATATCGTGAATAGTCTTAGTATCGTGAATAGTAACTCAACACCAAAAGATAGAAATTCCACAAAAAAACATCTTCACGCTTCATGAATAGTACTCGTGAATAGTAACTTCGTGAATAGTAACTCATGAATAGTAACTCGTGAATAGTAACTCATGAATAGTAACCCCGGAGCATGAAAAAGTTCCAAATTTGATAAAAGTTTCAACCAATATTTCAAATTATAATGATATTAAAGAAATAATATCATCCGAGAAGAAAATAACATCCTTACCTCGAAAGGCAGTACTTCTAGTTGAAACACCTCGGATATAGTCTTTGAAGGAACTTGCAAATCTCAATACTCAAAGTATACTCAAAATACTCACAAGAATACATTTCGATAATATAGAGAGAGAAGAGAAAACTTGTTTACGGTATGTTTTCAATTCTAACAGCAGCCTCTATTTATAGGAAAATGTTAAGATTTGAAGCAGACTTAACCTCGCAACCCGATGGCTTTACACTCGCTACTATTCCACCCACCAAAAATCAGCCATCTTCCCCAACAACCAAGAGTGGGGCCCACTCAATTCTAGAATTTTCCACCAAAACCTAATTTACGAATCGAGTTACCTCTTAAAATTCATAACAAATCATCGTTCATTTTAACGGTTCAAAATTTGTGGACATATACTCAACTTATATATGTATAACATATCCAAAAATTACAACGATCCAACGGTCGGATCAAAATTTATAACTCACATAATATATTTGAAGAACAACGATTTTTTTGGACTATTAGTCCTTGGACGATTTCATTCAAAATTTCACCATGAAATATCTACAAAAAATTTTGGGTGATTCAAATTTCTGATTAGTTTACTTCTAGGGCTTTCTTTTGATATATGGCTCATCTCTTAACTCATTATACACATTAAAGAGTTATGGATTTTACAAAATCAAGTAATAAACTAATTTTTACGAAAATCCCATATTTTGTTCTCCATTTCTACAAATCTCGATAAAACACCTCATCATTAATTCCTTCACTTATAAATACATAAATAAATCCATCATTTATATCCACATCAAATAAATATTTTCTTATCATATAAATCAATAACTAATTATTCACAAATAATATTACTGAGAATCACAATAATGACAAACCAGCAGCGGTTCAGGAAGAGGGGCTTTCAATAAGAATTTCTCCTTCTTGGCCGCAATTAGGTGACCAAACCTCTCCTCGATGAGAACTTTCTAGACATTGCCAATAATGTTATCTAATAATATTATTCAAATAATATGAATTATTGATCCGATAATGGAATATTGTGCGGTGACAATTATTGAACAATGATAATATAAAATATCAACGCATCAATTATTGAATCGATAAAATAAAATATTGAGCAATAATTATCGTAACAATTATTGAGTAGTGCCTTCTACGTAAGGATCGATAATTCAACAATCATGCACTTCTGGTGTCTTCTTGTGCAACAACGCGTATTACTTTACTTTACCAAGGGTATTCAACAAAGTGTTAATTGTAACGATTACGCAATTATTTATAAAAATCAAATTTGTCATTTTCTCCATCCAAGCGATTTATTACATTATGGGGCCCTGAAAATAGCTACTGGGCAAATGCATCTGAATATTCTCCGACGGAAAGAATATTCCACGACCAAACGAATATTCCCAAACAACAATAAGTATTTTATAGCCACTTGCTTATTTTGAAAAAAAATTCATATATCACCCTTAACTTTAACTTTTATCAATTTAACTATTTCTTGAATAAAAAATTGAATACTTTTATTTCATAAAATTGAGGGTCTTACAGGAGGGGTGGGGTGGGGTGGAGAAAGGGAGGCGGGAGGAGGGATGGCGGTGGGAGGCGGATGGAGGTGGTGGGGGTGGGGCGGGAGGAGAGGAGGAGGAGGGAAGGGAATGAGAGGTGTGGGGAGCGGGAGGCGGGAGGCGGGAGCGGGAGGCGGGAGCGAGGCGAGGCGAGCGGTGGGGTGGAGAAGGAGGCGGGAGGAGGGATGGCGGTGGGAGGAGATGGAGGTGGTGGGGGCGTGGGCGGGGAGGAGAAGGAGGCGAGGAAGGGAAGGAGAGGGTGTGGAGATAAAATAGAGGTTGATGAGAGAGAAATAAAATTTAAATCCCTACAAAACGTGGTGCATTATCAATAACTCATTAAATCACTCAACTAAATAAAAGGGATAATATTCACTCTTTTTGTAATTAAATATTGCATATGTACTTTTTGTAATTATTTTATTTGTAGACTTTTTATGTAATTATTTTTTTAAAATGTAATAGAAAATATAATTATCCCTTTAATTTGACATGATTTTAATCCATAAATCATCAAAAAAAAAAAAAAAAATATAGTATATTAGTACTCCACGAATAGAGTAATAAATGAAGTCTACATTCGATGATGTAAATAAAACATAAAGTCCGGTTAAAGAATAGATGTATAAATTCATTATAACAGTTTCATTTTACACCATGGTATTTATGGTATGATATAAATGTGTAAATGCAAAAGAATAATTAAAAGTATAATTTTTTTATTTCCAATAAAATGAAATAAAGTATACAAAATAAAGAGTAAATATATCATTTATTAGTCTATTAGTATTAAAAAATAAAAGTACTAGTCACTTTTTATAATTTTATGAACCACTGAGAATAAATTTAAATATTAATATGTGTGCAAATTATATTTTATTCATCTCTCACCCTTTGAGAGGGGGCGTGGGGGGAGGGGGGTTAAATTACATTTATACCATGCTGTTGTAACATCTTCATAAATACAAGAGAACTGATATTTTTATTTATTCTCTTTACATAAAATGAGTCTCGTATTTATATAAAAAAATATTAAAAATACATGTAAAATAATATCATAAACAGGGAACCGTGAAGGAACTAATTAATGAGGGCCCATCGGAGTGACTTTAATTGTAACGGAGAGGCCCACTAAGTTGGAATTTGGATGGTCCAAAGATAAGTGGTTAACCACCTCCTACTACCTTACCAAAAGTGATAAGTTTGCTGCTCTACCTTCCTGTTCCAACTCCCATGACTCACTTGTAACTCATTCCACCATAACCAATCTCTCATCATCATTCCCACTCCCACATAACAATCACATTCATTGGGATTACTCCTCAATAAACGAAATCCCTGCATTCCTCTCCTCTCTTTACTCTCTCCTCCCGCTTCCCCTAATTATATATTTCCCCTTTATTCCGTTATATCCCCATTATTATCGATCCTCCTCGCAGCTGGTATTCTTTACTTCAATTTATCATCTTGGACTAGCTTTCAATTCACTAAACATAATTCTTTGTTTTAAACTATTAATGCATCATCTTCCTCAAAACATGCAGCATTAATTCTTTCATAAATGAACATTAATTTCTTTTAAGCTTCACTCATTTATTTATAAGTATTCGTATTTGTCAAACAAAATTCATAAACAGATAAGAGTGAATTAAATGGAAGAGATTTTGAAAACGGTGTTGTTTAGCTTGCTATTGCTAACGTGCGCACCGTTGTGCATTTACTCCGACGACCGGCTTCTCGTGAACATGACTCTGGTTCGAAACGCTTCGGCAATCGGAGCTTGTATGTCTGCTTAACTTAATTTCGTGGAATTTTATTATCGCCAGTTTATATGTCGTTAATAATTTTAATGGAGTTTTGTTTATTTATTGATGATATTCGTAGATTGCTTGGACGGAAGTTTGCCTGCGTACCATATCCACAGAGGATTCGGCGCTGGAGTACGCAACTGGCTTTTGCAGTTTGAGGTAGTGGCTTTTCGTTTCTCTTCGGCGTTCTGTGATCCAAAAAGTAATACTAGCATGCTTTCTCGTTTGTCAAATCACCTCGTCACGCGTCAGTGGTTTCTGGATATTTTTGTGTGTTTTTCTCTCTCTTTAAAAGTCCTCATCAGTCATTGGAGGAACTTGAATAATGTTAGAAATTGGGATGACAAGCTCACAACAATAAAGAATTAAAAATTAATACATAAAGATTTATGTAGTTCTCCAATTTGGGTACTTCACAGACTTGACTTGTTGTTTTATTGACGATTACTTGGTTACATATGGTTTTATTCCAACCTTATTTCATATTATGTCTCAATTACCCTTAATGTCCTCTCAAAAATAAACCATTAAACTTCAGTCTGTTGACCGGTGCGGCCCGCGCCGCTCCCAAGTTATCCTTGGCGCGCCCCGCGCCACATGTGGAGTAGTTGCACCGACTCTGGCGCGTCCCGCACCACTCACTGTCGCGCCCCGCAAACTTGACCTCTTGCTTCAATTCTGTACTAACATTGTTCAAGAAACACATGTTATGAATTCTGAAGATTCTAACAAATAATTATAAATAACAATGCTGCATTGTCCTCCTCATAGACATATTAAAATAGTATGCTGTACAATTACATATTTGGGCGTACCTGGAATTGCATTTTTGGACATCATAATTTTTTAACTTACAAATGTAGGCACAAGTTTTCCTTTGTAAGTTTTCTTTTGGTGATATGTGTTTTTTTGTAGGACTAGTGCTTCCCATTATATTGTGAAAATATTAAACATTCACTTGCTAAGTTTATTATTTGTTCTTGCAAATATACTCATAATAGTAAAGTTGAGTGTAGTATAAATTGCCCAATTCCCAAAAGTCCCATTAAAAAAGCTGTACTATGCAGGCCGTCTGAAAATGACTGACGCCATAAGTAATTCAATATCTGTTCTTTATTGCACCATTGTTGTTCTGTAGCTGTATTGTTGTTGTTGTAGTGCCTCACAACAATAAATAATAATATGCTTAAAGCGAGTGGTATATCTTCTTCAATCAATCTCTTAGAAGTTCTCCATATTTTCTTTTGTTGAAAGTAGAATGAAATATCAAAAATGGCACAACGGTTACAATCTTTATAGACTAGTCAATTCCCCACCCTTTAATTGGCATGCTAAGCTAGACTGTCCAGCTCAGAGATTGCTCAGCTTCAATCTTTGCCATGATCAGCATATGAATTGTTGCGGCAATCACTTAACACAAGTAGATATGTGGGTCCTGCAATATATTCAATGCGATTTTCAAATTTTCATTGATTATCATAACAGGGCGGTGGGTGGTGTAATGATCTCAATTCATGTTTGGATAGAGCCAATACGCGCCGTGGATCAACACGTTACATGGGCAAAATGGAGGTTTTCTCGGGTATTCTCAGCAATAACGCCTCTCTAAATCCTGGTAAGCTTGTATTTGTCACCAATCTTGATTCAAGGTCCTTGATCAAGACCTCCATATCTGGTGTTAATGGGTACTGCTACAGAGTACCTCAGGACAATAAAGTTTGTATGGTATATTTAACAAATTCCCATTTTAGTACTTTCTATAAATAACTAAATTAAATGTAATTTTACAAATTTCCCACTGTCAATACTTTCTAAAATAAGACTTTTTAAAGCGCAATAAATGCTAAGAATCTTCTTATTTGTATATGTTATTTCCTGAAAATTGTTTTGCCATTTCAAAAATTATCTACACAGCCCAATTTAATTCTCCTCTAGGAAATTTTTCAGACATTGTTGTCGGTGGCTTCAATAAGGAACATATTGTTTCACTTTCACCCAAAAAACTTATTCTGACAATGTTGGTTTGGTACGAATTCATGTTCCATAGCAATGTGTATTTTGAGATACAAAATTTTGAAATAAATGTACGCCCTGGAGATGAATGATCGGAGCACCTGGAGTACTCACAACAACGTGGTGCACTGCTTTTCGATGGGGCCATTGTTGTGAGTGCTATGGTAATTTATCTCCTAGGCACCGTAATACTGCTCTCATTTGGAAACTCTAGCTTTACTTCATTCTTTATTGTCCTTTTCACGTGATAAATTATTGACTCCTAGCTGCAAGCAGACAGCTATTTGCTTTGCTTTTGTTTCTGTTTTCCAACCTTCACCTTCCCCATGCTATCTAGTAGCTTTTTCTTATGTGTCAGTCCTACTTGTCAGTGGGAGACTGTAGATTTAGAAGTTCAGACATATTCATGCTCTATTACTATATTTGTAAGGGAATTGTTAAATCCACAACACTTTTTGTTATTTCCACAACAAAAGTGTCACTGTAGATGTATAACGACGGTGAAAACCGTCACTATAGGATCTATAGCGACACTTTTATTGTGGAAATAACATTTTCTGTTGTGGATTTAACAATTCCCTATTTGTAATTGTTGTTTAACAGAGTGAATTTCCAGAAGGTTACAAACGTCATTTCTCATCCAAGTTAGAGTCCCACATTTGACTCTTTTGTCATCTCCTTAATCATGGCTGTATTATATTCTTTTGTCATTTTCATAATCATAGCTGTACTAAAATTTTATTGATGTCTATGCTCTAGATGGGGCCACCGACTCTCTCATAAAAAAATAATGCTACTATACATAATAGTGGCTTACATAATGCTCACATACACACATGCATATTTGTGAGTCCTACATATCATACGGGGGCCCATAGTATGTATGTGTGTGTATGTGAGCATTTTTTATATAATAATAACATTGTTGCTCATCAAAAGAAAAATGAAACCAAATATATACAAGTATGGCTGAACCACTCCATCTATTAACAGGAGATCTTTATCACATGTCTGGGCTATTATTATATCCAGACTCTTACAAAATTTAACATGCAATAAGAGGTCAAGATAAAAATAACTTAGAGCCAGTTAGGTTGTTCCTCAATTTGAACGGGACCATTCATATTTGGTATAGTATTTTAATATGTAAACTCCTCATTGTAAATGATATTCCGAAACATTTATTATATGTTTTGGAATCTTATATAATGTACATGAAATTGAACAGATTTTTACAACTGGAATCGTGTAAAGATTAGGTATTGTGATGGAGCCTCATTTGCTGGGGATGCTATATTTGACAACGGGGTAAATTTTTGCTGACTTTCTCCAATTACCATCACATTTTGTTTTCTAGTTACATTCATAACCTCCACAATATGGTCTTTCAAATTCTTGAATACTGTGTTCTTGAATATCATTAAAAAGCTCAACTCCTCCTTTGGACTGACTGGTGTCATTGTTCTATGAGACAGGAAGTCATATGATCGTCTTAAAACTTGTACCGCTTACTAATATATTTGAAATGAACAACAGACATCATTGCTTTATTTCAGAGGACAAAGGATTTGGCAAGCAATTATTCTTGATCTTCTTCCAAAGGGTCTAAGCTACGCAAAAAAGGTAAAGCTCTATACTTTAGTGTATATTTTCATTTCATGTCATACACTCATACTTTCATTTGTTTCTGTTCAGGATTTGAATCAAAATAGTAGTATGCAATTATGTATATTTCTTTGATCAGATACATGCTGCTTTTATACTATATGATACACAAATAGATTGATGTATCACAAAACACTCAAAAAAGTTTAATTGTGTTGAGCCTTGTAGTTAATGTAATCAGAAATACAATTAATATGATGATAATTCAACATAAAGAACACCATGTTCATGAATCATGATTGTTGCTACATATTACTGAAGGACCTATGTATGCCTGAAGTACTGAAGCAAGTACTAGAATATATTTAGCTTTACGTGTGCTTAATATACTTTTTGACTTCATTTCTTGTCTAGGCTTTGCTTTCAGGGTGCTCTGCAGGGGGGTTGGCAGTCTTTTTACACTGTGATAACTTCACCAGTTATCTACCAGCAAATGCAAGTGTCAAATGCTTAAGTGATGCTGGATTTTTCTTGGATGCGTAAGTTCCTTAGTTCTTGAAGTGGAATTGTTAGAACTTCCTTTAAGTCTTGAATTTTGGCTTTCCCTTTGCAGAAGAGACATAATGTTGAACCACACTATCAGAACTTTTTATGAAGACTTAATTTCCCTACAGGTATACCTCTTTGTTATAAAGAAGATAAAACCTCTTAAGAACATGTACAAATATCTTGTGCATTCAGCATTTTTAAAAATTAGTCCTGTTTACACCTGTGAAACGATTATGTTGCAGGGAGTAGTAAACAATCTGGATAAAAACTGCACATTGTCTCGTTACTATCCAGAGCAAGTATGAATTACCTGGTGACACCTTATGGTTTCAGCAACTATTAAGCTTAAAGCATTATTGTGACAATCTCCAAGTTATTGTGCAGTGCTTCTTTCCACAGTATGCATTGAGATACATTAGGACACCTTTGTTTATCTTAAACTCAGCATATGATGTGTACCAAGTAAGATTGTTTCTCCATTTGCTTCATTTTAAATTCCCTTAACATATACACTTTCTTTTCACTTTTGGGGCAATAATGAGAAGCGAGAACAATTTTCTGTGTCAAACAGTTTCATCATATATTTGTACCACCTTCTGCTGATCCGCACAGGCAGTGGAATTACTGCAAGCTTAATCCGACAGCATGTACACCAAGCCAGATACATATTTTACAAGGTTGCTTTTTGCCATCTCCAAGTAAAATGAAAGTATCATCATTTGAAGTAAATCCTCATGAATAGTCTTTTCTGTTGGTATCATTCCTTACCAAATTAGTCACTTCAATCTTTGGTTGTTCAGGACTCAGGAACGACATGCTTGCAGCTTTGCGATTTTTCTTTGAATTTTCAAGAAGTGGAGGGATGTTTATAAATTCCTGTTTTGCTCATTGCCAAAGTGAGTTACAAGACACATGGTTCGCTGCAGACTCACCAAGAGTGCACAATAAGGTTTATAAACCGATTCTTTTCTTTACCATACTGAGCATAATGGTGATCCAGTTGCTGTTACTCCACACTTTTGCTTGCTTTTATGTGTTGTTTAATCCCACACTAAAATAAACCACAAGAGAAAAAGAAAAAGTTGATCAGCTCCTCAAATTATGAGTCTCTGTTCAATCTTTGACCTTAAATTGAATATTTTGAATGGTTTTAGTAGTTGATTGACCTTCTGATAACATATGGTGAAGGCATAGTAAATTCCAGTTCACAGTATAAAACAATCACGGTATGTCCAATTGTGGTAATAAATAAACCAGATTACGCAAATTGTTGTCATTCTTGTTGGTGAAATCCAGGTCTGGCCGAGGCATTAACATAGAGTTCATGAATTAAGCACTTTGTACAATTGCTAAAAAACTTGGGCATGATTTAGATCTTAGTAGTTGTGACTTCAAGAGCATGCCAGTATGAGTTTTACGAGTACATTAGCTATTGTAATTTTGCTGAATAATGAGAAAGTAATACAAACCAACAATGAGAATGGCTAGTTACTCGATTTCAAGGACAAAAAGTGCCCTTAAATAAGGTTAAATTGTTCTGCTGTACAAATTTTCAGAAAGTTTCTGCTATGATTATTAACCAGAATTCTTGCAGACAATTGCAGAGGCAGTTGGTGATTGGTACTTTGAAAGAAACGTCACCAAGGAGATCGACTGTGCTTATCCCTGTGACACTACTTGCCACAACCTCATAGGCTAATAATACCATAGATCGAGGCATCTCCCTTTTTCATTATTTAGAGTCGTAGTGATGGAGATAGAGCGCAAGCTAGGGACTCACCCTAATCAAGTAAAGTGAAGCACTCAGCAGATACTGGCAGTCCAACCGAGGTTTCAAAAGGTTAAATGGAACATACAGAATAGTTAGTAGGTCATTTCAGGGGAAATTTTCAGTTAGTTTATACAGAAGGAAGCCATCGAAATTATAGATATATTTTGTTTATCATCTCAGCATATGTATACAGAAAACCATTGATACCATTTGTATGCTTTTAAATACGTGCTTTTGAACTTTATAAAATAACAGAACATTTACAGAAAGTGTGAATATTTTAGAATCATATAATTAATTATATGAGGTCTTGTTATACATTGCGAAAGTTTTCAATCAAATTATGATTGCGACCTATGTGCATATATGAGATAAGTAGGTATTCTATCTTATCCCTTACACTTCCACATTGATCACAATCCAACTTTGTTAAAATATTTGTCGACATGCATATCATCTTCCATATAATTATGCTACTTGATATCGTTGTTGCATAGGTTATATCTTTTAGGCACTATCGTTCTACAAATAGAGATCCAATTGTTTGGAAAGGAGTTAAAGAGTAAATTTTGGTTATGTGCTAACAATATAGTCCTCTTGACTCTTTAATAATCCATCACTCTCCCAAAGAAAGAAACAAAATTATTTGCATTCACCAAGAGGTTAATGATTTCTTTTGGAGTCACCAAATGTAGCAAGTGTACTTAGTTTGTGAGGTTAATGATCTCTTTTGGATAGATTGGTGAGACCTTAAATTTCAACTTTATGTATTTATGCTTTTAAGTCTATAATTTACACTATTAATACACGTACACATTTATCATTTTCGTATTACATATAATTGATTGGTTGGATTATGCTATATATAATATATATATGGAGTATAATTAATTTATAAAGCAAAACCATTTTCTTTCTTCTTTAGCATGTACTATATATAATTCAAAAATGCAAACTACTTGAGAGGTTGAAGTATTAGGGGAATCCCCTTGGTAGGCCTAAGGGACAGAATGATAGCAGGGGAATGGGAGTAGTTTGGTGAAAGAGATAAAGAAAACCTAGTAAGAATTAGGGTTAGGACAATCTTATACTCCATGGCAGCCAAGTTTCTACCAACACACATTCTCCCTCCAAATCCAAAAGGCACATAACCCATCTTTTGGTTGCATCCTCCATGCAAGTCATACTCGAACCTCTCCGGTCTGAACTCGTTCACGGTGTCGCCCCAAAGGGCACGGTCATGGTTCATGGCTACAACATCGACCCACATGTTCGTTCCCTTGGGGATCACCACGTCGTTCACTCGAATGTCCTCCCTTGCTTGCCTTTGTACATTTGGTGCTGATGGATATAGTCGTAAAACTTCGTTCATTACCCATCCCATCTGCATTTAAATGAAAAATTATAAAGAAATGTTGAGATATTTTAATGCTAAAATGTTATAATTATTATCAAACAGTCATATAATTCTGACTAGCATATGCTGAAGTAGGAAGAATAATGATATGTGATTATGGCATATTTGGAAGTTGGCCGATTAGTCCGGCGTGGACTTGTAGAATCCTGATGACATGGGAAACAATACTCCCTCTGTCCAGCAAAGGCGGGTATAGTTTAAATTTTGAAGACTAATTTTAAAATCAAAATTTATCCTATTTTTTTAAATATAGGTAAAGAAAGAAATTATGATACATTTAATTTACTATAACATCCAATTTTTTAGAAATTAAAATACAAATAAATTTGTTTAATTATTAATTTTAAAATTAATTAACGTGACCAAAAAAATCAAACTAAATCAGTATTTAGTGGACAAAAGGGGTTCTACCTACATGCTTTAACTCGTGGACTACACTCCATTCTAGAATTTTTTTCCATCCTATGTAATCAAACCCTTGCATGCACCTCAATACACATTATATATATATATATATATATATATATATATATATATATATATATATATCAATTAGCAAAGGGGATGACATTTTTAGTGCAACATACAACATTACACTTATATAAAGGGATGGACCAGGATCCTCTCCATGAAGAGTCTTTATTCTTTATATATTTTTCATCATCATCTCTCTCTTCTATCATCGTCATCTTATCACATTCTAACACATTTCAAATATGAACCATGGAGACTCTCCATTGTATTAAAAATGTGAGACAATTAAAGTTGTTCAAGGGCCTGCAGGGGCCCCAAGCTACCCTATGTTTTTAGAAAAAAATTTATCCAATAAAATTCTATATTTTTTCTCTACACCCAAGATTTAGGGTAAAAATTTACAACATATAGAACATTTATATTTAAAAATATTTATTAATAGAATTACGTGCTCACCACTTTAGTATATTACATTATATTCGGACTCTCCCCAGAAAAAGTTGATATATATTTTCTAACATTTAAAATTGTATTTATTGTATTAGAAATATTATTTTCCTTAAAAAATATGCATGTATAATGCAAATAAATGCATATAGCGTAAAATATTATTGTGGTATTAATTATCTGAGGACTATCCGGACACATATAGCTAGAATGTGACACATATAGTTTGGCCGATTCAAACTGATTCTAATTGGTTGGATCCGATTATGCAGTTGTAGTGTCTGCATATAAAGTATATAATGCAGATGTCTACATGAGATAATTATTACTAATATATATATATATATATATAGGGGTATATATATATATATATATACATATATATATATCTGATGAAAATTTATAATAAATGATTTTTTTTGGGGTATAGAAACTGATGGCATATTATAATATATATATTATAATGACGGGTGAATCGCAATATATATAAAAAAAAGCTAATGTCGTCATGGCCATTGTGTCTTCTGTGATTGTAATACATACATTTTTCCCATATATATATATATATAAACACTTGTTAATGTTGGTTACCTTCTTTAGTCCAGCAAGCATGGTGGCATCCACAACTTCATCTCCTACCACTTCTTTGATCTCTCCTCTTAGCTGATTTTGCCACCCCGGATGCAAGGCCAATAGAAGCAACGTCCACGTCAGCGTCAGCGCAGTCGTCTCGTGCCCTCCGAAAAAGAATGTTTTGCACTCATCCACAAGCTCCCTTGTTGTTAGGGAATTCTCTAGGCGCCCATCTACACAATTATCCGCTAGCATTAGGCCGAGCAAGTTCTTCTCAGTATCACCCTTGCCATTATTGTTTGCTTTCATTCGATCATTTATTATCGATGAAAAGAGGACATCAATTTCGTTTCCGAGCCTTTTAGCTTTGAGGTATTGTTTAAGGCACATGAACTTGCTAAATGGTACCCCTACATAACGGTTGGAGTTAAATAGTGTGAGTTGCATGGCTTTTAGTTTCTCGAACACCCTTTTCCCATTTTCGTAGCTCATGCCGAAGCTTGTTTTTGCTATGATCTCTCCTGCCGTCGATATGATTTCTCTCTCCACGTCCATTTCTGTCTGGCCAGAGTTTATGTGGGAGGACCACCGGTCTAGCATATTACAAGTTGAATCCACCATTAAGCCTCCCATAGCCTATAACATGTAGTATACAACTACACAATATTAATGAAGGTTGAATTTTATTATATATATATATATGTGTGTGTGTGTGTGTGTGTGTGTGTGTGTGTGTGTGTGTGTGTGTGTGTGTGTGTGTGTGTGTGTATTTGATAAAAAGGTGGATCATAATTGGAAGGATGCTGATATAGATAGCTGCACATGATACATTACTGGATTGTACAACATAATTAATGCATGCTTGGATATACAATTAACTAATGCATGTTTGGATGTGTAATTATAGCTTTAGGTGTGCATATATATATATATATTGGTAGCTAGCATACTAATAGTAATGAATAATGTTATTAAAAGTAGTAAAATTAATGATGGAAAATTAGGAGACCTTGAGATTGGCAGGAGAGAATGCAGGAGTAATAACGTGCCTATGACGAACCCAATCATCACCTTCAACCATAACAAGGCCTTTACCAAACATGGGTTTTCTATCGTTTCTGAAAACACTGGGCTTTCCCCAACTTTTTCCCAAAACACCGGAAGACATTCGCTTTAGAAACTCTGGATCCGCAATATACAGAAATGGCTCTGTCCCCAGCCAGTAGATGAACACTTTCCCTGCAACCAAAACAACTAATTTATTAATATTCACTTGGTCTTATTTTCATGTTAGACTAGTGAATCAACACCTAACTTAGTTTCCTACCGTGAGATTTTTGCCATTGAGCAAAGTAGGGGAAAACGATGGAATGAATATCATGGGTGATGATGCTTAATGACGACGACAAATCGCTCTTCATCTTCTCGGTCTTTGATATCATCATCATATCACTAATATTTCCCAGAGGAAAACTTGGAGATGGACCATTTAGTCCATTCTTCCTAAGCTTCCGGTAGGCGAGGTTAGGCAAAACACAGCAAGTGTATACCAATCTAGCCAATATAAACAAAAGAAATACAACCATAGCTAAACCAACATCTTTCAAAAGCCCAAGAAATTCCATCCCTAATTTCTCAGTTTTTATACACATGCACTCTTTTAATTTCTCTCACCTATATATATATATATGTTTATATGCACCCAGCTATATATAGGTTAGATCAATGTCAAAATTTTAGAGAAAGAAAAGGGTATTTATAGAAGAAGAAGCGGATCGATAAATTAATTCAGAATGTCAAAATTTTGACTATAGGACTATCTACACAAGTCATATTAAAGTATTTAATTGATTTTTGATGGCTTTCTATTCTAATTTGTATTCTATATATGTAAACTAGTAACATATATATATATAGCTCTGCTTTCTCCAACGAATTGAAGGGAGCGAATTAAGAACGAACCGACTATAGCGATATTTTTACATGCTATAAGCGTAAAAACCGATTTTCTATCTTTATAGAGGCGAAAAAACCGCCGCTATCGCCTCTTAGGTTTATTCTTGATTCATTAGCTTCCCATTGAAAAAAACGGACTATATATATATATATAATTTGTTTAATTTACTAATCCCTTGTCTTCCTGCGGCGTTTTATTTTTTATTTTTTTATTTTTCTAACCCCTTGTCTTCCTGCGGCTCAAAGTGAATACACATTCTTCCCTTCCTGGTAGAATTTAGGCCGCGTCCCCACGAATTTTCATAATTGACCAAATTTCGAATATTTTCTTTTCTGGATAAATTATTGCTACGTGCACCAAACTTTATTTTAAAAAATTTGGAATCGTTAGTATTTTAAGATTATGATCAATTATAATAATATCGTCTTGAAGTAAATTTTAATGACTCATTTATTCAGAACATCAAAATTTTTAAAAGTTAACGCTTCCACACCTTTTTTATTAGCGTTTTAAAAAAATTTATATAAAAATTAAAACATGTAATTGATGTTTTATTTGATTAATTAAATTAGATATAAATCTTAATACTATTCTTTTAAAAATTATTGAAAAATAAAAAAAAAATAAATCAATATATTTAATATAAAATTAATATGGTAGACTAAATCATTAATTAATATTCCCTTGAAATATACAAACCATATATAAAAAATCACTCTTTAAAAAGAGAGAAAAAAGAAAAGAGGAAGTATATAGATTGTGCGTGTGTTTGACTTTCAAAATGGAGTGAGTATGGAGTAAATCTATGTGCACAAATTATGAAATAATTGTGTAAAAATAGAAAGAAAAAAAAAATAGTATGTGGGTCATGTCATTTAAATTATTGATAAGAGTTTTATTACTCCCTTCGTTCTTTGTTATCTTTCTTTTGGAGTGTGAAATTTATTTTATTTTATTTATAGATTTTAAGAAATTATTTGTGAATTAATTTTTTATAGGGTTAAATACACTTTTGTTACATCAAGTACTATCAAATTCTTAATTCAGCCCCCAAAATATTTGGACTTACAATTTACTACATAAAGTACCTAATTTATAAAATGTAGCTCCCAAATTCAGGTTTAAATTGCCGGCCAACTAGGAATTGTATGTGGTTTGACCGTATACAATCAATTTGACTTTAGAAAATATAACAACCTTTGTTTCCCACCCTAATTGGTTTCCCCTTTCCCTCCATATTGTCAATAAATAGAATAGGAGAGAAGAAGAACAACAAAGAAGAAGACCAGAGCAAGGAGAGCAGAAGAGCAACAAAGAAGAAAACGAAAGCAAGGAGAGAAGAAGAGCAGCAAAGAAGAAACTAACTAATGGCTAACATGCTTTGTCAATGTGGTTTAAATTTCGGCTGCACTTAGGACTATCAATTTTGACCTAAATCGTGGGAGAAGGTTCTTTACTTGCCAATTCACTGGCCTTAGCTAAATTTTTTGCTGCAACGAAATAAGGCTTGTAATTTTTCTATCAAAGCTTCATGTTTTTCCCGTTTATAGAATGAGTGGATTTTTTCGTTGGATTGAACATTCCCCAGTTGAAGGTGGATTGTTGGCAAGATGCACAAAAATAGAAAAGAAAATTAAAAAGATAAACAATGCAAGAAATGTAATGGTAATTTATGAAATGAGAAATGTAATGACAATTTATGAAATGAGAGTTGTAATGGATGTTAAGCAGAAGTATGCATGTAATGAACATTTTGTTTTCCAATATATATACTGTTAGAATTGTATTTTCGTAGAGTCAAGATTGTTGTTGAAGGCATGTGTGGGTGATCACTTGTCTTAAGTTTTTTATCGCCTCACCACTATCGGTTTCTTAAGAGATTCTGAGACGATATCGCCAAGGATATATATCGGCGTTTGATGAATTATCTGTGATAGCAATTCGAGAAAATTCCAATAGAAACACTACTTTGTAGTAGTTGTTTGTTTGTAAAAATATTGGAGAAGATAGAAAAATATATGTGCAAAATCTTATATGTAAAACTTATGTATATATATCAACATATATACATACATATATATATATATATATATACATATATGTAAGTTACATAATATACTATTTAATTCTATATTTAACCATACTTATTTATACTAAATATGTAAGTTACATACTAGTTAGTATTAATGTAGTGGTTAATTAGAATTTAAATAGCACTCAATATTTTCTTTTGTCCCAAAAAATAAAATAAAATAGACTTCTATTAAATGGAACTAAGGAAAAATAGTTTTTATCAAATAATTTTGCACCTTATTAAATGTCTCACTATAGACACTAATCAAATGATTTCTACACAAATCAAATAAAATTCTCTTTTATTCTCAACGTTGAGGACATTAATTTACACCTTTTTTACACTTACTTAAATTATGTCCACAGATGAGTTTTATCAAACTCAAATATGACATATTATAAGTCACAAAAGTACAAAATAAGGTGCAATATATAACAATCCCCCACTTATTTGGAAAAACTATTTTTTATCCAAACAATTTCCTATCATACAACTCTAAGGCACGTGTGCATAAAAGAGGGTGTGACAAACATTGAACCTTCCCTTAGTGTAAACAACTCAAAGTCACATCGAAGTTGAAGGTGTCCGTAGATTGAACCTCTACTTCTATATGATATGACCGAAATTGTCACACACACAAAATCCTACTACCACGGTGAGTATTCTCAATTGCTTTGCGCTAATATGGCCATGCGCAATACCCTGTTTCATGAACCTCTAAGAGAGTAAACCACAACCCTCTATAAGAAGCGGCTGTACTTCTAGTTCATATAGGCAAAGTGTTTCACATGTGTTTCTATTGCTAAGAACACAACAACTTTGTTAAAAGTATAACTCAGCCTCGGTCGTGCAACAGACGTTACTATCTTAAACTACATATGGAACCACATCGATAGTAGCACAGTCAGTAACTGTGACTTATTTTTTCCATTGAACCTATAAACTAGGGGTAACCTAGGAATGGGTTGGGTTCCCATCACCCCTGACTCAAAGTGGTTTAAGTTCCATATCACAAGTAGTTAAAGGGGTAACCTAGTCATATAATTCTGACTAGCATATGCTGAAGTAGGAAGAATAATGATATGTGATTATGGCATATTTGGAAGTTGGCCGATTAGTCCGGCGTGGACTTGTAGAATCCTGATGACATGGGAAACAATACTCCCTCTGTCCAGCAAAGGCGGGTATAGTTTAAATTTTGAAGACTAATTTTAAAATCAAAATTTATCCTATTTTTTTAAATATAGGTAAAGAAAGAAATTATGATACATTTAATTTACTATAACATCCAATTTTTTAGAAATTAAAATATAAATAAATTTGTTTAATTATTAATTTTAAAATTAATTAACGTGACCAAAAAAATCAAACTAAATCAGTATTTAGTGGACAAAAGGGGTTCTACCTACATGCTTTAACTCGTGGACTACACTCCATTCTAGAATTTTTTCCATCCTATGTAATCAAACCCTTGCATGCACCTCAATACACATTATATATATATATATATATATATATCAATTAGCAAAGGGGATGACATTTTTAGCGCAACATACAACATTACACTTATATAAAGGGATGGACCAGGATCCTCTCCACGAAGAGTCTTTATTCTTTATATATTTTTCATCATCATCTCTTTCTTCCATCATCGTCATGTTATCACATTCTAACACATTTCAAATATGAACCATGAAATGGAGACTCTCCATTGTATTAAAAATGTGAGACAATTAAAGTTGTTCAAGGGCCTGCAGGGGCCCCAAGCTACCCTATGTTTTTAGAAAAAATTTTATCCAATAAAATTCTATATTTTTTCTCTACACCCAAGATTTAGGGTAAAAATTTACAACATATAGAATATTAATATTTAAAAATATTTATTAATAGAATTACGTGCTCACCACTTTAGTATATTACATTATATTCGGACTCTCCCCAGAAAAAGTTGATATATATTTTCTAACATTTAAAATTGTATTTATTGTATTAGAAATATTATTTTCCTTAAAAAATATGCATGTATAATGCAAATAAATGCATATAGCGTAAAATATTATTGTGGTATTAATTATCTGAGGACTATCCGGACACGTATAGCTAGAATGTGACACATATAGTTTGGCCGATTCAAACTGATTCTAATTGGTTGGATCCGATTATGCAGTTGTAGTGTCTGCGTATAAAGTATATAATGCAGATGTCTACATGGGATAATTATTACTAATATATATATATATATATATATATATATCTCTATTTGATATGTATTATCTGATGAAATTACTGACAACCCGGATTTTTTAATTTATATAATGACCAGAATCGTCATTATAGCTATAATAAAGCTATAACGACGGGTGAAACCAAACCATCGCTATATTAAAAAACTGTCATTATAAATGGCCAGATTACTTCTGTATTTGTACATATTTTTTTCATATATATATATATATATATAAACACTTGTTAATGTTGGTTACCTTCTTTAGTCCAACAAGCATGGTGGCATCCACAACTTCATCTCCTACCACTTCTTTGATCTCTCCTCTTAGCTGATTTTGCCACCCCGGATGCATGGCCAATAGATGCAACGTCCACGTCAGCGTCAGCGCAGTCGTCTCGTGCCCTCCGAAAAAGAATGTTTTGCACTCATCCACAAGCTCCCTTGTTGTTAGGGAATTCTCTAGGCGCCCATCTACACAATTATCCGCTAGCATTAGGCCGAGCAAGTTCTTCTCAGTATCACCCTTGCCATTATTGTTTGCTTTCATTCGATCATTTATTATCGATGAAAAGAGGACATCAATTTCGTTTCCGAGCCTTTTAGCTTTGAGGTATTGTTTAAGGCACATGAACTTGCTAAATGGTACCCCTACATAACGGTTGGAGTTAAATAGTGTGAGTTGCATGGCTTTTAGTTTCTCGAACACCCTTTTCCCATTTTCGTAGCTCATGCCGAAGCTTGTTTTTGCTATGATCTCTCCTGCCGTCGATATGATTTCTCTCTCCACGTCCATTTCTGTCTGGCCAGAGTTTATGTGGGAGGACCACCGGTCTAGCATATTACAAGTTGAATCCACCATTAAGCCTCCCATAGCCTATAACATGTAGTATACAACTACACAATATTAATGAAGGTTGAATTTTATTATATATATATATATATGTGTGTGTGTGTGTGTGTGTGTGTGTGTGTGTGTGTATTTGATAAAAGGTGGATCATAATTGGAAGGATGCTGATATAGATAGCTGCACATGATACATTACTGGATTGTACAACATAATTAATGCATGCTTGGATATACAATTAACTAATGCATGTTTGGATGTGTAATTATAGCTTTAGGTGTGCATATATATATATATATTGGTAGCTAGCATACTAATAGTAATGAATAATGTTATTAAAAGTAGTAAAATTAATGATGGAAAATTAGGAGACCTTGAGATTGGCAGGAGAGAATGCAGGAGTAATAACGTGCCTATGACGAACCCAATCATCACCTTCAACCATAACAAGGCCTTTACCAAACATGGGTTTTCTATCGTTTCTGAAAACACTGGGCTTTCCCCAACTTTTTCCCAAAACACCGGAAGACATTCGCTTTAGAAACTCTGGATCCGCAATATACAGAAATGGCTCTGTCCCCAGCCAGTAGATGAACACTTTCCCTGCAACCAAAACAACTAATTTATTACTAGTAATATTCACCCATGCATCAAAATAATAAACTTTAGACGAGCACTACTTTCATGTGAGTTATACTCCCTCCATCCCTTAATAGTAGTATAAAGTTTTTTAGAGTTATGCACAAGTATTAAAAAAATGATTGTATAGCATTAAATATAATATTAAATGTCTATATTGTCCTTGTATTGGATTGTTATTTATTGGGCAAAAACGGTGAGTAAATCAATGTTATATTTAATACTTTGAGTAATAATGAAAACTAAGCAATTAATACTTATTTGAAATTCTAAAACTTCATATATTAAGGGACAAAAAAACTTCTCCTTGTATTAAGGGACGAAGGGAGTAAAATATAGTATTTTGTTTGAATGTTGAGACAAAAGCTTAAAGGACACATTATATATATATATATATATATATATATATATATATATATCGAACTAAACAAGTTTGCAAATGAATGAAATGCCAGAAATCAACACCTAACTTAGTTTCTTACCGTGAGATTTCTGCCATTGAGCAAAGTAGGGGAAAACGATGGAATGAATATCATGGGTGAAGATGCTTAATGACGACGACAAATCGCTCTTCATCTTCTCCGTCTTTGATCTCATCATCATTTCACTAATATTTCCTACAGGAAAACTTGGAGATGGACCATTTAGTCCATTCTTCCTAAGCTTCCGGTAGGCGAGGTTAGGCAAAATACAGCAGCTGTATACCAATCTAACCAATATAAAAAAAAGAAATACAACCATAGCTAAACCAACATCTTTCAAAAGCCCAGGAAATCCCATCCCTTTCTCAGTTTTTATACACTTTTAATTTCTCTCTTGTAAAATATGCACCTCCTTCCTTGCTGAAATACTCTCTCTCTCTCTAAATCTGCAATTGAATGTTGATGCTACGAAATTTCTCTCTTCTAAAATATGCACCTCCTTTAAATACTCTCTCTAAATCAACAATTGAATGCTTGAGGAAAATGTCAATGCCTTACGTAATGAGGAATGAATTTGTGAATTTAAACATTTACATTTAATGGCCTTTATTTGTATTTATTAAATATAATTTTACTACTCGGTATTGATAATACCAAAATAATATTTAATGACACTTTTATTATTCTCAAAATAATAAGTATAATTTAAAGTCTTAATTCTTGGTAAAATAATTATTAAAATATATATTTGTTATCACAACATCAAGAACTTTGTTATAACTACATTTTAAATTTTAAATGATACTCATTACTATGGTATTATTAATTACTTTTTTTTCTTAGAGGGTGAAGTTTATTTTTTTATCCATAACTTTTTATTTAAAAGAAAATAATAATAATTTAGTTTTTCATATTATTTTTAAATTAAATAATAATTTATTTATGTTTATTTTTCAATGGAATTTTAAAAAAATAATATTGAATATTTATATTATTTTGATCAATTAAATTGAGGGGGAGTTCTATATGCCTTAGCCTGTCCCTCGTTCCTTGCTTCTCCCCTCATCTATTCCATTCCACGTGCTTCTTGCCATGCTCTCCAGCTGCATCATTGTGTGTCTTTCTGCCGACTCAGCTCCTTTACATGATGCAAGCCACATTTGTTCCATTATCAATTAATTGCAATTTTTTTTTATTCCTATCCGCATATGGATGATTTGCTCTCTTGAAAATTTCTTAAAACAATACTCCCTCGGCTTTAAAATGGGTTTTGGGACAATGGTTATTTGGACCTAGATTGTATGATGAGTTAAGGTCTATGTGAAGTTATTTTAACTTATATAGGATTCTGTTTGGATAGCGGAGAAATTTAAGAAATAAAGAATTCTTAATTATATTTAGTTTCTAAATTCAGAAGGAGCTGTTATGATTTGATCCAACTTCCTTCTTTTTAAGAGATCTTGTATAATCTCATTAAGGAATTATACCTAATGAGAAATTCTATTCTAATACGGGGAAGGACTCTAGGGAGGTGGTGAGATCATTATAAATACAAGGTTTTACTCTGATTTTAAGTTACACACAAACATTATTATTATTTTCCAGCATTAGAGTTTTAAGCCTCCATTATTAACCTTATTCCCTGGTGGCCCAAGCCGTCAAGCTTTTGGTGTTTACCCTTTTCTGTGCAGGATTGGACGTGCTTTGTTGATTGGAGCGCGTTGACGGATCTTGGCGTTAACATTGGCAGAAGAAAGAGGGCTTTCTAGTGTTGTTGTTTTCAATCATATCAGTAGTTTGTGGGTGTCACCATGGTGAATAGTAGAACAGTTTATGGCATAGGGAGATCCATGGTGGACGGCTCAGCCCAGCCTAAAGGTTCGGTTAAGAACAAATTGGGCCCGTCTGAAAGCATTTAGGATAGGCTCGGGCCCAACAATCTCTCAGTTGGACAGGGGGTAATGACAAGGCAAAGGGCCCTCGACGAAGATTATTCTCAATTGCATGCCAGTTGAAATGCCGGTCATGGGGCTCGTGTCGAGGATGCACCGTCCCGAACACGATCCCACGACGTCGGCCATGATGAAAGGAGGCGAATTTTATCTAAAAAGTCTCAGGAGACAGATAACGCCTTGAAATCCCTGCTCTTGCAGCTTCAGGAGATTGACCAACAGATGGCATTGTTGATCGAGGGAAACAAGGAAGGTGCCTTCAGCCATAGCCAAAGGCGGGGGCGTCACTAGAAGTTCAGTCCAGGACACATCATTCGGACGATTCTAGACGAACCGAGAGCAGGCTTCGGAGCCTCTCGGGACAGAAGTAGATCGGGAGAGAGGTCACCCGGGAACCAGTCCAGGACACATCGTCCAGATGGCTCTCGGCACCCTAGGAGTAGGCGCCGAAGTCGCTTCTGAGCAGCAAGTTCAGAGGGGAGAGGTCGGTCGAATTAATTGCCGACGACGAGATCTATCTCCCGTTGGAAGAAGACAGGTCAGAAAAGATCCTTCCCCCCAAAGAAGTGTGACTGAGGAGTTAGCAAGGAATGGTCAAATTGGAAAAACGGTTGGCCGAGCAGAATCAGGATGTGAGAACTCCGGTTAAATCATCGTCACCGTTCTCCCTAGAGATTGTGCAGGAGAAGGCAGATCCGAATAAGAAACCCTCTCATATGGAAAGTTATGACGATACGAAGGATTCTTATGAGAACAGCCAGACCTATGATCGGCTGATGGACTACTATGACTATTCGGATGCTGCTAAATATTAGATGTTTATGACGAACTTGAGGAAAGATGCTCAGTAGTGGATGATGACATTGGGCCCAAATTTAATCTCAACTTGGATGAGACTTTGTGATAAGTTCCATGCTTGGTTCGGCAGTAACAATGGAAGATGGAAGCCGACCAGTTCGTTGTCCCAGATCAGGTAGCATTCAACTGAAACATTGGGTCAGTATAAGAAGCGGTTCTGAGAAGTAGTAGGTCAGGTCTCGAATTTGAACGACCTTCAGGCAGTGGGACTCATTCAGAATGGCTTGGACCTGGTGAAGTCCAAGAAGTTGGTAAAAGAATTTGATGTTCAATCACCCAAAGAGCTTGGCTGAAGCCTTCGACAAAGCTGAGTATCCTGGTAGAAGAGGCTATGGACAGTTTGAAACTGAACCCATCAGAAAAGCCAAAGGATAAGGATAGCGAAAACAACAATAATGAAAGTCAGATGGTTATCAGAAGAAGTATGGCAACAACAATGGTGGGTCGGGTGGACGATGTTCGGCTTTCCCAAATCAAAGGGACAACAAAGTTTATACTAAGCTGAACACTGATCGGGCTACTATACTGGAACATATAAAGGATAAACCGTACTTCGAACGAGCTAAAGAAAACATCAAATTTAGTAGAGTGAATATGAACAAATACTATGATTATCATGGATGTGTTGGGCATTTTACAGAAACTTGATGGGGTCTGATGGACCTGATCCAGAAGAATGTTCAGAATGGAGCTTTGGTTCAGTATGTAGCAGGATGAAACACAACAGGCGAACAACACCCCGACATCGAATTCAACCACCCAGCCCCAACAACAGGATCAGACCCAGGCTGTAAGACCCCAACTTTTATGAATAAAGATTAATTTCTCTCGAAATATATTTTTTAATATTATGGTGTGGATATGATATAATGTTATAGTTGTGGGTAATATTTACAAAATTTGCAAAGTAAGCAAGTGGTTATATAATATTCGATTGGTCGGGGAATATTCGTTTTAACAGGGAATATTTGTACGACGACACAATCATTGGTGGCATGGACCCCACAATAGAAGTATTGTCGTAGTAAGAAAACGACAGAATTATCTTTTATGAAAAATAGCAGCGGAAGTGTTACCGTTAAAACTGTTGAACTACCCAGTAGTAAAAGTACGATGTCTGGCGTGGTTGCATAGTAAACACACGGTATTGGTTATTGATGCTTACGTGAGAAGTCACTTTCGGTTATACTCAATTATTGCTATAGTAATTCATTGCATCATATCTCTCATATTATTGATTCGATTATTGTCATAAATATCATCTGCATAATATGATATATTATTAAATCAATAATTGAGGCGACAAAGTTGTTCATATTATTAAATTGCAATATTTACAATGTCAGAAGTTACATCGATGAGAGGTTTGATCACCTAATTGCGCGCCAATAGGGAGAAATCCTTATTGGAAAGCCCCCTCTTTCCTGGGAACGACCTAGTTCTTAAATATTGTGAGTTATAATATTAATAATGAATAAGTTCGTGTTGATTATAGATGAATTTGATAGTTCCATTGTGTTGAAATTATTTGTGTTAGTGGAAATCGACTTTTATTTCGATAATAATTGATGTCTGGAGGATATATTGTTCAATCGGGTATTCGGGACACTTTTTGTGTCGGAGTACTATTCACGAGTTACTATTCACAGGTTACTATTCACCCAATTACTATTCACTCTAGTATTATTCACTCGGATATTTGGGATACTTTTCGTGTTGGGGTACTATTCATGGGGTTACTATTCCTAAAGTACTATTCACGGGGTACTATTCACCCGAAAAATATATTTCTTTTCGGTCCAAATCATTTTTGGGTATAATATTATTCCATGAGGAGATGTTAATTTTTGAATCAGTTGGTTGAAATTATAATAATAAATCAATATGGATCGTTGATTTAAAGTTTTAATAGTAACTTGTCCCTTCGGTTTTCCAAGAGTTATTTGTCTCTTGATTGTTTGAGAGTTAATTGCTCTTCATGCAAAAATAGTAGTTGTCTCTTGATATTACCAAGAGTCATTTTGGCCCTTCGTTAAGACCAAGAGCCACTTTCAGTTCTTCTATAAATAGAAGCTCATTCCTTCATTATTTCTTACAAATTCACTGAATCTCTAGAGAGAGAAACTAAAGAGAGAAAGAAAAAAGTATTCTGCTACTTCACTTTTCCAATATCCAGTTTTTCTAAAGGTAAGGGGTATTATTCTTTCGTATTCATGAAGAGAATTATTTTCTTTCAATACTCGTAAGAGTTGTTATTCCATTCTTTAATATTATATTGGAATAACCTATTTATGCACAATCTATGCATCGTGATGAAATTCTTACATTATTCCATTCTTTATTATTATGTTAGAATAACTTTGTTTATCAAAGTACCGCATACATGGTGAAATTCTTCTATTATTCCGTTCTTTATTATTACGCGGAATATATCTCGCATCATGCGTGCTGTGGGACTTGGTTCCATTATTTATTATACGCCGGAATATCCTATCATGCGCTTACGCGTTGGACTGGTTCCATTATTTATTAATCTATCGGAATATCACATGCGTGAATTTACGCATGACTGGTTCCATTATTTATTATTACATTGGGAATAAACTCGTATGCATGCGATCTATCGCACGCATGGTGAATCCTTACATTATTCCATTCTTTATTATTACATTGGAATAACACATACATGTGGATTACCACATGCGTGGTGAATGATCCTATGTATTCATTCCTTATTAAATTATGGAAATGATCTGTATACGTGGATTACCACATGGCGGGTGAAAATCCATTTGTAGTTTCATACATTTTGTTATACTCAGTTGGTTAAAGTTTTGGCTTCTATACTCCATTAAATTAGTAGAATATCCTGGATATTTGCGCTTCATCCAGTATCTTTTCATGAAAATATTCTTCTGAGCATTCTTGAATTTTACTCCACAAAGCAGTATCATGTTGACAATTTGGATGTTATTGAGTTCTGAATAAATTAATTCTTAAACATGTTTTATTGAATTATTATGTCATTGTCATCATCCTCATGCTTATATTGTAATGAAAGTCATCTTTGGCTTACGTGCATAGATGGACTTAGTATGATTATGACCAGGGATCATTCGGTATAATCATGACCTATAATGTTATAAATGATATCGTAAAAGTCCTCAGTGGGCTGTAATGCATTGATGGACAGTTTTATGTATGACCAGGGATTGTTCGGTATAGTCATGACCATTGATGATGTAATGAATATCCTTGGCCCGTAGTACAGGGATGATTAGATGATGTGTTTTATTTATTAAGCTGAGTCTCAGCGATAAAAATTAATGAAAACTTTTTATACCATAGAAGATAGTAAATTTTATTCTCTACTTGACTCTTCTAATGGATTGCTTGTTCCACTGCAGTTAAACTTGATGTCTATTGTATTTTATCAGTTTAACATTGTTGAAGACTATTGATAATTTATTCTGCATTATCTTAGTCATAATATTTCTTACTGGGCTAGTTGAGCTCACCCTTTCTTTCACTGTTCTCTTCAGGAAATGAGAATATAGTTGGGACGAGTCGAGGAAAGGAGTGACGGTCCAGATGATAGCATTAGTAGTCCTCACTATTCTGTTAAATAGTGTGACAATAAATATAACGAGGACTCCTTTGAGTGTGGATATTGTCTAGATGACAATATTCCTATTAAAACTCTCAGTTTATGTATTATCGTATATTACATGACGGTCGTATAATTAAGTTTGTATTTGTATTCTGTACCATGTATTTGGCGACTAATGATGGGTGAGGTATACCTATTTTGGGGGCGTCACAGTTGGTATAAAAGCTTAGGGATATGATCCCTGGCTGAGATGTGAGACAAGAACTAGGAGGGGAGAGACGGGGAATTCCATCGCTAGTATGACCTACCTAAGTATATTTGGTATTTTATTGATTGGTCAGAGTATAGGGATAATATGTGATATGTTAATTAACCATTGTTTTGTTGCAGTATTTGAAAATGGCTTCCGAAAATGTTGAGATAAGCAATGAAACACGTGAGACCGTTGAGTCACCAACGATCAATGCTCAGGGTAATATGTAATAGGAAGACAGTAATCCTCATGAAAACAATAACACCGATGAAATGGTGAACGATGGGATGGTTAGAGATTTATGCAATTCATGCAACATCAGGCAAAAACGGCTCCTGTCCAAAATGCAGGTGGAAACACTGACAACTCTCGGACGGTCAACGCTAAGCAGTTCAAGGAGCTGGGACCACCTGAGTTTTTTGGAGAGCCAAAACCACTTAAGGCGGAGACATGGATAAAGTAGATCAACAAGATATTTGATGTCTTGGGATGCTCCGAGGAGCAAAAGGTTCCCTTTGCCACCTTCATGTTGCGTGCATACTGGTGGGAATCTGTAAAGCGTACTCAACTTGTTGAACTGAAGATGTCTTGGGAGAAGTTCCAAGAGCTATTCAACGACAAGTACTTTCCTGAAAGTATTCGTCATATGAAGGAGGTAGAGTTCATCAAGCTTGAGCAAAAAATATGGTAGCGCAGTACGAAGCTATGTTTGTCGAATTGTCTCGGTTTACGTCCCACTTAGTTGATAATGAAGAAAGAATGACGCGGATGTTTCTAAGAGGTTTGAAACCCGAGATACGTCAATACCTTATCTCTCATAAACTGTGTTTGTATTCAGATGTTGTGAATAGGGCTCAGTTATTGGAGCGCGATAATGAGTCAACCCAACCAAGAGAGAGCAACCGGCAAGTCGATAATACCAGTGGTAGCAGTCATCGAAGCGGTGACAACAAACGTGGAGGGATTCTACATGCCAGAAATGATAACCACTTCGGTGGTAATTATGGCCAAGATAATAGGAGTGGAAAGTTCAAGAAGAGAAGGTTCAGTAAATATGGAAAGATGTCAAAGACCAAAGACCCGTTGTTAAGGAAGGAGAAGAATGGCCGGTCGTATGTTACAAATGTGGAGGGGAAGGACACATAAGTCCAAACTGCATGATGCAGTCCAAAATATGTTATAATTGTGGAAAAGAAGGCCACCTAGCCCGATTTTATCGTGCACCAAAGTCAAGTCCAGTTGGAATGGAGGCATCAAAGGTGTCCCCAGATAAGACATAAAACCAGTAGTTCAAAGGAGAAGCGTTTTTTCGTAACCTCCCAAAAGTGAGGAATCCGAACGAGGTGATCTGGGTAAGTTAACCATAAACTCTAGCGAAGTTTATACTTTATTTGATACCGGTTCTACCCATTCCTTTATTTCTCCTACTTGCGCTCAACGTTTAAATTTGACTCCGGAGAAATTAGACTTTGATTTATCTGTTGAAACTCCGTTGGGAGAAACCTTCAATACATCCACGGTTTAAAAGTCCTGTTTGATTCAAATCGGTAACCACACGTTACCTGTCGATCTTATTTCTTTGAAAATACTTGCATTTGATGTGATTTTAGGGATTGATTGGTTAACTACTCATCATGCTAAAATCGATTGTTTTCGTAAGGTTGTTAGCTTTCATATTCCTAACCAACCTATTATACGAATTCAAGCAGCCAAACCACTAAAATCAATCACTGTCATATCAAGCCATAAAGCTATTCATTTATTGAAAAACAGATGTCAAGCTTTCTTAGCCCATGTCACGGATTTGAATAAAAATACGTCAGATTTGAATGATATTTTTATTGTTAATAATTTTTCTAACGTATTCACTGAAGAACTTACGGCCTACCCAGGCGTGAAATTGAAATTTGTATCGACCTTGAATCCGGTACAAAACCCATTTCCAAAGCCCCATATCGAATGGCTCCTATTGAACTTCAGGAGTTAAAAACCCAACTACAGGAATTTTTAGACATAGGTTTCATTCGTCCTAGTAAATCTCCTTGGGGTACTCCTGTTCTATTCGTGAAGAAGAAAGATGGAAGTATGCAACTTTGTATTGATTATCGGGAGTTGAATCTTGTCACCATCAAAAATAGGTACCCGTTACCTCGTATTGATGATCTGTTTGACCAGTTGCAAGGCGCCAAATTCTTTTCAAAGATCGATCTTCGTTCTGGATATCATCAATTGGAGATTAAAACTGATGATATTCCAAAGATTTCTTTTAGAACTCGGTATGGGCATTATGAATTCCTAGTCATGTCTTTTGGATTGACTAATGCTCCTGTTACCTTCACGGACATGATGAACCAAGTATTCAAGGAATATTTGGATTACTTTGTGGTCGTCTTTATTGATGACATCCTCATATGCTCCAAAACCCGTGAAGACCATAAGCAACACTTGAGGCTGATTGTAAGACCCCAACTTATTATAAATAAAATTGAATTTTCTCTATTTATTATTCTAAATTAATAAGGTGTTGATTTGATATAATACTTTGGTTATGGGTGAAATGTGCAAATTTTACAAAATAAGCAAGTGGTTATAAAATATTCATTTTTGTCAGGGAATATTCTTTTGGTCGTGGAATATTCTTTTTGTCGGGGAATATTCGTACGATGGCGCAGCCATTCGTGGGGCTCATAACAGAATAACTATCGGATGAAGAAAATGATAAAGTATGAGTTTTTATAAATAACGACGTAGTTATTACTGATTATTAATCGTTAGAATACACGGTGGTTAAAATACGATGTCTGGCGTGGTTCGCGATAAAGCTTACGGTACCAGACATGCAGTATTATTGAATTATTGATTCGTATGTAAGAATGCACTACTCAATAATTGTTACAGTAGTTACTATTCAATATTTTATTTTATTGATTCAATAATTGTTGAGTTGATATTTAATATTATTGTTCATTCAATAATTGTCACTGCACAGTGTTTCCCATTATCAGATCAATAATTCATATTATTTGAGTAATATTATTAGATAAGCATTATTGACAATGTCTAGAAAGTTCGGTCAAGGAGAGATTTGGTCACCTAATTGCGCGCCGGTAAGGAGAAATCCTTATTGGAAAGCCCCCTCTTTCCTAGGAACGACCTGGTTGTCATAATTGTGATTCTGTAATATTATTTGTGAATAATTAATTATTGATTTATATGATAAAAAAATATTTATTTGATGTGGATATAAATGATGGATTTATTTATGTGGTTATAAATGAAGGAATTAATGCTGAGGTGTTTTATCAGTATTTTGTCAAAATGGAGGAATTAAAAATCATCAATTTGTAGATTTCGGATATTTTCGGTTTGGAATTTGGAAAAACTCAAAGCTACAAAGTTGTATAGAATTCGATTTCGTGTGGAATGGACATAAAATTTATATTTTTTTTGATAAACGGGCTATTTTCTATGAATTGTTGAAGTTTCGGAAAATAAAATAATTTTATTAAAATTATGGGTGGGACCCACTTTTGTTTTACAACATGTGAATTTGCTAATTTAGTTCAAAGATGGGTGGCCTTGATTTTCAACAAAGTGTGGGTAGAATGAAAGAAATAAAATAATAATATTTTATTATTTAGTATCTATGACGATTTAAGCATTTTCCTATAAATAGACGCTTAGGTTAGAATTGAAAATCATACCGTAAACAAGTTTTTTTCTCTCTAGATTATCGAGCGTATTTTTTTTGTGAGTATTTTGATACTTTGAGAGTTCTTTGTTCATTGGTACAAGTTTCCTTGACCTTCTATCAGATATTAGATCGAGAATGCAGATTATTTTGAGGTAAGGGATGTTATTTTCTTCTTAAATGATATTATTTTCTTCAATATCATTATACCAAAATATTGGTGAACTTTTTAATCAAATTTGGAATTTTTTTGTAGGGGTTACTATTCACGTATACGGCACTATTCACGAATACGACACTATTCACCGGAAAATAAAAATTTCCTTTTTGTCCAAGATGTCTATTTTGACTACTATCTTTGATTGTATCCATGTTTTGATCGTTATTTTTGAATTCTGCTTCACAATTGGTTATTATGAAGTATTATTGATCTTGGATAAAGCATTATACTGAATCTCTAATATTTGTCCTTACGTCTTCTTGGATTCGTTTTCTTTAAAATATTTTCATCATCCTCGGTCTTAAATGATGATATTATCGTATATCTTTGGGCTGTAGTGCAAAAGATGAATGATTAATCGATGAATATCTTTGGCCCGTAGTGCAAAGATGAACAGGTGTTGAGATGAACATAACCGACTGGTGATATAAATGAATATCTTTGGCCTGTAGTGCAAAGATGAATATTTGATTAAAGATGTATATTGATTGATGTTATAGGGATAAAATATTGATGATGAACTTTTAAATCTTAGAAGATAGTAGAATTCATTATGTAAGTGACTCTTCTAATGGATTGTTGTTTCTGCTGCATTTGTTGATCTAAAACTTGTTGTCTATTATGTTCTATTAGATTTTTCCCTGTTGAAGACTAATGATAATTTGTTGTATATTATCTTAGTCATAATATTCTTTACTGGGCTAGTTGAGCTCACCCTTTTCCTTTTTATTCCATTTTTCTTCTCAGGAGGTGATAACATAGCAGGATCTAGTCGGGGTAAGGAGTGATGGTTCTAGAAAGATGTTTTAGCAGTCCTTACTATTTCTGTAAAATAGTGTTTGAATAATTGTAATGAGGACTTATTTGAGTGTGGATATTTTCTAGAAGACAATATTTGTATTTAAACTCACAGTATGTGTTGTTGTATTTTGCACGACAATTATATTATTGAAGTTGTAGTTTGCTTTCTGTACCATGTATTTGGCGACTTAGAATGGGTGTTGTATACCTATTTTGGGGGCGTCACAGTTGGTATCAAAGCTTAGGGATATGGTCTCTGGCGGAGATCGGGGAATAGAACTAGGAGGAGAGATGAGTAAATCCTTCGCTAGTTAGTGTGTCCTATCTAAGCTTATTTGTTGGTGGTCGTAATATAGGGATATTATGTGATATGTTAATTTATTTAATTAGCCCTTATTTTATGGCAGTATTTAAGAATGGTTGCTGAGAACGTTAACAATGGAGTGTATGAGACTGTAGAACATCCTTTAGTCACAAACCAGGAGAACGTGCAACAGAAAGGCAATATTCCTCCTGTAAACAACAGTACCGAGAAAATGATGAATGATGGAATGTTTAAGATCTTTTTGCAGTTCATACAAAATCTGACGAGGGAGACTCGTGTATAAAATACAGGTAGAAATGATGGCAACGCTATGATACATCCTGATGCAGCGATTCAAGGAGTTGGGACCACCAGATTTTTGGGGAAAGCCAATCCGATTAAAAGCGAAACATGGGTCAAGTAAATCACCAAGATATTCGATGTCTTGGGATACACGGAGGAACAGAAGGTTCAATTCGCCACCTTTATATTCCGTGATGAAGCAGATTCTTGGTGGGAATCATGTGAAGCGCATCACCAAATGCACTCAACATGTCTTGGGTAAGATTTCTGAAACTTTTCAATGACAAGTACTTTCCTGAAAGTATTCATCATATGAAGGAGGTAGAGTTTATTAGGCTATGCAATGAGAACAACATAGCCGGTGTCTCGATGCGAAGCGAAGTTAGCGGAGTTATCCAGGTTTGCACCTCATTTGGTAGAAAATGAGGAACGTATGACACGGATGTTTCTGAGAGGCCTAAAACCCAATATTCGTCAATACCTTATCTCTCATAAATTTTCTATGTATTAAGATGTTGTCAACAGGGCTCAATTATTAGAGAAAGATAATGAGTATACTCAACCGAGGGACCACAACTATGGTCATACCGGTGACAGCAGTCATCAGAACGATGATAACCAGCGAGGAGGGAAAAATATGGACAAAGGCGATAACCACTCGGGTGGTAATCGTGGCCATGATAATAGGAGAGGTGAGTCAAGTGGAAATTTCAGAAAGAGGAGATTCAACAATGACGGGAAGACATCAGCAGCAGTACCAACACCAACAACAAATTCTAGGGGAGGAGAACGACCGCCAGTTAGATGTTACAAATGCGGGAAAGAGGGACATATCAGCCCAAACTGCCCACAACAATCCAAGGTATATTATAATTATGGAAAGGAAGGACATATCGCTCGAGATTGTACTATAGCAAAACCAAGTTCAGCAGGGATGGTGACTCCAAAGGCTGTCCCGGATAAGTCAAAATCAGCGGTTCCTGGAAGAGCGTTTGTCGTAACTGGCCAAAACGTAAGGAACCCGAACAAGGTGATCACGGGTAAGCTAATCTTGAATTCTTGCGAAGTTTATACCTTACTAGATACCGGTTCTACCCATTCTTTTATCTCTCCTGCTTGTGCTCAATGTTTAAACTTGACTCCGGAGAAATTGGACTTTAACTTATCTGTTGAAACTTCGTTGGGTGAAACCTTCGTTACATCTACAGTTTATAAATCTTGCTTGATCCAAGTTGGTACTATCACATTACCTGTTGATCTTATCACTTTAAAGATACTTGCTTTTGATGTGATTTTAGGAATTGATTGGTTAACCACTCATCATGCCAAAATTGATTGTTTTTGTAAGGTTGTTAGTTTTTATATTCCTAACCAACCTGTCATACGAATTCAAACAACTAAACCACTAAAATCAGTCACCGTCATATCAAGCCACAAAGCTATTCGTTTATTGAAAAATGGATGCCAGGCTTGCATAGCCCATGTTATGGATTTGAATAAAGACAAGTCAGATTTGGATAATATTTCTATTGTTAGAGAATTTCCTGATGTATTTCTTGAAGAACTTCCCGGTCTACCCCCAGAACATGATGTGAATTCTTTATTGACCTTGAACCGGGTACAAAGCCTATTTCTAAAACCCCATATCGAATGGCTCCTATTGAACTTCAGGAGTTGAAAGTCCAACTACAGGAATTGTTAGACATCAGTTTCATTCGTCCTAGTACATCTCCTTGGGGTGCTCCTGTTTTATTCGTAAAGAAGAAAGACAGGAGTATGCGACTTTGTATTGACTACCGAGAATTAAACCATGTCACCATCAAGAATAAGTATCCATTACATCGCATTGATGACCTGTTTGACCCGATTCTGAGGAGCATAATTCTTTTCAAAGATCGATCTTCGATTCGGATATCATCGGTGAAGATTAAAAGCGAGGATATTCCAAAGGCGCCTTTAGAACTTCGAAGACGGGCATTATGAATTCTTAGTCATGTCTTTTGAATTGACTAATGCTCCGCCGCTTTCATGGATATGATGAACCGAGTATTCAAGGAATATTTGGATCGGTTCGTTGTTGTCTTTATTGATGACATCCTCATCTATTCCAAAAATAGTGAAGATCATGAGCACCATTTGAAGTCGATACTTGAAAGACTTTGTGAAAAAAAAGCTATATTTCAAGTGAAGAAATGCGAGTTCGGCTCGAGGAAGTAGCATTCCTTGGGCACGTGGTGTCAAAACATGGAGTATCATTGACCCGGCGAAGATTGAAGCAATACAAAGTTGGGAGCAACCAAGTCGGGGACCAAAACGCAGTGACTTTTTGGCTTATTTGGTTATTATCGGAGATTCGTGGAAGGATTTTCTCGAATCGCTACTCAGATTAACTCGGTGACTCGGAAAGATACAAAATTGTATGGAGCGAGGAATGCGAGAAGAGTTTCAAGAGCTCAAGAGGAGACTCATTTTAAGACTGTTCAGCAATACCATCTGGTTCGGATGGATTTGTTATCTCAACGATGCTTCGTGCAAAGGGTTAGGATGTGTTCTCATGCAACATGAGAAAGTCATAGCCTATGCCTCGCGATAACTCAAAGAATATGAGAGGAATTATCATACTCATGATCTGGAGTTAGCAGCAGTCGTATTCGCGTTGAAAATTTGGAGACACTACTTGTATGGGGAGAAAGTGGAGATTTATACGGACCATAAAAGCCTCAAATATTTCTTCACCCAAAAAGAACTCAACATGCGGCAACGACGTTGGCTTGAACTGTTGAAAGATTACAATCACACTATTCAATATCATCCTGGAAAAGCGAACGTAGTAGCTGACGCATTGAGTAGAAGATCATATGCGAGTACGAGTGCGATATTGTCAATACAAAGGCCCATTTTGTATGAATTACAATAGATGGAGATAGAATTAAAGACTCCAGGGACCCACTTGATGATGGCGAATATACGAGTAGAACCGACTTTAATCGATAAAGTTAAAGTTGCTCAAGCTACGGACCTAGGGCTGATGCGTATGAAGAAGAAAGTGCAAGAAGGTGCTATTCCAGAAGTAAGAATCGATGAAGAAGGAATTCTTTGAGTCAACTCTAGACTTTGCGTTCCTAACGACTCTGACTTGAAGCATAAAATCATGATGGAGGCACACAACACCCATTTGTAATCCATCCTGGGAGTACCAAAATGTATCATGATATTCGACATACATTTTGGTGGAACAATATGAAGAGAGAGATCGCGGAGTTTATCTCTAGGTGTTTAACCTGTCAATGTGTAAAGGCGGAGCATCAAGTGCCAAAGGGTCCATTGCAACCACTTGAGATTCCGAAATGGAAATGGGAACACATTACTATGGATTTCGTTACAGGTCTTCCCAAAGTTTCTCAAGGCATAGATGCGATTTGGGTTATTGTTGATAGATTAACCAAGTTTGCTCATTTCTTGCCGATACGTGAGACTTATTCCCTTGAACGTCTTGCTCGTATGTACGTGAATGAGATTGTATGATTGCATGGTATGCCAGTATCCATAGTTTCAGATCGTGACCCAAGATTCACTTCAAGATTTTGGGTTAGCTTGCAGAAAGCTATGGGCACGGATTTACGATTCAGTTCAGCATATCATCCTCAAACGGATGGGCAATCGGAAAGGACTATTCAAACCCTTCAAGATCTATTAAGACTTTGTGTCCTAGATTTCAAAGGAAGTTGGGATAAGTACTTGCCACTGGTGGAATTCTCCTACAACAATAGTTATCAAGCAAGTATAGGCATAGCTCCATTCGAGGTATTGTATGGACGAAAGTGTCATTCTCCAGTATACTGGGACGAGGTGGGAGAAGCAACGTTGTTGGGACCAGAATTAGTACGCATGACTACATAAAAGATCCAAATGATTCGACAACGTATTCAAACCTCACAAGATCGACAAAAGAGTTATACCGATCTTCATAGAAAGGATGTGGAGTTTAATATTGAAGATCATGTACTGTTACGTGTTGCTCCATGGAAGGGAGTTACAGGATTTGGAAAGAGAGAAAAGCTCAATCCAAGGTTTGTTGGTCCATTTGAGATTCTTGACCGAATAGGAAATGTGGCCTATAGACTCGCATTACCTCCAAGCATGTCTCGTGTTCATAATGTTTTTCACATATCTATGCTTCGTAAATATGTAAAAGACCCAAACCACATTATTGCGTTAGAACCAGACGAGATAGCCGAAGATTTAACATACGAGGAGGTACCTGTTAAGATCTTGGATAGGAAAGAGTATGTCCTACGCACCAAGGTTATACCACAAGTTAAGGTTTTATGGAGGAACCATGATATTGAGGAAATGACCTGGGAGTTGGAATCGGAAATGAAAGCGAGGTACCCTCACCTGTTCGAAAGACCAGGTACGTACGTCAATTTCGAGGATGAAATTTTATAAGGAAGGGAGGTTGTGAGACCCCAACTTATTATAAATAAAATTGAATTTTTCCGATTCATTATTCTAAATTAATAAGGTGTTAATTTGATATAATGCTTTGGTTATGGGTGAAATGTGCAAATTTTACAAAATAAGCAAGTGGTTATAAAATATTCATTTTGTTGGGGAATATTTTTTTGGTCGTGGAATATTCTTTTTGCTTGGGAATATTAAATGCATTTTGTATATGACCATTCGTGGGGCTCATAATGAGAATAACTCGTAGGATGAAGAAAATGACAAAGTATGAGTTTTTATAAATAATTGGTGAAGTTGTTACAATTAATAACATTGGAATACACGGTGGTTAAAATACGAATCTGGCATGGTGGTTAAAGAAAGAATACACGGTATTTGTAAGACCCAAAATTTTTTAAATAAAAAGAAATTTCCTTTATTTATTATTTTGAAATAGTAAGGGTTGATTTGATTAATGTGGATAGTTAAGGGTTAAATACGCAAATATTTCAAAATAAGCAAGTGGTTATAAAATATTCATTGTTGTTGGGAATATTCGTTTGGTCGTGGAATATTCAGATGCTTGTGGGGGAATATTAAATGCGAATGGCGCAGACCATGTGTGGGCCCCATGTGAAAGCGATTGGATGAGGAAACGATAAATATAAGTTGGTTAAAAATAACAGGCGTAGTTATTACTGAATTAAGATCTGTTGGAATACCCGGTGGTTAAAATACGAATACGCGTGGTTGCACGAAAAGCTTACACGGTATTGCACGATATTGTTGAATTATTGATCCTTACGTAAGATGGCACTACTCAATAATTTTCACAAGAATTCTTCGCTCAATATTTTATTCTATTGATTCAATAATTGCTGCGTTGATATTTTATATTATTGTTGTTCAATAATTGTCACTGCACAGTATTTCCCATTATCAGATCAATAATTCATATTATTTGAATAATATTATTAGATAACATTATTGGCAATGTCTAGAAAGTTTCATACAGGAGAGGTTTGGTCACCTAATTAATTGCCGCCAAGAAGGAGAGATCTATATTGGAAAGCCCCTCTTTTCGGGGAACTACTGGTCATCATAATTGTGATTACGTAATATTATTTGTGAATAATTAATTATTGATTCATATGATAAAGAAATATTTATTTTATGTGGATATAAATGATGGATTTATTTATGTGGTTATAAATGAAGAAATTATGTTGAGGTGTTTTATCAAGTATTTTATCGGATTGGAGGTATTAAAAATTAAATCGGGGTTTTGAGATATATTCATGGGGTTATAATTTTTAATCCGACCGTTGGATTGTGGTAATTTTAGGTATGTTATACATACATAAGTTGAGTATATGTCCACAAATTTTGAACCGTTAAAAATTCACGAATGATTTGTTATGAATTTTAAGAGGTGTCTCGATTAGGAAATTAGGTTTATAATTGATTTTGGTGGAAAATTCTAGAATTGAGTGGGCCCCACTTGTGGTTGGTGAAAAATGTGCTGAATTTTATTTCAAATGTGGTGGGTGGCAATAGTAGCGAGTAAAGCCATCGGTAGCAGTCGTCAAGTCTCGCTTGGTACGGCTAACATTTTCCTATAAATAGAGGGCTAAGTTAGAATTGAAAATCACACGAAACAAAGTTTTTCTCTTTCTCTCTATATTATTGAGCGTATTTTGTGAGTATTTAGATACTTTGAGAGTTCTTTGTTCAAGATAAGTTTCATTCAAAGATCACTTGAGCCTTTCCTTCCGGAAATCTCTCGATTCTTTGAGGTAAGGGATATTATTTTTTTCAGTAATGATATTATTTCTTCAATATCATTATCTTTGAAATGTTGATCTGAAGTTTTATCAAATTTGGAACTTTTTCATGTCGGGGGTTACTTATTCATGAGTTACTTATTCACGAGTTACTATTCATGAGTTACTATTCACGAGTTACTATTCACGAGTCTTATTCATAAGGCGTGAAAATGTTTTTTGTGGAATTTCTATCTTTTGGTGTCTGAGTTACTATTCACGATACTAAGACTATTCACGATATCTGACCTTATTCACGATATCTGCACTATTCATCGAAAAATAAAATTTCTTCTTTTCGGTCAAAATATCTATTTTGGATACTAGCTTGATTGTATCCATGTTTTGATCATTCTTGAATTTTACACCACTATGATTATTTTTGAGGTATTGTTGGACATGGATAAAACAAAGTACGAATCCTTAATCCTTAATCCTTGTCATTTTGTTTCACTGGATTCGATCTTTAAAAATATTTTTCATCATCCTCAGTCTTAAATGATGATATTATTGAATATCTTTGGCCTGTAGTGCAAAGATGAATGATTTCTGAAGAATATCTTTGGCCTGTAGTGCAAAGATGAAAGCGGTGTTTAAATGAACATGACCGACTGATGAATATCTTTGGCCTTTAGTGCAAAGATGAACATGTGTTGAGATGAACATGACCGATTGATGAATATCTTTGGCCTGTAGTGCAAAGATGAATATTTGATTTGAGATGAATATTGATTGATGTTACAGGGATAAAATATTGATGATGGACTGTTAAATTCATAGATTATAGTAGATTTCATTCTCTACGTAACTCTTCTATGAATTATTATTTCACCGCGAATATTGATCCGAAACTTGTTGTTCTATTGTATTCTATCGATTTTTTCCTGTTGGAGACTAACGATAATTTGTTGTATATTATCTTAGTCATAATATTCTTTATTGGGCTAGTTGAGCTCACCCTTTTCCTTGTTGTTCCATTTTTTCTTCTCGGGAGGCGAGAATGTAGCGAAGTACTTAGTTGGGGTATGGAATGAAGGTTCTACAGAGAGTTGTTTAGTAGTCCTCACCATTTTGTAAAATAATATATTAATAAATGTGATGAGGATTTATTTGAGTATAGATATTGTCTGAAGATAATATTTGTATTTAAACTCACAAGATATATATTGTCGTATTTCACACGACATTTGTATTATTGAAGTTGTAGTTTGCTTCTTGTACCATGTATTTGGCGACTCGAGAATGGGTGTTGTGTATACCTATTTTGGGGGCGCCACGGTTAATATCGAGCTTTAGGATATGATCTCTGGCGGAGATCGGGAATAGAACTAGGAGGGAGAGACGAGTAAATCCTTATTTAGTGTGTCCTACCTAAGCTTATTTGTTAGTTGGTCAAGATATAGGGATATTATGTGATATATTGATTTCTTAATTAACCCTTGTTTTATGATAGTTTTTTAGAATGGTCTGGCGAGAGCGTTAACAATGGAGTGAATGAGATCGTGGAGACACCTCTAATCGCCAACCAGGATAATGTGATGTCAGGCGAAGAAGGAATTAGAGATATCCATGTGGTGAGTGAAGAATTGATAGTTGCACCAGAGATAATCGCAGAGGTAACAGCTGAGAGTGAGGAAGAAGAGGAAGAAGAGGTACCTGAAGAGAGTTTATTAGAGGTATTTTATGATCGAAATATAGAATTGCAAAATCGTATTCATGAGTTAGAAGAAGCGGGCTAAAGAATTGCAGAAAATCGTGGAGCAAAAGGATGCAACGATTCAAGCTTGTGTTACCCGACACGTGATGCTTGAAGCGAAGCACTCTTTGGCGAGTATAAGATGATAAAGTTGGAATCGAAGTGAAAGAAGAAATAAGCGAGCAGTGAGAATGAGTGATGCATGGGTAAAAAGCCGCACAACGCGTTGATATTATGGAAAGAGATGTCCAATCTAAAAGAGAAGATTTAACGATGACGGAAGACGCGTCGGGAAGAACATCAAAGCACCATCAACAAATTCTGGGGGAAGAGAAACGATCGCCGTTAGAAGCTACGAGATGTGGAGAGGAGGGACATATAAGGTCAAACTGTTCAAAGCCTTCCAAGGTATGCTATAATTGTGGAAAAGAAGGACATATCGCTCGAATTTTACGATATCGAAACCCAATCCAGCGTGAATGGTGACTCAAAAGGATGTCCCAGAAAAGTCAAAGTCAACGGTTCTTGGAAGAGCGTTTGTCGTGACCGGTCAAAAATACGAGGAACCCGAACGAAGTTAGCACGGGTTAGTTAATTATAAGTTCTTGCGAAGTTTATACCTTACTTGATACCGGTGCTACCCATTCATTTATCTCTCCTGCATGTGCTCAACGTTTAAACTTGACTCCGGAGAAATTAGACTTTGACCTATCTGTGGAAACTCCGTTAGGAGAAACTTTCATCACATCCATTCGTTTATAAATCTTGTTTGATTCAAGTTGGCACCATCACCTTACACATTGACCTTATCTCTTTAAAGATACTTGCTTTTGATGTGATTTTAGGGATTGATTGGTTAACTACTCATCATGCCAAAATTGATTGTTTTCGTAAGGTTGTTAGTTTTCATATTCTAACCAACTGTTGTATTTAATTCAAGCAACTAAACCATTAAAATCAATCACTATCATATCTAATCATAAAGCTATTCGTTTATTGAAAAGCGAATGTCAAGCTTTCTTAGCCCATGTTATGGATTTGAATAAAGACACGTCAAATTTGAATAATATTCTGTTGTTATTGACTTTCCGGACGTATTTCTGAAGAACTTCCGATCTACCCCGTAGCGTGAAGTTGAATTCTTTATTGATCTTGAACACGTACAAAGCCCATTTCTAAAACCCCATATCGAATGGCTCCTATTGAACTTCAGGAGTTAAAGGTCCAACTACAGAATTGTTGGACATCGGTTTCATTAAATCTAGTACATCTCCTTGGGGTGCTCTGTTTTATTAAGTAAAGAAGAAAAGACGGGAGTATGCGACTTTGTATTGATTATCGGAATTGAACCATGTCACCATCAAGAATAGGTATCCTCTACCTCGTATTGATGACTTGTTTGACCAATTGCAAGGGCACAATTCTTTTCAAAGATCGATCTTCGATTACGGATATCATCATTTGAAGATTAGAGGCGAGGATATTCCAAAGAGCGCCTTGAGAACTTCGGTATGGGCATTATGAATTCTTAGTCATGTCTTTCGGACTAACTAATGCTCCTCATGACTTTCATGGATATGATGAACCAAGTATTCAAGGAATATTTGGATCGATTCGTTGTTGTCTTTATTGATGACATCCTTATATATTCCAAAAGTCGTGAAGATCATGAGCACCATTTGAATTTGGTACTCCAAAGGCTTCGTGAAAACCAACTATATGCCAAATTGAAGAAATGCGAGTTTCGGCGAGGAAGTAGCATTTCTTGGGCATGTGGTGTCAAAACATGGAGTATCTGTTGATCCGTGAAGATTGAAGCAATACAAAGTTGGGAGCAATCAAGTCGGTGGATTGAAGACGTAGCTTTTTGGGCTTAGCTGGTTATTATCGGAGATTCGTGGAAGGGTTTTCTCGAATCGCTACTCCATTAACCCAGCTAACTCGGAAGGATACAAAATTCGTTTGGAATGAAGAATGTGAGAAGAGTTTCCAAGAGCTTAAGAGGAGACTTATTTCGGCACCTGTTCTAACAATACCATCTGGTTCGGATGGATTTGTTATCCACAGCGATGCTTCAGGCAAAGGGTTAAGATGTGTTCTCATGCAACGTGGGAAAGTCATAGCCTATGCCTCGCGACAACTTAAAGAGTATGAGAGGAATTATCCTACTCATGATCTAGAGTTAGCGGTGATCGATCGTTCAGCTTAAAAATATGGAGGCACTATCTATATGGGGAGAAAGTGGAGATATATTCGGACCATAAAAGCCTTAAATATTTCTTCACTCAAAAAGAACTCAACATGCGGCAGCGACGTTGGTTTGAACTATTGAAAGACTACGACCACACTATTCAATACCATCCCGGAAAAGCGAGCGTGGTAGTACGGCGTTGAGTAGAAGATCATATATCGGAAGGAGCGAGTGCGATGATGACAAGTATACGCACAGAGCCAACTTTAATAGAAAAAGTTAAGGTTGCTCAAGCCACCCAGCCTTGGGTGATGCGTATGAAGAAGAAAGTACAAGAAGGAGCTATTCCAAGGCGAGAATTGATGAAGAAGGAATACTTGAGTCCACTCTAGACATTGTGTTCTAACGACTACGATTTGAAGTACAAGATTATGATGGAGGCACACACAATACACCATTTGCAATCCATCTCGAAGTACTAAAATGTATCGTGATCTTGACATACATTTTGGTGGAATAATATGAAGAGAGAGATTGCAAAGTTTATCTCGATGTGTTTAACTTGCTAACGTGTAAAGGCGAGACATCTAGTACCTAAGGGTTAAATTCTGCAACCACTTGAGATTCCGAAATGGAAGTGGGAACACATTACCATGGATTTCATTCACGGGTCTTCCTACGGTTTCTCAAGGCATCAATGCTATTTGGGTTATTGTTGATAGATTAACCAAGTCCGCTCATTTCTTGCCGTCACGGAGACTTATTCCTTGAACGTCTTGCTAGTATATACGTAAATGAGATTGTGAGGTTGCATGGCATGCTCTGTATCCATAGTTTCGGATCGTGACCCAAGATTCACTTCAAGATTTTGGGTTAGCTTGCAAAAAGCTATGGGCACGGATTGCGATTTAGTTGGCATACCATCCCCAAACGGACGGACAATCGAAAGGACTACTCAAACTCTTGAAGATATATTAAAACTCGTGTCCTAGATTTCAAAGGAAGTTGGGATAAGTACTTGCCATTGGTGGAATTCTCATACAACAATAGTTATTAAACAAATATAGGCATGGTTCCATTCAAGCATTATATGGACGAAAATGTCGTTCTCAATATGTTGGGATGAGGTGGGTGAAGCAAAATTGTTGGGACCCGAAGTTGAAGTGCGTATGACTCACCGAAAAGATCCAAATGATTCGACAACGATACAAAGCGGCACAAGATTGACGAAAAAAAAGAGTTATGCGGATCTTCATCGAAAGGACGTGGAATTTAAATAGGGGATCATGTATTGTTACGAGTTGCTCCATGGAAGGGAGTTACAAGATTTGGGAAAGAGGAAAGCTCAATCCACGATTTATTGGTCCATTTCAAATTCTTGACCGAAAGTAGGAAATGTAGCCTATAGACTCGCGTTACCTCCAAAGTATGTCTCGTGTTCATAATGTGTTTCACATATCTACTTTCGTAAATATGTGAAAGACCGAACCACGTTATTGAGTTAGAACCGGACGAGATAGCCAAGACTTAACGTATGAGGAGGTACTGTCGCCAAGATCTTGGATAGGAAGGAGCATGTCCTACGCCTTGAAAGGTTATACCACAAGTTAAAGTTTTGTGGAGGAATCATGCTTTATAGAGGAAATGACACGGGAATTTGAAAGCGGAAATGAAAGCGAGGTATCCTCACCTTTTGAAACACTGAGTACGTCACGTCAATTTCAAGGACGAAATTTCATAAGGAGGGAGGTTGTAAGACCCAAATTTTTTTAAATAAAAAGGAATTTCTTTTATTTATTATTTTGAAATAGTAAGGGTTGATTTGATTAATGTGGATAGTTAAGGGTTAAATACGTAAATATTTCAAAATAAGCAAGTGGTTATAAAATATTCATTGTTGTTGGGAATATTCGTTTGGTCGTGGAATATTAAATGCTTGTCGGGGAATATTAAATATTTGACCAGTATGACCGTGTGTGGGCCCCATAAATGTGAGAAAGTGATTGGATGAGGAAAGCGATAAATATAAGTTGGTTAAAAATAACGGCGTAGTTATTACAATTAAGACTGTTGGAATACCCGGTGGTTAAAATACGATGTCGCGCATTGGTTGCACAAGAAGACACCAGTATTGCACATGATTGTTGAATTATTGATCCTTACGTAAGATGGCACTACTTAATAATTTTCACGGTGAATTCTATGTTCAATATTTTATTCTATTGATTCAATAATTCTTTGCGTTGATATTTTATATTATTGTTGTTCGATAATTGTCACCGCATGATATTTCCCATTATCGGATCAATAATTCATATTATTTGAATAATATTATTAGATAACATTATTGGCAATGTCTAGAAAGTTACATCTAAGGAGAGGTTTGGTCACCTAATTGCGCGCCAAGATGAGAGAGATCTATATTGGAAAGCCCCTCTTCCAGGAACTACCTGGTCATCATAATTGTGATTACGTAATATTATTTGTGAATAATTAATTATTGATTCATATGATAAAGAAATATTTATTTTATGTGGATATAAATGATGGATTTATTTATGTGGTTATAAATGAAGAAATTATGTTGAGGTGTTTTATCGATATTTTATCGGATTGGAGGTATTAAAAATTAAATCGGGGTTTTGAGATATATTGCGGGGTTATAATTTTTAATCCGATAGTTGGATTGTGGTAATTTTAGGTATGTTATACATACATAAGTTGAGTATATGTCCACAAATTTTGAACCAGATTAAAATTCACGAATGATTTGTTATGAATTTTAAGAGGTGTCTCGATTCTAAATTAGGTTTATAATTGATTTTGGTGGAAAATTCTAGAATTGAGTGGGCCCCACTTGTGGTTGGTGAAAAAATGTGCTGAATTTTATTTCAAATGTGGTGGGTGGCAATAGTAGCGGTAAAGCCATCGTGTAGCTTGGTCAAGTCTGCTTGCCTACGGCTAACATTTTCCTATAAATAGAGAGGGCTAAGTTAGAATTGAAAATCACACCGAGAAACAAAGTTTTTCTCTTTCTCTCTATATTATCGAGCGTATTTTGTGAGTATTTAGATACTTTGAGAGTTCTTTGTCAAAGACAAGTTTCATTCAAAGATCACTTGAGACCTTTCCTTAGAAATCTCGATTCTTTGAGGTAAGGGATATTATTTTTTTTCAGTAATGATATTATTTCTTCAATATCATTATCTTTGAAATGTTGATCTGAAGTTTTTATCAAATTTGGAACTTTTTCATGTCGGGTTACTATTCATGAGTTACTATTCACGAAGTTACTATTCATGAGTTCTTATTCACGAGTTCTTATTCAGCGAAAGTACTATTCATTAAGCGTGAAAATGTTTTTTTGGAATTTATCTTTTGGTGCTCTGAGTTCTTATTCACGATATCTGACTATTCACGATATCTGAGACTATTCACGATACAAGACTATTCATTGAAAAATAAAATTTCTTCTTTTCAGTCAAAATATCTATTTTGGATACTAGCTTTGATTGTATCCATGTTTTGATCATTCTTGAATTTTACACCACTATGATTATTTTTGAGGTATTGTTGGACATGGATAAAACAAAGTACGAATCCTTAATCCTTAATCCTTGTCATTTTGTTTCACTGGATTCGATCTTTAAAAATATTTTTCATCATCCTCAGTCTTAAATGATGATATTATTGAATATCTTTGGCCCGTAGAAAAAGATGAATGATTTTGAAGAATATCTTTGGCCTGTAGTGCAAAGATGAACAAGTGTTTAAATGAACATGACCGATTGATGAATATCTTTGGCCTTTAGTGCAAAGATGAACATGTGTTGAGATGAACATGACCGATTGATGAATATCTTTGGCCTGTAGTGCAAAGATGAATATTTGATTTGAGATGAATATTGATTGATGTTACTGAGGATAAAATATTGATGATGGACTGTTAAATTCATAGATTATAGTAGATTTCATTCTCTACGTAACTCTTCTATGAATTATTATTTCATTGCGAATATTGATCCGAAACTTGTTATACATTGTATTCTATCGATTTTTCCTCATGGAGACTAACGATAATTTGTTGTATATTATCTTAGTCATAATATTCTTTTTGGGCTAGTTGAGCTCACCCTTTTCTTGTTGTTCCATTTTTCTTCTCGGGAGGCGAGAATGTATGAGTACTAGTTTGGGGTATGGAATGAAGGTTCTAGAGAGAGTTGTTTAAGAGTCCTCACCATTTTTGTAAAATAATGTATCGATAAATGTGATGAGGATTTATTTGAGTATAGATATTGTCAGAAGATAATATTTGTATTTAAACTCACATTTATATATTGTCGTATTTCACACGACATTTGTATTATTGAAGTTGTAGTTTACTTACTTGTACCATGTATTTGGCGACTCGAGAATGGGTGTTGTGTATACCTATTTTGGGGGCGTCACAAGATTGCTGTGAGATTATTGAATTATTGATTAAATGCGTAAGAAGGCATTACTCAATAATTATTACGATGAATTCTTGTTCAATATTTTATTTTATTGATTTAATAATTGTTGCGTTGATATTTAATATTATTGTTGTTTGATAATTGTCCACGCACGTGAGTGTTTCCCATTATCGGATCAATAATTCATATTATTTGAGTAATATTATTAGATAAGCATTATTGACAATGTCTAGAAAGTTACATCGAGGAGAGGTTTGGTCACCTAATCAATTGGCCAAGATGAGGAGAAATCCATATTGGAAAGCCCCCACTTTTCTGAGAATGGTCTGGTTGTCATAATTGTGATTCTGTAATATTATTTGTGAATAATTAATTATTGATTTATATGATAAGAAAATATTTATTTGATGTGGATATAAATGATAGATTTATTTATGTGGTTATAAATGAAGGAATTAATGCTGAGGTATTTTATCAGTATTTTGTCAGAATGGAGGAATTAAAAATCATCCGTTTGTGGATTTCGGATATTTTCAGTTTGGAATTTGGAAAAACTCAAAGCTACAAAGTTGTAGAGAATTCGATTTCGTGTGGAATGGACATAAAATTTGTATTTTTCTGATAAACGGGCTATTTTCTATGAATTGTTGAAGTTTCAGAAAATAAAATGATTTTTATTAAAATTATGGGTGGGACCCACTTTTGTTTTACAACATGTGGGCTGCCAATTTGGTTCAAAGATGGCTGGCCTTGATTTTCAACAAAGTGTGCGTAGAATGAAAGAAATAAAAAAATATTATTTTATTATTTAGTCTCCTATGACGTTCTAGCATTTTCCTATAAATAGACGCTTAGGTTAGAATTGAAAATCACGCCAGAAATAAGTTTTCTTTCTCTCTAGATTATCAAGCGTATTTTTGTGAGTATTTTGATACTTTGAGAGTTCTTTATCAAGATCAAGTTTTCTTGACTTTCTATCCAGATATTCCGGTCGTGAAGTACCATTATTTTGAGGTAAGGGATCTTTATTTTCTTCTTAAATGATATTATTTTCTTCAATATCATTATCTAGAAATATTGGTGAACTTTTTTTTATCAAATTTGGAACTTTTTGTGTAGGGGGTTCTTATTCACGATGTCTGACCTTATTCACGATATCTGAGACTATTCACGAATCTGACAAAGACTTCAATCGAAAAATAAAAATTTTCGTTTTTGTCCAAGATGTCTATTTTGGCTACTATCTTTGATTGTATCCATGTTTTAATTGTTACTTTTGAATTACGCTTCTGATTGGTTATTATGAAGTATTATTGATCTTGGATAAAGCTGTTATATCGAATCCACAATATTTGTCCTTCCATCTTCTTTGGATTCGTTTTCTTTAAAATATTTTTCATCATCCTCGGTCTTAAATGATGATATTCTTGAATATCTTTGGCCGTAGTGCAAAGATGAATGATTAATCGATGAATATCTTTGGCCGTAGTCAAAGATGAGCAGTGTTAGAGAGATGAACGACCGATTGGTGATATAAATGAATATCTTTGGCTGTAGTGCAAAGATGAATATTTGATTAAAGATGTATATTGATTGATGTTATAGGGATAAAATATTGATGATGGACTTTTAAATCTTAGAAGATAGTAGAATTCATTCTCTACGTGATTTCTTACAATGGATTGATGTTTCCATTGCATTTGTTGATCTAAAACTTGTTGTCTATTATATTCTATCATATTTTTCCTGTTGAAGACTAATGATAATTTGTTGTATATTATCTTAGTCATAATATTCTTTCTTTGGGCTAGTTGAGCTCACCCTTTTCCTTTTATTCCATTTTTCTTCTCAGGAGGTGAGAAGCATAGCGAGGATCTCCAGTCGGGGTATGGAGTGATGGTTCTAGAAATATGTTTTAGCAGTCCTCACTATTTCTGTAAAATATTGTTTGAATAATTGTAATGAGGACTTATTTGAGTGCGGATATTGTCTAGAAGACATTATTTGTATTTAAACTCACAGTATGTGTTGTCGTATTTTGCACGACAATTGTATTATAGAAGTTGTAGTTTGTTTTCTGTACCATGTATTTGGCGACTCAGAATGGGCGTTGTATACCTATTTTGGGGGCGTCACACTGATACTTCAAAAGCTTCGTGAAAATCAGCTATATGCCAAGTTGAAGAAATGTGAGTTCTGACTTGAGGAAGTTGCATTCCTTGGGCACGTGATATCAAATCATGGAATATTTGTTGACCCAAAAAAGATTGAAGCAATTCAAAGCTGGGAGCAACCTAAGTCAGTGACCTAAGTACGTAGCTTTCTCGGCTTAGCTGGTTATTATCGGAGATTTGTAGAAGGGTTTTCTCGAATCGCTACTCCATTAACACAGCTGACTCAAAAAGATACAAAATTCGGTTGGAGCGAGGAATGTGAGAAGAGTTTTCAAGAACTCAAGTAGACTCATTTAAGACTGTTACGGCAATACCATCCGCGCGGAGGATTTGTCATTTTCTGATGATGCTTGAGGAAAAGGGTTAGGATGTGTTCTCATGCAACATGGGAAAGTCATAGCTTTATACCTCATTTATTAACTTAAAGAATATGAGAGGAATTATCCTACTCATGATCTAGAGTTAGCAGTTATTATTTTTGCGTTTAAGATTTGGAGGCATTACCTGTATGGAGAAAAGGTGGAAATCTATACGAATCATAAAAGCCTTAAATATTTCTTCACTCAAAAGAAACTCAACATGCGGCAACGACGTTGGCTTGAGTTATTGAAAGATTATGATCATACCACCCTGGAAAAACGAATGTAGTAGGTGACGCATTGAGTAGAAGATCATATGCGGGTACGAGTGCGATATTGTCAACGTAAAGGTCCATTATGTATGACTTACGAAGAATGGAGATAGAGTTAAAAACTCCAGGGACCCATATGATGATGACGAATATACGAGTAGAACTGACTTTAATCGATAAAGTTAAAGCTGCTCAAGATACAGACCTGGAGCTGATGCATATGAAGAAGAAAGTGGAAGAAGGTGTTATTCTGGAAGCAAGAATCGATGAAGAAGGAATACTTCGAGTCAACTCCAGACTTTGTGTTCCTAACGACTCTGACTTGAAGCATAAAATCATGATGGAGGCACACAACACCCCATTTGCAATCCATCCTGGGAGTACCAAAATGTATCATTATCTTCGACATAAATTTTGGTGGAGCAATATGAAGAGAGAGATAGTGGGGTTTATCTCAAGGTGTCTAACTTGTCAACGAGTCAAGGCGGAGCATCAAGTACCAAAAGGTCCATTGCAACCACTTGAAATTCCAGAATGGAAGTGGGATCACATTACCATGGATTTCGTTACTTGTCTTCCCAAGGTTTCTCAAGGCATAGATGCGATTTGGGTCATTGTTGATAGATTGACCAAGTCTGCTCATTTTTTACCTATACGAAACTTATACACTTTAACGTCTTGCTAGTATGTACATAAATGAGATTGTAAGATTGTATGGTATGCCAGTATCCATAGTTTCTGATCGAGACCCAAGATTCACTTCAAGATTTTGGGTTAGTTTTCAAAAAGCTATGGGCACGGATTTACGATTTAGTTCTGTATATCATCCTCAAACGGATGGGCAGTTAGAAATGACTATTCAAACTCTTGAAGATTTATTAAGACTCTGTGTCCTTGACTTCAAGGGGAGTTGGGACAAGTTCTTACCATTGGTGGAGTTTTCCTACAACAACGCTTATCAAGCAAGTATTGGAAATGGCTCCATTTGAGGCGTTGTATGGAAGAAAGTGTCGATTCTCAATATGTTGGGATGAGGTGGGTGAAGCAACGTTGTTGGGACCGAAGTTGGTACGTATGACTACGGAAAAGATTCAAATGATCCGACAACATATAAAAACCTCACCAGATCGACAAAAGAGTTATGCTGATCTTCATTGAAAAGACGTGGAATTCGATATTGGAGATCATGTGTTGTTACGTGTTGCTCCATGGAAAGGAGTTACAAGATTTGAAAAGAGAGGAAAGCTCAATCCTCGATTTATTGGCCCATTTTTAATCCTCGATCGAGTAGGAACTGTGGCTTATAGACTCGCCTTATCACCAAGTTTATCTCGTGTTCATAATGTTTTTCACATATCTATGTTACGTAAATATGTGAAAGACCCGAACCACATTATTGAATTAGAACTGGATGAGATAGAGGAAGATTTAACGTATGAAGAGTTACCTGTTAAAATCTTGGATAAGAAGGATCATATTCTACGCTCCAAGGTTATACCTCAAGTCAAAGTTTTGTGGAGAAACCACGATATGGAAGAAATGACCTGGGAGTTAGAATCTGAGATGAAGTCAAGATATCCTCACCTCTTCGATATACCAGGTACGTACCCTAATTTCGAGGACGAAATTTCATAAGAAGGGGAGGTTGTAAGACCCCAACTTTTATGAATAAAGATTAATTTCTCTCGAAATATATTTTTTAATATTATGGTGTGGATATGATATAATGTTATAGTTGTGGGTAATATTTACAAAATTTGCAAAGTAAGCAAATGGTTATATAATATTCGATTGGTCGGGGAATATTCGTTTTAACAGGGAATATTAGACGACGGCCACAATCATTAGTGGACCCTAGCGGAAGTATTATCGTAGTAAGAAAAAAGCAGTAATTATCTTTTATTAAAAATAACGACGGAAGTGTTACCGTTAAAACTGTTGAACTACCTATTAGTAAAAGTACAATAATACGCGTGGTTGCATAGTAGCACACGGTATTGGTTATTGATGCTTACGTGAGAAGTCACTCAGTTATATTCAATTATTGCTATAGTAATTACTGCATCATATCTCTCATATTATTGATTCAATTATTGTCACAAGATTATCTGCATAATATGATATATTATTAAATCAAAAATTGAGACGACAAAGTTGTTCATATTATTAAATTGTAATATTTACAATGTCTAGAAGTTACATCGAGGAGAGGTTTGATCACCTAATTGGCGCTTGATAGGAGAAATCCTTATTGGAAGCCCCCTCTTTCCTGGGAACGACCTAGTTCTTAAATATTGTGAGTTATAATATTAATAATGACTAAGTTCGTGTTGATTATAGATGAATTTGATAGTTCCATTGTGTTGAAATTATTTGTGTTAGTGAAAATCGACTTTTATTTCGATAATAATTGATGTCTGGAGGATATATTGTTCAATCGAATTATTCGGGACACTTTTTGTTTTGAGTACTTATTCACGAGTTCTTATTCACGGTTCTTATTCACCGATTACTATTCACTCTAGTATTATTCACTCGGTATTTGGGATACTTTTTTTGTGTTGGGGTACTATTCACGGGTTACTATTCCCAAAGTACTATTCACTAAAGTCTTATTCAATTCAAAAAATATATTTCTTTTAGGTCAAATCATTTTTGGGTATAATATTATTCCATGAGGAGATGTCTTTAATTTTTCGGCCAGATTGATTGAAATTATAATAGTAAATCAATATGGATCGTTGATTTAAAGTTTTAATAGTAACTTGTCCCTTCAGTTTTCAAGAGTTATTTGTCCTTGGTTTTCAAGAGTTATTTGCCTCTTGATTGTTTCAAGAGTTAATTGCCCTTATGCAAATAGTAGTTGTCTCTTGATATTACCAAGAGTCATTTTGACCCTTCGTTAAGACCAAGAGCCACTTTCGGTTCTTCTATAAATAGAAGCTCATTCCTTCATTATTTCTTATTTAATTCAATTTGAAACTCAGAGAGAAACTATAGAGAGAAAGAAGAAAAGTATTCTCGCTACTTCACTTTTCCAATATCCGCTTTTTCTAAAGGTAAGGGTATTATTCTTTTCGTATTCATGAAGAGAATTATTTTCTTTCAATACTCGTAAGAGTTGTTATTCCATTCTTCAATATTATGTTGGAATAACTTTGTTTTGTCTAAGGCACTGCATATACGTGGTGAAATTCTTACATTATTCCATTCTTCATTATTATGTTGGAATAACTTTGTTTATCGAGAATACCGCATACATAGTGAAATTCTTACGTTATTCCATTCTTTATTATTATATTGGAATAACTTTGTTTATCGACGCATAAAACATACATAGTAAAATTCTTCTATTATTCCATTCTTTATTATTCTACGCCGGAATATCACATGCGTGCGTTCTGTGGGACTGGTTCCATTATTTATTATTCGTCGTAATATCATGTCTATATGCGTTCTGCACGACACTGGTTCCATTATTTATTATTACATTGGGAATAACACATGCATGCGATCTATCGCATCGCATGGTGAATCCATATTATTCCATTCTTTATTATTACATTGGAATAACTGTCTTTGTGGATTACCACATGCGTGGTGAATGATCCTTTGTATTCATTCCTTATTAAATTGTGGAAATGATGCGATATCGTGGATTCTGCGTATGGCGGGTGAAAATCCATTTGCGGTTTCATATATTTTGTTATACTCGGTTGGTTAAAGTTTTGGCTTCTATACTCCATGAAATTAGTAGAATATCCTGGATATTTGCTCTTCATCCAGTATCTTTTCATGGAAATATTCTTCTGAGCATTCTTGAATTTTACTCCATAAAGCAGTATCATGTTGACAATTTGGACGTTATTGAGTTCTGAATATATTAATTTTTGAACTTGTTTTATTGAATTATTATGTCATTGTCATTATCCTCATGCTTATATTGTAATGAAAGTCATCTTTTGCTTACGTGCATAGATGGACTTAGTATGATTATGACCAGGGATCATTCGGTATAATCATGACCTGTAATGCTATAAATGATATGGTAAAAGTCCTCGGTGGCTTGTAATGCATTGATGGACATTTTTTGGTATGATTATGACCAGGGATTGTTCGGTATAGTCATGACCATTGATGATTTAATGAATATCCTTGGCCCGTAGTACATGGATGATTAGATGATGTGTTTTATTTATTAAGCTGAGTCTCAGCGATAAAAATTGATGAAAACTATTTATACCATAGAAGATAGTAGATTTTATTCTCTACTTGTCTCTTCTAATGGATTGCTTGTTCCGCTGCAGTTAAACTTGATGTCTATTGTATTTTATCAGTTTAACATTGTTGAAGACTATTGATAATTTATTCTGCATTATCTTAGTCATAATATTTCTTACTGGGCTAGTTGAGCTCACCCTTTCTTTCACTGTTCTCTTTAGGAAATGAGAATATAGCTGGGACGAGTCGAGAAAAGGAGTGACGGTCCAGATGATAGCATTAGTAGTTCTCACTATTTTATTAAATAGTGTGATAATAAATGTAATGCGGACTCCTTTGAGTGTGGATATTGTCTAGATGATAATATTCCTATTAAAACTCTCAGTTTATGTATTGTCGTATATTACACGACGGTTGTATAATTAAGTTTGTATTTGTATTCTGTACAATGTATTTGGCAACTCAAGATGGGTGAGGTATACCTATTTTGGGGGCTTCACACAGGCAGTACGCAGGGGACTGGATATGATCACGGGTGGGTTGATTGGAAAGGTTATTGGGAAGAAGAGGAGAGTATTTCTGGACGCGGTACTGACAGTGTCTGATCAGCCTGTTAGGAATGAAAGACCATACCCCGGTTCGGTAATCTCTTTTATTGATGAGGATTTCCTTTCAGAGCCTATCGAACCACATGAAAGAGCCTTGGTAATCACTGCACAGGTGGGTTCAATGGATATAAAGCGAATGGTGATTGATAATAGCTTGTCAATGGACATATTATACGATCACGCCTACCAGATGATGTATTTGGAGGCAGAAAATTGGAGGTTGGCCAGGAGCCTCCTTTGTATGGATTTAGCAATGACCCAGTAAAGGTTGTAGGGACGATTGATCTACTAGTGGTCTTCGGGATGACTACTCAGCAGGTGGAGGTAGTTTGTAAATTCCTTGAAGTGCATATGAATTTTACATACAATGATATACTAGGGAGACCGACCCTGATAGCTCTTCAGGCGGTGACTTCGATTCCTCACATCAAAATTAAGTTTCCCACACTGAATAAAGTGGGGGAGGTGGCAAGAGATCTCGATTTGGCAATGAGGTGCTACATGAATGCTTTGATCTCTTCGAGGGTGGGAGTCAGTAAGCAGAAGCATACAATGGTGATAAAGATTGAACCCTTTACCGTAGGTATTACAGAACCTCTGTTCATGCTTCCTGAAGAGACTGAAGAGGTGGATCTGTTGATTCTGGGAAAGAAGAATAAGACGGTTAGGATCGGGTCAGGGTTGCAGGAATATTTTTGGACCAGCCTAGTGGAGTTGTTGCAATGTTATGCGAGCATCTTTGCATGGGCCCCCAATAATATACCTGGTGTTAATCAAAAGGTAGTTGTGCGTAAATTTTCGCACGAGATCCCAAATAAAGAAACCGATTCGACGCGGAAGAGGATGATCTTCATACGGAGAGATTGAAGATAATAGATGAGGAGATAGTTAGCCAAGCTTCTGCAAGCAGATTTTATTTTTTTGATTGACTACCCCGAGTGGATAGCGAACGTGGTACTGGTTCAAAAACAAAATGCGAAGTGGCGGGTCTGGATTAACTACACGAATTTGAACAAGGCGTGTCTGAAGCACTTTTATCCACTTTCATATATTGATCAGCTGATTGATGCCACTTCGAGGTATGCCTTGCTCAGTTTTTTGGATGCTTTTTTAGGATATCATTAGATTTTGATGCATAAGGAGGATATCCCGAAGATAGCATTTATTACACATCGTTTAGTTTGTGCATATAAGAATATGACTTTTGGATTGTTAAATGTGGGGGCCACATATCAGAGGATAACAAACTACGTGTTCTCGAAGCAGCTAGGTCGGAGCATGAAGGTTTATGTGGATGATATGATTGTCAAGAGAATGTCGGTTCAAGGTCACTTAGATGATTTAGAGGATTGATTTCAGACTGTTTGGAACTATAAGCTCAGGTTAAATTCGACGAAGTGTACCTTCGGTTTGGGAGCAGGGAAGTTTCTGGGTTATGTGATCAGTAAACGGGGAATAGAGGCGAATCTAGAGAAGATCAAAGCTATTTTGGATATGAAGTCTCCTCAGTCGTACAAGGATGTTTAGCGCCTGACGGTTCGAATAACAGCTCTGAGGAGATTCATGTCTAAGTCGGTAGAAAGGTGTTTGTCGTTCTTTGATATGTTAAAAGGGCTAAATAACGAGAAGACATTCCAGCGGACTTTAGAGTGTGAAGATGTTTTTTAGAGGATTAAGAGGTACTTTATCTTTGGCTCCTTTATTGGTGAAGCCAGTTCCTACTGAGCTAGTTTACTATGTGAACCATTCCCTTAGGGATGCAGAAACAAGGTATCCGAATCTTGAGAAGTTTACCTATGCGTTGATAATAGCTAGTGGGAAGCTTCGACAGTACTTCCAAGTTCGGTTAATAGTGGTATACACGGATCAACCATTGAAAAAAGTGCTGGGAAAGCCAAATGTCTCGGGTTAGCTCGCCGCGTGGATAATGAAGTTGTCACAGTTTATACTAGAGTATCATCCTCGGACAGCAATAAAGGGTCAGGCCTTGGCCGACTTCGTGGTGGAGTGTTCATTCTTCGAGGCAGATGATAGTTTGGTTCAGACCGAATGGGTTATTTGAACAATTATGGATGCTTAGCCAGTACATAGTTAGTGGACGTTGTATGCAGATGGATCATTTACTTCAGACGTCAGTGGTGCTGGTGTTATTTTAATAAGTCCAGAGGGGTTCAAAGTGCAACAGGCAATTCGTTTTGGGTTCAAAACAACCAATAATGAGGTTGTGTATGAAGCGATCTTGGCTGTCCTTCGGTTGTTGAAAAGTCTTGAAGTTCAGAAGATAGTAAATTTCAATGACTCTCATCTGGTGATCAAGCAGGTTTTGGGGGAGTACGAGGTTCGGGGGGTAAGAATGGTAAAATATCTGATAGAAGTGAAGGATTGGCTCCAGTACTTTAGTTCATTTACTTTTCAGGGAGTGGACATATTTGATAATAATACTATAGTTGATGCTTTGGCGAGATTTGCTACAACTGATGCGAGCACGTTCAGCGGATCGGTTTACTTGGAAGTTTTAAATTAGTCGAGTGTTCAGTATGCAGAGGTCATATTTGTGGAACGGTCGAATTGTTGGATGACCCCTTATCTTGATTATTTAGTTGATGACATCTTTTCTTAGGATCGGATGTTGGCAAAGAAAGTCAATCGTAGGAGTTCGAATTTTGTGCTCATAGATGGGGATCTGTATCAAAGAGCTTATTCTTCTCCTTTGCTAAAAAGTTTGGTTCCATCCGAAACAGAATATGTTCTTCGGGAGGTTCACGAAGGAGTTTGTGGTGATCATATGGCCACGAATTCACTGGCGTAGAAGGTGCTTTGACAGGGATACTATTGCCTTACAATCTTTAAGGAAGCAATCGACTATGTGAAGAAGTGTTCAAAGTGTCAGTTGAATAGTCCTATAACTCATCAACCGCCAGAGGAGTTATATTCGGTTTTGTCTCCAGTTCCCTTTACCGTGTGGGGAATTGACATATTGCGTCCATTGATTATATGACCAAATGGGTAGAGGTGAAGCCCCTTCGGCAAATAACAGAGCAGGAATGTTTGAAATTTTTGAAGGATTTTGTGTTTTTTTAATTTGGCATTCCCCTGGTGGTGATTTTAAATAATGGTAGACAGTTCATGGGTTCGAAGTTCGAAGCATTTTTAAAAGAGTTGGGAATTCAGCATCGAAAGACTTCGGTAGCTCATCCTCAGTTGAATGGTCAGGTGGAGGTTACTAATACAACTTTATTAAACAGGATTAAACGAAGGCTCGATGAGGCAAAGGGAAAGTGGCCTGAGGAGTTGCTTAGTGTATTGTGGGCTTATCGGACTACTTTGAGGACGATAATGGGAGATTCGCCATTCAGATTGGCTTATGGTAGTGATGTCTTAGTCCTGGTTGAAATTGGCTCTACATCTTTACGGCTCAGTCAGTTCAAAGAGTTATACAATGATGAAGGTCTCCACATCAACCTTGATTTACTAGAAGAGGTTCGAGAGTCATCTTTGGTTAGGCTTGCAGTATACCAACGGAGAGTGGCCAAACATTATAACAAAGAAGTAAAGCTTAGGAGGTTTGAAGTTGGAGATCTGGTTCTTTGGGAGGTAGAAGCCTCTTTGCCTCAAAATCTAGGGAAGCTTATGCCAAATTAGGAGGGGTCGTATGAGGTTGTTGAGGTGTTGAAGTCAGGTACTTACCAGCTTCGGGCATTGGAAGGGACGGAGGTCAAGAATACTTGGCATACTGGCAGACTTTGGAAATACTATCAGTAATTTATGGCTATATAGGAGATTTGATTTTATAATTTTCCAAGATTATTAATAAAATAAGTATTCAATTTTTACCAAGTATTGCCTTTGATGGCTAATTTGTTATTTAGTTCCTAAGGTTGAGTTTTGGTTGGAGTTCGGTGGTATGTTCAGTTCAGTGAATGAACATTTTTTTTATGGGAGTTCAGTGGTTTATGTTAAGTTCAGTGAACAAACATCTTTTTAAATGAAGTTCGGTGGTTTATGTTCAGTTTAGTGAACGAACATCTTTTTAAAGAAATTTTGGTGGTATATTCAGTTCAGTGAACGAACATCTTTTTTGTGGGAGTTCGGTGGTTTATGTTCAGTTTAATGAACCAATGTCTTTTTTATTGGAGTTCGGTGGTCTGTTCAGTTCAGTGAACGAACATCTTTTTTATTGGAGTTCGGTGTTATGTTCAGTTCAGTGAACGAACATCTTTTTAAATGGAGTTCGAATGTTTATAGTGAAGTTTGGTGGTTTATGGTGTTTTGTCTTATTTTTCTTAAGTGTTCAATATTTCGGACGAGCCTTTTAATTGGTATGCATGCTTATTTATCCTTTGAATAAATTCTTTATCATTTATGAAAAGTTATGTAGAATTTTTTGGAAAGGATAATGTTTTCATTCATGAAAATAAATAAGTACATGGTGATAGTTACATTATATGTTCGGGAATACAAAAGACAAGATTAATAAACAATTACTGCTAAGGAGGATCGTCTTCGGCGTTATCTTCATCTTCATCTTTGGAAGAATCGAGGATTGAAATGTCTATCTTAGCAGCGACGAGTTTGGCTTTGTCTTTATTTCGGGAACTTTCGTAGCCCTCGACGTACATTTGTATTATTTCCACTAAAAGTTCGGGTGATTTACGGTAGTCGATTTGGATTTTGTTTCAGAGTTCTTCGATCAGGGGGGACACACTGATTGGTGGGTCTTTTCTTCCCTTTTTGCCAGGTCCTGATTTTAACAAAGGAGGGTCAAGTTGTTTTGCTTCAGTTTTTCGTTGTCTTTGTGGACGACTTCACTTTGTTCAAGATAAGTTTGCTGGAGAACTTTTGCTTTTTTAGTTTCCTCCTTCAACTTGGCGATGTCAGCCTTAAGACCTTTGCAGTAGAATGTGATGTTGTCATGGAGGCCTCTTTCTTTTTCTAGGGCGACCCGTAGACGTTCGTTGTCTTCTTTAACTTGTTTCTCTTTGGCGTCAAGCTCTTTCCATCCTTAAAGAATGTGTCCCCAAAAAGCTTCGACTTGCGTTAAATGAAGACATACTATTAGATATAAAGGGGAAAAGGTTACAGATAAAGGCTGGGTTCATATAGACTTACTCGGCCTTGGTACATAATGTCGGCGAAAATAAGATCGGTGGTGGAAAGTTCTTCGAACCTGCGATCGTCGGCGGGAAGGACAAAGTGGTTGAATAATTCTAGTGGGTAGTCATCAGGGTCTTCTGGCCAGAGGGTTGATGAAGAGGCATTTTCTTGAGTTCGACAGGGGACAGTTGTTTGTGGGGAGGAAGAATACGTTGAGGAGAGGATTCAAGAGACTTCTCAGTATTCACTTTTTTATTTGGGGGATCAGGAATGGAACCTTCAGGCTCTTTTCTTTTTTGACTTTGGTTTGGGTTCGGTTATGATGTGTTGGTTGGGATGTTTTCTGTGGTTGGAATATTTTTGGTCTGGGAAGAAAAAAGACTTCAGAGGAAGGGACCCTGAGAACTTCGAAGGTAAGAGGAATGACCTTGGCAGGCCTTTTCTTCATCTGAAGGATCTTGGTTCTCTCAGAAGTTGGCATGTCCAGGAGACTTGTTTTGAAGGTGGAGGTTTGGGTAGCTTTTGGTTTTGATGTTTTTTTGGTTGCCCTCTTTTTGATTCGGGTGGAAGTCAACTCTTCGGATATTGTTTCTGGGGGGGATGGTTTTGGTGGTTGATGGATTGGCGGGTTCTTCCAATGTCTTGCTCGAAAGGAAGTTTTCCAAGTCTTCTCTTTCGGTGGCTGTTGGTCTGATAAGAGATACTGCATTCGGAGAATAAGTTAGGATGATTAGTAAGTAGAAAATGAGATCTGTTAGGAGTTGCATATTTAAATTTGATGTTGGAATAAATAAATGTGCATGCATTATCAAAAGATGTAAAGTCCTTATTAGATCATATATACAAGGACTTAGATTAAAGATCAAAATTATTAAGTTGATCTGAGCTGAATGTTTATCTTTTTGTAAAATTTCTTGTAATAGAAAGATCAAACTTGTTAGGTTGATCTTATGAGTTGTAATAGATAAGACCAGAACAAAATCATAGTATGGCAAACAAGTAGGAGATTACAGAAGACAAGGCAAAATCGTAGTCTACCGAGCAAGCATCTCATGATCGTAGAAGCAGTTTATCGAGTGCCTGTCGAGCTGAGTCAAAAATCGTAGGTACAGCTCGAAATCGTGGCAATTTGGGATCATCAAAGAGATGATATAGAGCATAAAGGAAAGGGATCAACTTCACTTCCAATCTATGAACAAACATATGGAAGCAGTTCTCCTTTTCAAAAGACTCAGGAGGCTCAGAACAAGTTCATTACTGAAAATCTCATAAGCTTGTGTTCCTCCCTGACTGAATTTAAATAGTACTCCTTAACTCAGATAAGGCAGATAGATGATCTCTTGGCTATCGTTCATCAACAAAAAGTTGAGACTGGCACTATGGTCCAAGAGAATCGCAATGACATTGCCCAGTCGCTCACTCAACTACACGAATTTGATCAAGGAATGAGTCATCTATCTTAAGATATTCGAACCTTAGATGCTGACATAAAGGGGGAGAATACTGGAGAGAAAGGTAAAGGGAAAGGGAAATAGGTTTCATATTTTTCATGGAGAAATCCTTACAATCAGCCTCCAAGAACAGAGCAACACCAACCGATAATAATTGCAACCCCACCGAGGAGTCAAGGCCCTACTTCTTTTAGGCCGCAAGAAGAATTACACACTGACCTAAGTATGCCCATTAGAGATCCTGCCATCATGAATAGACATGATCATAATGAACCTCTTGAGAAAAGTGAGCTAGAAGAGATTGCAAGGCGAGATGAGGCAAGCAGGAAAATGAGGGAATATGAATATACACATCCTCCAAGGAGCAAGAGACCAAGAAGATAAGTTCCAATTTTTATTTGATGTATCAATTATGAATTGTAATATCCTTGAAAAACACCAATAGATTCATGATTATCTTCTAGAGATTCAGTTTCTCACTGATCATTAAGTCATGTTTATTTTCAATCAACTTGCATTAGAAATTGATGGTATGATGCAAATCTACTTGGTTATGTCAACATCAAATAGGGGGAGATTGTTGGGAGTTGCATATTTAAATTTGATATTAGAATAAATAAATGTGCATGTATTCTCAAAAGATGTAAAGTCCTTATTAGATCATATGTACAAGGAGTTAGATTAAATATCAAAATTGTTAAGTTGATCTGAGCTGAATGTTTATCTTCATGTAAAATCTCTCTTGTAATAGAAAGATCAAACTTGTTAGGTTGATCTAATTAGTTATAATAGATAGTACTAGAACAAAATCGTAGTCTGGCAAACAAGCAAGAGATTATAGATGACAAGATAGAATCGTAGTTTGTCGAGCAAGCCTCTCGGGATCGTAGAAGCAGTTTATTGAGTGCCTGTCGAGCTGAGTTAAAAATCGTAGGCACAACTCAAAATCGTGGAGTCTTTAAGGCATCACTGATTAAAATCATAGTCAGTCAAACGCTTTCAAAGCTAAAGCAGAATTGTAGAGTACTCTATGATTCTCATCAGAGGCAGTCTAGAATAAATTTCCTACAAGCACTTATCAACAGACCACGATCGTAGTACTCATCAGTCAACATCAGAATCGTCCAATTTCGATTGTCTGATGAACAAAAATGTCTGACAGTAATGACTTACATTTGAACGTTGATGTTTGAGAATCCCAATTCTCTCACTAACATCCTTGACCTAAATCGAAGAGCCAAAAGGAAAAAGAAAGGTGACTTTTGACTGGTCTGATGAAAGTGACTTTTCAGATGTTGTAGGTGAGAAAATAATATGTTGTGTTAGGCAAGTCAGAAAGGAGTGTTCACATAACTCTATGATGTCAACATCAATATCCCAAAATATCTGAAACATTAAATTCTCAAACGGAAGCTTTTCAACTGGAAGATTTGAAAGACTTTTACATAAAGCAAATGATCAAAGTTTTCAAGGACGAGAAAGTAAGCAAGAAAAAGAACTAAAAAACTCAAGATCTGAAAAAGCCTCACTCTACGAATTTGAAGAGAAGTATTGCTCAGCTACTAATTCTTCAGAACTTATTCTTAAGGCAACTTAGTTGCACAACATCAAAAAAACTCTCATAATAAAACTGCCAAGTCTGTTGGACTTGAAGAGTACTCAGTGTACTAGTGATCCAAGTTTACTGGGCTTAAAGAGTTCTTAGTGAACTACTATTCCAAGACTGCTGATCTTGAAGGAATCTCAGTGATTTGAAGATTGTATCAATATCCTTTGTGGATTTCCTACTCGTGGAGTAGAAGAGTGGACTAGGAGTCTTGAGTGCTCTGAACCACGTACTTAAAACACTATGTCATTTACTTTCAGTCTCTTTAACTGCTATATCTACTATAACTGTTATTTAAATTATAACATTTGTTCTATCTTAAAGGGGATAATTAATTCATACATTCCGCTACAGTTAATTAATAATTTAATTGATAAGTCACTATTTAAAAGAAAGATTTTTAAATATCTATTCAACCCCCCTTCTAGATAACTTACGTGCCTCTGGGAACTAACAAGATCAGTTAAAAGAGTTTGGAACTTACGTTTGTGATGGAAGAGCCATACTGGTTTGGTTAAAAGGTTGTAATTCCATTAAGCCATCGGTAGTTTCTCTAATAGTTTGGCTAGCTCCAAGACTCGATGTGGAGGGGTTTCCCCGATGGATACGTTTGGACTTCCGTAGGAGGCCCAGTTTGGAATTTTATGAGTCTCTTATTCTTTAACGAATAACCAATCTATGTGTCATCATTTGTTACTTAAGGGGGTGTTCATGATTGATCATTTCTCAAACTTTTGGTTGGGTTTGGGTGATTTTTTGCTTAAAGTCTTGAAGCCTGGTTCTTGGGACTTGGTCTTTTGGAACAAGGTTAAGAAAAAGTTGATGGAATATTGAATGTCGGCATCATGTCAGAAGTCTAGGAAGGCAATGATGTAGATATATGAATTGGGCACCAGTTGGGCGAAGCCGATGAATCCGAGGAGGGTGATGATGAAGGCGTGAAGGGGTAGCCAGACCCCTTTTTCTAGTAGGGTAGGCGGCATAGCCGTTGACCCATTGGGGCGGTGATACATGTGGTCGGTGGCTGAGGGGGCTTTGAGTTGGTGGGTGGCTGGAATACGGTAGTGTTCTCGGATGGTAGCAAGGTCGCTTTCTGATATCTGGGAGATATTGTTGGCATGAGGGAAACGAGTTTCATCCGAGTACTCTTCAATCATTTTTTGGAAATCTTCCTCGATGTTAGTTAAGGTGGGTGTGGGGGGGGGGGGAGATCTGGTGGTGGTGGTGGAATCGGTTGTTATGGAGCTAACTGTGGGGGTTGGGTTATTGGTGGAGGTAAAGGCGAAAAAGATAGGTATGGAAGGGACGGATGAAAGGGGGATGGCCCGGATGGGTTCGTCGCTGGTGATAGTGGAGGAGGTTGGAATCTGGGAGGATGCCATTGATGAAGACCTTGGGTTGCTCTTAGTGAAAATCGGTGTTGTGAGGGAAGAGAAGAGTCTGAGAATTTGAATAATATAATGGGGGTTTGTCTGATTTGGACAATACGATTTTTAAGTGAAATGACTTTTTGAATTTGCGCGTTTCTTGGAGGTGGCTGTTTAATGTTCTACCATTATTGTGAACGTGGAGGGTGTTGAGGGGTCTATACTTAATGGAGTGAGTATCCAAGGAGGCTGTTGGGCTTTGCAGTATTTATTGCCAATTATTGGGCTTTGGTTGAAATACTCTTCATAAATGTTCTATTTAAACGAATAGTGGAGGGGCAATGTTGGGACATGGTTATTTGGGCCCGAATTGTATGGAAGGTCAAGGTCCACATGGAGTTATTTAAACCCATGTAGGATTCTGTTTGGGCAATGGAGAAATTTAACGAATCAAGGATTCCTAATTATATTTGGTTTCTAAATTCAGAATGAGGTGTTAGGATTTGATCCAACTCCCTTTTTTTAGGAGATCTTGTACAATCCCATTAAAAAATTATACCTAATGAGGAATTTTATTCCAATACGGGGAAGGACTCTAGGTGGTGAGATCATTATAAATACAAGGCTTAACTCTGATTTTAAGGTACACACAAACATTATTATTATTTTCTAGCACTAGAGCTTTAAGCCTCTATTGTTAACCTTATACAGTCTGTACTTATTCTCACACCGGAGTTATTCTCCGGCGGCTCAAGCCGTCAAATTTTTGGTGTTTACCCGTTTTTGTGCAGGATTGGACTTTTTTTTTATTGGAGTGCGTGGATGGATCTTGGCGTTAACAATAGGTAATGATATATATTGCGAATTTTTTAATTAGTTAAATTTTAATTATTAGTTACGTGGAGAAATTTTAGTGATAATATTTTTAGATAGATGTGTAATAATTGGCCTATCTTATAATTCATATATACCAATCTAATATATTGATAAATTTCAGCAATTGTAATTTAGAATAAATTTATTGCAATACATAACAAACTCTTCTAAAATAAAGAATTGCTATTGACTTTTTAAAATTAATTCCAGAAATTTTAAGTTAAAACTTATCGTAATTAATTTAGTTTTTTGTAGTATAGCTACAAAAATTATAAAGTATATATAGTTCATGCTACTAATTATATCATTTACTCTCTTCGAATCAAAATAAAAGATCAATTTTATTTTTGAATTCAATATGAAATATTTTTAAATTAAAAATGAATATGAATTATTTTAGGTTTAAAATAATACAATATTAAAATTGTAAACTATCTATATAGTTGTTCTAATTACAATATTTATATTTTGGAGGAAATTTTGGGTAGATAACAAGTACTTCTATATTATAATTTAACACCAAAATTATTTTGGAGTTTGATAACTCTACATTTTTAGGTGAAGTGTAAAACTTATGCCTTTAACTAAAAGCACATAGGGGAAAAAGAAAATTGACTTTTAAAAAGTGATCATATATTTTAAAATAAAGAGAGTATTATTCTTTTTATGATGATTTGAAGTTAATTTAAGATATTTTTAAAGTTAAAATTAATACGAATTATTTTAGTTTTAAATAATATAATTAGAAAGTTAATTATAAATTTTTGAATACTGGAACTAATTAAAAAAAATCATTATTTTAAAAGTTTTTGGAATAGATGGAGTATTATTTCTGTAATGATGATTTGATGCGTATATATTTTGTTTATAATAATTTATTAAAGTAAAATTCATTTATATTTCATCTGGCTATTTTAAAATCTCAGTATGCATAAAAATCATTTATTAATTTTTTTTGTAATGCTGAATTGATGCGTATATATTTTGCTTATAATAATTTATTAAAATAATATCCATTTATATTTTATCTAGCTTTTTTAAACTCTCAGTATGAAAAAAAAATCATTTCAGAAATATGAGGCTGCCCTTAAGTCATTAAGAGCTCATTTAGGGGAGTTTTTGGATAAATAACAAGTACTTTTAAACTAAGAAGGAAAATATTTTGGAGTTTGATAACTCTCCGGAATTACAAAATTGTTTTATGTACAAATTATACTCCGTTCATTCCAAAAAATATGAAGATAGTATTTAATAATTTATTTTTTTTGAAAAGAAAAAACAAATTGTAGTTTCTATGATGCATTTTTATTTTTGATCTTACTGTATAAGCGGTTAAGCGCTAATTTAATTTAGATTTTTATTTTAGTTTTAACTTTTATTTACTTAAGTATTATATGTGATGAATAGGTAAAGAGAGTGTATATTAATAGCAGTCTTTTTGGACATAAAAGGGAGGTGAATATTTGTTAGAGGAAAACAACGACGATGTATAGGCCTCTGCCAACTACTACTATTCGTGGTGGATTAGCTACAGATAGTGGAGATTTTGTGGTGACACTAGATCAAGTTTCTTGCTGGAGTGATGCATAGTTTAGGTTATCATATGAAATTGAGGATTCTGGTTATCTAAATTCATATTTCCCAGACCCTTTAACTGCTTCGTCTGGAGTGTAGTGGCGGAAATGGGAAATGAGTTGTAAAGCATGCTCACAAACGTGGTGTGAATTTAGGTTGATTCTTTTTGTCATGGCATAATCAAATGTTCTAATATAAGTCATTCATTTCTCTATTTTCTTAGTTTTATTTGTGAAGTTCTCAATTCTCAAGATTAGATTTAATGGGTATTTCATTTCAACTTTTATGTGTTCTCTATTTTATGCAGGAGGACCGTGAAAACATATTGAGGTCTAGGGCTATTGGGAAAGCAGTTCTTACAAGCCCCTTCCGATTGTTGGGTTCTCATCATCTTGGGGTTGTATTGACATTTCCTGTTTACAAATTCAAGCTTGCGCCAAATCCATCTGTGGAACAGAGAATTGAAGCAACTGCATGGTATTGCCTTTGTATGTTATTCATTCTTAACATTTTCTCTTTACTTTGTATTTGGAGAATTGTGCAGAACTAAATCATATGATTACTATAATCTAACCTAATAAAAAGATATCTTACATAATGACAATGTGGTTGTTCTTTATGAGATATGATTGTTTTATTGTCGCTGAATCGACTTCTGAGGAAATTTGTATACATATACAACATATTGTGACAAGAAGGTAGAATTTCTTCAGTATATGTGGTCTTTTCACCTCCGTTCATTCTACAACCACAGCACCAGCAAATTCAGTGAAAATATTTCAAATGCATTTATATTGTTACAAGATCCTGATTTATGTGTTGTCAAATTCCAACTTTAATGAATAACCTGTTAAAGTGTTAATAACCTGTCACAGTGGCTTAGAGATAATAATTGGTATGCCGGTTATTATGTGATCAAATGAATTAAATACATGCCAAAATTTTGAAAAAAAGATAATAATTGGTAGTAATTACAATATACCTACACTTCAGAATCACTATGTAGAAGTCATGTAATATGACTCAAGTGTCTAAGATGGGTGTGTTGAGTTTAAGATGGCCTGAATAACGTTTGTATTGCTTGTCCATGTTGCCATTTGGGAACCATACTTCATCGGATGAAAATTCTCAAGCTACCCAACATAAAAATTTGTTAAAGTATGTCAGTTGGAATTCTATGCAAAATATATATTTAAATTTCTCTTGGATCAGAACTAGTTATTTGAAGGTAATTGTTGAAAGATTTCTTCAAAAGGTGGGAGAGACTTGGGATTCAGGTCTGATACATCACCCTCTTACCCTCTTCTCCCTACTCCAAAAAGCCAAGGAAAGAAAAGAATTTTAGATCAAACCAGTTGATTGCTTTTTTGATTTTCATGGTTTTCTGTAGAGCATTTTGAATCTAATCAATTACAACTCCCCATGCCTTGCATTCTTGTATATCCTTGCTTTTATTTTTTTGTTAATAATACTGGCTTGCCTTGTTTATTTACTCTTTTCCAAAGGTTACAAGGTTCTATTCTTTTAAATGATCTTTCTTGTGCTTGTTAAACTTTCAACAGATGATGTGGGCTCTGGAATATGACCCAGATTTGTGCTCTGTGTATGAGGAGGACTCTGAACCACCTACTGAAAAATCTGATGGATCTAAAGCAAAGGAAAAATCAACACGCCAATGTGGCAAGTATGAAAGGGAAAACATGAAAAGTGGAGGCAAAGGTGTTGAAGCTGCACTCCCCATTTCTGTTTTCTTAGTAGCTAGTGTCCTGAAGGACAAGTGCTCAAAATTACTAGCAGAAGCTCGTGGATTGGATGATGTTGTCAAGGTCAGCTTGATAAGTTCAGAAAATTTAATTATGTAGAAACGTCCACTTCAAAAGTTATTTTCAGTTAGGTAGACACATGTTCAACAAGACAGTTTAAACTTTATAGTTTGTTTTACTTGCATGCGTTGGTTCTGAGAGATACACTGTACCATCATCACAGTGAGTTAGTTTCTTGAGGTGCATGTTTGTTAGTTGAAAAATTAGTTTATTGAGGTGCGTGATTTTTAGGTCTAAGAGATTACATACAATGTATCCAGTAGCTACCTGACTGTTTCCTATCAGCTCATTTTTTTTAAAACAAATTTATTTTGTTGATTTTAGATATTGAACGACATGACAGAAAATCTAGATGCCAAAAAAGCTTGCACTGGAGCATTGAAACTACACAAAAAGTATCTAAAAAAGGTACAATTATTTTTTGGTGTTTTGTAATGGTTTCTTGGAATTATTGTTGTGTCCCGCAACTGAAAAACTAAAAGAGATGCTATAATGGACAATTATTGATAGTGGTATTGTTTTTAGTGGGTATAGTGGTATTACCTCATGAAGTTGAAATAATACATAATAGAACTTGTCTTTCAAGTCAAGTACAAAACCCTGAGGTCCAGCATGGGTCATGGACCCCTTTGTACTTGTTTTTGAAATTCTTTTGGGGATAAAATAAATGTTTTGTTTTTGGAAATTTTACACTAGATCTATGTATGGGGTTTCAATTACTCCCCTTATTTAGTATTTTTAAGTGGAACCACTTGAGCTATTTAGTTACATAATTCTTTGCTATTATTTGTATCACTGATATGACTATTTCCATTCTCTAGCATAAAGGTTTTAGTAGTGCAACCTAATGAAAAAATATTTAGCAATTATCCTCTTTTTGTATAATCTATAATGAAGTTTTTAGCTTTGCCACTTTGATAAGGTATAGCCCTCTAATACTTTTTTTCTATTAAGTACACCACAACTTTGCTTGTTCTTTATGATGGACTAGAAGTTCCTTACGTAGCTTGATTGGTGGTTTGATACTTACAATGCATCGCCGCTTTTTGTAATTGAGTTCTTGATTACATTATTGCATGTCTTTGGTACTTCCACTCTGCATTTATGTTATTTCTCCGGTTGTCATGCAGAGGATCACTTATGGATGATGCGATGATATTGCCTTATGAGCATTCATTTGGTGGTGGTGGGATGCAAAGATGTTATTAGAATGACATTATATACATTCGAATCCTTTAGGACATCCACATACTCTTTTGTGTTAAGTTATTAAAATCACATTATTGTATCAACTCGTCACTAACTTTCGGTGGTATCTTTGACTTGAGATGCACCATGGCTTATATATGCAAATTAACTTTGTTACAAACATTAATGTATTCATTAATGTATTCTCTCTATATATGTAGATATATACTTTGATTGAAGAACCGTGGTAGCTTTAGATAGTTAATTGTAAAGATAATGAATGATTATGTAGTGGATGATTTTATTAAGTTAATAATATTTTAGTTTTTTGTATTTTTGTCATTATTTTCTATGGGAACATTGAGCCAGCCAGGTACACAAAAAGAATGTCAAATTTTGATTTGGCAACAATATAATTCGTTACCAAAGCATTGAACAAGTTTTAATATAGTAATAATTTTTTATACATTTAGCAATAAATTTTCGTTGCTAATGGCATTAAAAATATAATATTTAGCAACGAAAAAGTAACCTAATAACAACGGAGATAATATTGTTGCTAATATTAAAATAAAAGGCAACATTTTTTATCGTTGCAAATCATATCAACTTTCGTTGCACATATAAAGAAACGACAACATATAATGTCGTTGCTAATCGACGACTTTCATTGCTATTGAAAAATAACCAGCAACAAACATTTTCTTTGCTGATTCAGCATAATGTCGTTGCCAAATAATATAATCAACAACGAAAATCGTTGCTAAAAAGTTTGTTGGAAGAATGCATATTGTGATTTGATGTTTAATGTAAATGCTCACGATTATGTGTAAAGTCCTTCGAGGAATATATGTACAAGGTCTTAGTGATAGATCAAAATTGTATAGCTGATCTTAGCCTTTAATGTTCACTTGTATAGAGAAAGAGATCAAATATGTTAGGTTGATCTATGGCTAGAAAAAAATAGATAGGCCTTGAAGAGAATCGTAGTCTCATCCTATTTGATCGATAGAATAATGCGAAGCTAAGGCAGGATCGTAGTGCTGAGATGATCGTAGTATATTTGCCTTGAAGGGCCTCTCCAGTAATCGTAGAGTGGTCCAGGCGTTTGCCGAAGCTAACTCTGAGATCGTAGTGTGCTTTTAGAAATGTAGAGTCTGCAAAACGAGTAAGTGAAGATTGTAGTATGCAAAACTATTGAAAGAAATCGTAGTGTTCTATTCAGACCAAGCACAAATATGACAAGACACCACGATATGCATCGTAGAGTATCATCTGTCTTGTGTCAGAAGCGTCGAGCCCTATCTCTTGTTTGGAAACAAATTCCAACAAATGTAGAATGGGTTTTGAACGTTGAAGCTCTCACCAGTCCCAACGGTACAAAAGATATCCTTAGTATTGATCAAAAGAAACGTATTCAAGAAGCTAAGAAAAGGACCATTAGGGGAGGAAAACACCTTTTCGGTGTTAGGAGAAAGCGATCTGTTGTATCGGTCGGTGGGCGATTGCAATTAGGAAGATGTATGAAAAAGTCTCCATCAAAGCTCAGAAATGTCAAACGCATTTAATGGCTCATCAGATGACTTCAACGGATAGATTTAAAGAGATCACATATATACAGAACAAAGATAGATGAGATAGACAAGCAAGCATTTGAACAAAAACGCATAAGGACACTCTTCCGCTCAACTCTACGATCTGAGAAAAAGAGAAAGCTTGCTCAGCTACTCAGTTCTTTCAAACAAGTGCTTAATAGCAAATGAGTAGCACCAATCACGATTTCAACAAACAACCAATCAACTAAAGTGAGAGTTCCAAGTCTGAAGGACTTGAAGAGTTCTAAGTGAACTGTGAACAACCAAGTCTGCTGGACTTGAAGAGTTCAAGAGTGAACTAAGAAGTGCTACTGAAACTCTTTGAGTAGAAGGAATTTGTGAGATTCAAGAAGTGTAGCAGACATCCTTAGTGGATTTCTACTCGAGGAGTAGAAGAGTGGATTAGGAGCTTTAAGTGTTCGAACCACTTAAAACTCTCGTGTCCATTATAAGCTGCTATAACCGGCTAAATAGCGCCTCACTCTAATTAATTCAAGATATCTAAAGAAGGTTTATCATATACTCATTTCGCTGTGCATTAATCACAATCATACTAACTAGTTTAAAAGAAAAGTTTTTAATTATCTATTCAACCCCCTCCTTCAGATATCTATTGTACCTCCAGGAACTAACATTTGGTATCAAAGTAGGTTCTATAATATAGCCTACAAAGCTTGAGTAGATCCAATGGCACACTTACCAAGCGAATCAAAGACTGGAGGAGGCAACAAGCCACCTATGTGCAACAAAGATAAATTTGCTAACTGGAAGGTTAGGATGCAAGCTTACATGGATTCAATATATGAAGATCTATTTGAAACTGTTCAGAATGGGCCCTATGTTCCTACAAAGCTTGTACCAACTACAGATGACCCAGAAAGAGTACAGATCAAGGTCAAAGGAGAATGGACAGAGAACGAGAAGAGAGTTGTCCAGCTCGATAAAAAGGCCAAAAACATCTTATTCCAATCCTTAGAAGATGATCTGTTTGAAAACGTGGTCAACAGCAAAACAACAAAGGAGGTTTGGGAAGCACTACTCATTATGCATGAAGGAACAAAAGAAGTCAGAGAAAACAAACAATCTCTCTTGACTCAACAATATGAGATGTTTGCTCACGTTGAGGAGAGAACGTTACTGCCACCTACGAAAGATTTAATGTTCTGCTCAACTCTCTACGAGCCTACGAAAAGATCTATCCAAACAAAGATCTAATCATAAAGTTCATGAGAGCCTTGCCAAACAAGTGGGATGCCAAAACCACTACAATTAGAGAATCAAAGAATCTACATGAAATGATTGTCCAACAGTTGTATGGCAACCTTCTCACATCTGAATCGGGTGACTCGAAGTGGCGAAACCCGTCGAAGGAAGAAAGAAGGATAAAGGTGTTGCTCTCAAAGCAACTGATAACACCTCCAAAATCAGCATTGAATTTGATTCTGACTACGATGCAGATGATGATGAGGACCTTGCAATACTGGTGAAAAGACTAAGAAGGTTCATGCGACAAGGAAAAACCAGCAAGCCAAAGAAAGTCAGCAACTACAATAGCCAGGAGCAAATGAATGACCTATGCCACAATTGCAAGAAACCGGGCCACTTCATTGCTAACTGCAACAAACCTCTCAGAGAAGAACTCAAAAAGAAATCACATTCTAAGAAGGAATACAAAGGCAACAAAAGGCCACAAAAGAAAGATAAAGGCCTTGTAGCTGGAGGATCGTGGAGTGACTCAGACAATGACTCAACTCCAGAATCGGGAAATGATGAAGATCCTCAAGTGGCAAATCTCTGCCTTATGGCCAAAAATGTAAGGGAAAAACAGAACTCCAACATACATGAAGTAAGTATCGATGAGGTATTTGACGTCAACTCTTCTGATGTAGATATTGATGACCTTAGAAGCGCATTACACTAAAGATAACATCTCGATCTACACCAATACATGAAGTGGTTTAGAGTTACGTCTAAAGACTATTCACTTCTTCAAAAGGAGAAGAGAAAGTTCAAGAGGGCTGAAATAAATTTCTTCTCAAGATTACTAATTCTCTTTCAAAGTTTGAAGGCGAGAATAAGCTTTTGAGACAAACAAATGAGCTCGGTGCACAAAGAGAGTCTAGTCTACAACCCAAGATTGAGGATCTAGAAAAGAGCGGTCTCTACATGGAATAAATCCTCTTCATCCATGGACTCCTTAATCTCTACAACAGAGAAGTGTCTACGATAGAAACGGAGGTTAGGCTTTGGGGAATCTACCTCAGAGCCATGTGTGGAAAAAGTAAAGGAGATTAGCATGAGTGATGCCTCAAGTTTAAGTAGAGGCATTATATTTATGAAATCCTCACAGAACGATGAGTCTGTCAAACCCTGCCCAGCTGATTCAATTCATATTCCTAGGAGTAAGGGATCTCATGTTGGTCTAGGTTTCAGAAAAGAGAAGAGTAATCTAGCTACTACTCATCAACCTCGAAGGATCGTAGAGTCCAATAAAATCAACTCTACAAACTAACCAGGAAGATACAGTAGAAGTAAGATACACTCCTCACAAATAATAAAACAAGAGAACACATGGAAAAAGGGAATATCAGCCTAGCAGGAGGATGACCAATAACCAACAAAAGTCTAAATGGATGAAGAACTTTCATACACACACAAACATGCATCATATCAAATGTTTTGTGTGCTACAGAGTTGGCCACAAGGATGCAAAATGTTATTACAATTCCATGCATGTGAGACCCAAAATCAAGCAAATTTGGGTCCCCAAGGGCACTAACAATGTAGGACCCATGCAAGTATGGGTACCAAAATGAAGGTTTAATGTTATTACAGGAAAAGAGCTCCACGATCACACCTGGTATCTGGACAATGGATGCTCAAGGCACATAACAGGGAACAAAGCCCTTCTGTCTGACTACATAAAAAGGAGGGTCCCTCCGTCATCTTTGGAGACAACGGATCTGGCAAGATAAGAGGCTATGGCTCAGCTGGAAATGGTGCAGTATCCTTTAGCAAAGTGGCCTATGTGAAAGGACTACAACACAATCTTCTAAGCATTAGCCAACTCTGCGACAAGGGTCATCAAGTAACATTTCTCAACAATCAATGTCATGTCCGAGACCTGAAGACATCTGCTGTGAAGCTAACCGGAACAAGAGAAGGAAATGTCTACACAGTAAATCTTGGAAAACTGAGCTCAGACGAGACAATATGCTTTCTGGCTAAAGCAGCTGAAGAAATGAGCTGGTTATGGCATCAAAGACTGTCTCATATCAATTTCAAAAGCATGTCCAAATTAGCTTCAAATGATCTAGTTGCAGGCCTACCCAAGTTCAATTTCATTAAAGAAAGGCCGTGCAATGCCTGTCAACTTGGAAAACAGACCACAAGCACATTCAAGAGCAAAACTGTCAATTCAATGGACAAGCCTTTGCAGTTGCTACACATGGATCTTTTTGGGCCAATTCCAATAACGAGCCTTAGAGGAAAGAGATACTCTCTGGTCGTAGTTGATGACTTCACCAGATTTACATGGGTGTTCTTTCTAACCTCAAAAGATGAGACAAGTTCCCAGCTGATCAAGATGTTCAAGCTTGTGATAAACGAAAAAGGAGAGAAAATCAAGGCTAGAAGGAGTTATCATGGTAGAGAATTTGACTTCTCAGAAATGGACCAATTCTGCACAGACAATGGCATTTGTCACAACTTCTCAGCTCCACGAATTCCTCAACAAAATGGAGTTACTGAGAGAAAGAACAGGACATTAATAGAGGCTGGAAGGACTCTACTAGCAACAGCTCATCTGCCTGAGTACTTCTGGGCAGAAGGCATAAGAACTGATGTCCCAACAGGAAGCAGATGGGCAAGAGATCACACTCAAGATCTAATCATTGGAGATCCGAATGCAAGAGTCAAAACAAGAGCTGCTACTCAAAATGAATGCTTCTATCTAAGCTTCTTATCTCAAATGGAACCGAAGAAGATAGAGGACGCTATGGAAGACTCCAGCTGGATAGAGGCTATGCAGGAAGAACTTAATCAGTTCGAGAGAAGCAAAGTATGGAGATTGGTTCCAAGACCAAAGTAACATCCTGTAATTGGAACCAAGTGGGTCTTCAGAAATAAGATGGATGAAGATGGGGTGATAACCAGGAATAAGGCTAGACTAGTGGCCAAAGGTTACTCTCAGGAAGAATAAATTGACTACGATGAGACATTTGCACCTGCTGCCAGACTAGAAGCCATCAGAATATTTCTTGCCTTTGCTGCTCACATGAAATTCAAGGTCTTTCAGATGGATGTCAAGAGTACATTCTTGAATGGTGAACTTCAAGAAGAAGTCTATGTAGAGCAGCCTCCAAGTTTCTTCATTCCATCTCTTTCTAATTATGTCTTTAGATTAGACAAAGCCTTATATGGTCTTAAACAAGCACCTAGAGCATGGTATGAAACACTAACTAACTTCCTTATTGAAAATGGATTCACTAGAGGTAGAGTAGATACCACACTATTTCTTAGAAAGTACAAAGACAAAGTCCTATTAGTTCAAATATATGTTGATGATATTATCTTTGGATCTACTGATGAAAAGCTATACAAGAGATTCTCCAAGATTATGCAGAGCAAGTTTGAAATGAGCATGATGGGTAAGCTGAACTTCTTCCTTGGACTGCAAGTAAAGCAGACTGATGAATGAATCTTTATCAACCAAGCCAAGTACATTAAAGACTTACTTAAGAAGTATAGCATGGAGTCAGCCTCTCCCATGAAAACCCCAATTGCTCCTGCAACAAAGCTTGACAAAGATGAAAAAGGTAAAAGTATTGATATAACTCAATCTGAGTAGGTATGATTGGCTCTCTTTATATCTAAGCGCTAGTAGACCCGGATATAATGTTTGCAACATGCATTTGTGCTAGATTTCAGGCTAGTCCTAAAGAATCTCATTTATCTGTTGTAAAGAGGATTTTCAGATATCTCAAAGGTACACCCCACTTGGGGCTTTGGTATCCCAAGGAGTCCTCATTTGAGCTAACAGGAGACACAGATCTTTGATTTTGCGGTACGCAAAATTGATAGAAAAAGTACCAAATGACTTTTGTCAATTGCTAGAAAGCAGACTTGTGTCTGGTTTAGCAAGAAGCAAAATTCGAAGATCTACTTCAACTGCGGAAAATTTGAATACATTCTTTTATAGCGATTCTTGTTGTGCGACGCTCCCAAAATTAGGTATCGTCACCCATCTTGGGTCGCCACTTACATGGTACATAAATTCAAATACAACTTACTAATATAAGCGTAGGTATACAATACGACATAAAGCGTGAGTTTGAATACAAATATTGTCTACTAGATATTATACAAACTCAAAAGGAGTCCTCATTACAACTATTATCACACTATTTCACGTAATAGTGAGGACTACTAATGCTATCCTCTCGGACCATTACTTCGTTCCCCGACTCGTCCCCAAATTTATGTTCTCATTTCACGAAGAAAGCAATGAAAGAAAGGGTGAGCTCAACTAGCCCAAGAAGAAATATTATGACTAAGATAATGCAGAATAAATTATCATTAGCCTTCACAGTGTTGTTAAACCGATAAAATACAATAGACAACCGGTTTAACTGCAGTGGAATAAGCAATCCATTAAAAGAGTCAGTAGAGAATAAAGTCTACTATCTTTTAGGTTTTAAAAGGTTTTCATCAATTTTTATCGGTTGAGACTCAAATTTTAATAAATAAACCACCACATCTAATCATCCCCGCATCACTGCGGCCAAGGATTTTCATCAAATTATCAATGGTCATGACTATACCGAATCACCCCGGTCATAATCATACCAAAAACTATCCATCAACGTGCATTACAGTGCCACCGAGGACTTTTGTCACATCATTTATATCAAGTCATGATTATACCGAATGATCCTCGGTCATAATCATACTAAGTTCATCTATGCACGTAAGCCAAAGATAACATAATATAACATGAGGATGATGACAATGACATAGTAATTCAATAAAACAAGTTCAAGAATTATTTAATCCATGAATTATTAACGCCCAAATTGTCAACATGATCATTTGTTTTAGAGAGTAAAATTCAAGAATGATCAGAAGAATATTTCCATGAAAAGATACTGGATGAAACGCAAATATCAAGGATATTCTACTAATTTCATGGAGTATAGAAGTCAAAGTTTTAACCAATTGAGTATAATAAAGAATGGAATAACAAAAGAAATCACCATGCATGCAGGTACTTGCATGGAATGAGTTATTCCAACAGAATAATAATAACGGAAACGGTGTCGTGAAATTCACACAACATGTGATGTTCCAAATGAATAATAAAGATGGAACCGGATCCGGTGTAAAACACACGATAGGATATTCCAAATGAATGATAAAGAGCGGAACCGGTCCGGGTGTAAAACACATGCATGTGATGTTCCAACAGAATAATAAAAAAGCGGAACCCGTGTGGGTGTAAAACACATGCATAGGATGTTCCAATGAGAATAATAGAAGAATGTCACCAAGTATAGGGTAAAAGCGTATCTGAGTTATTCCAATGTAATAATAAGCAATGGAATAACATAAGGATTTCACCAAGTATAGGGTATGCATATATGAAGTTATGTATATAGGGTATACCACTTTTACAAAAGTTATTCCAATGTAATAATAGTGAATGGAATAATGAAGTTCTCTTCAAGAAGAAAGAATAACACCCTCTACCGTAAAAAGAACTGAATATAGAAGCGGTGAAGTAGCGAATACTCTTCTTCTTTCTATAACTTTCTCCCTATACTTCTCTCTATAATTTCTCTCTCTAGAGTTTCAATGAATTCGTAAGAAAATAATGAAGGAATGAGCTTCTATTTATAGGAAAATGGAATGCATAGTAATTAATCCATGAACGGTCCGGATTGATTTACTTTATCTGACCATCCATATTTAAAGAAAAATCTTTTAAATAAAATATAATATATTCTATTTATATAAAAATATTTTACTATGCAAACACTATGCAAAACACTACGCAAAAACACTATGCAACACTATGCATAATAAAATATAATATATTCTATTTATGAATAACTTTAATAAAGTATTCTATTTTATATAAAAAAGATGTTTCGTTTTATTACGTTAATAATACTGAATAAAACAAAACGTCATTATCATTATAATAATTCATATTATTAATCGACAATAATGGAATCAAATGAGTGACTTCTCACATAAGCATCAATAATCAATACCAAAGTGCTACTATGCAACCACACGACATTCTTACTTTTACTCTTGAGTAGTTCAACAAGTAACTACCAGTAAAACTTCCGCCGTTATTTCAATAAAATATTTTTGTCGTTTTCTCAATCCGACAATAATTACATTGCTGGGGTCCACCAATGATTGAGCCGTTGCATACGAATATTCCCCGTTAAACCTGAATATTCCCGAACCAATCGAATATAATATAACCACTTGCATATTTTGTAAAATTTATAAATACTACCCACAACTATAATATTTATCTCAAATTCACACCATAATATTAAAAATTAATTCGATAAAATTTAAATCTTTATTGATAAAACTGGGTCTCACAATCTCCCTCCTTATGGAATTTTCCCCGAAATTAGTGGTACGCATACACTGGTATGATAAGAGATGAGGATACCTTGAATACCTTTATCGTTAAAAATATTACATTCATCTTCGCAATCCTACCAAAGATATTCATTAACAATTCATCTTTGCACTACATGTGCCAAAGATATACAACTGTAGAAACCAATAATCTTTGAGACGCAACTTAATAGTATCACGACCACGAATTATCCATGCACTAATTGGCCAAGGATATTCGTGTTTTCAATTACTGATCATGATTATATCGAATAATCCTTGGTCATAATCATACCAAGTCTATCAATGCACTACTACCAAAGATGACTTTTACCACATCCATGAATTAATATTTCATTCTTTGAGACTCAAATTTCAATAATTAATCCATATCATCGAATCATCCCCGCACTACGTGCCAAGGATATTCATTAGTATCACGACCACAAATTATCCATGCACTACTACCAAAGATAATTGTGTATTCATTAATATCACGACCACAAATTATCCATGCACTACTACCAAAGATAATTGTGTATTCATTAGTATCACGACCACAAATTATCCATGCACTACTACCAAAGATAATTGTGTATTCATTAATATCACGACCACAAATTATCCATGCACTACTACCAAAGATAAAGCGTGTATTCATTAGTATCACGACCACAATTATCCATGCACTACTACCAAAGATAATTGTGTATTCATTAGTATCACGACCACAAATTATCCACACTTACTACCAAAGATAATTGTGTATTCATTAGTATCACGACCACAAATTATCCATGCACTACTACCAAAGATAATTGTGTTTTCATTAAGTATCACGACCACAAATTATCCATGCACTACTACTACCAAAGATAATGTGTATTCATTTACAGTTATGATTATACCGAACAATCCTGGTCATAATCATACCAAGTCCATCTATGCACTACAGCCACGAGACTTTCAACATAATATAAAAATGAGGATAATGGTATAAAGAATCAATCAAATGAGAGATAGATAAATATTAAACATTTATAATATAATTTATCCAGGATTCAAGAATATCCCCATGTTTTCAATCACTTAATAATCTCATAATCTAATATCATTAATATTATAACAATATTTTAATCACTTCTTAAATTTATAAACAATTTATCTTAATTGTTTACGCTTTTACCATATAATGCATTTAATCATTCAAAATGTCATACTCATAAAATATCATCACCAATTATCAAATCCTCATCAAAAATATGCATATACTCTATATAGGATTCTCTAGCCATAAAATCCTATTTTCAACTTTTGTTACTTCACATAACATATTTAACTCATATATGTTCGTAATTAAACTATTTTCATGAAAAATACCAAATCAGTCCCAAAAATATTTCTTTTCTGGGATTTAGCATAATATAGTCCCATGATGAAAATATATTTTTCTCGGAATTTTTAAAATTCATTTACTATTTTTCAAAAATCAATTTCTAATTAATTCCTTAAGAAATTAGCTACCTCAAGTTTAACTCCAAAATTCCCAAAGTCTTGGCAGGACCTTACACATGTTATCGTGAGCTTCCAGTTTAAATTTCATGGTCATCTGAGTTATAGAACTCCGGTTATAGCGTTTTTCGTCGGAAAAACCTAAATATTGAAATAGTCATAACTTGCTCATTTTAAGTCAGAATGAGCTCATTTTTGGACAGGAGGTACTTTATACCATATACTTTCATGTCCCAAAAACCCAGAATTTTTCTCATAATTTAAGTGGCCGAAACAGCCCCTCTAAAATCATGGCAGCAGCTTTTTCGGTTTTTTTTTGCAGCTTTGCACTCCTTTGCTAAAATCAGTCCACACAAAAATATACAACACCTTTTCCAGTAATTCCACTTGGATTAGTTAGGTAACTCATAGATCTAACTCTAGGACTTGACCACACTCAAAAATTCAAAATATAATAGGAGATATGGTCAATTGAATTTCATGTTACGTTTTTCACCAAAATCTGATTTTCAACTCTTTGTGATTTCTAAGAAACTTTCATGTTTTCACATAATAACCAACATAACTCATCATAACACTTACTAATACTACGTATACCCATGGTTTTCATTAGTCCAATGCTTTTATTATGACTTTTATCATAAACCACGTAAACTGTTCATTTTAGTTGAAGAAATATTTGAGGGTTTAAGAATTGGGTTTTTGTACTGGGGTCAATACAAAATTCGATTTCACGCTCTAGGTAGGCTAGAAATCTTCAAGAATACGTCAAGAAATTTATTAATGATAGAAATATCATTCAAAATCATTACTTTCGTCCAAGACTTGGATAGTATGTCACATTAATACCAACTGTGACTTCTATCCCTTAACCCAGATGGCACCTCACAATGATACCTATAAACTTGCCATCTTCATTCACGATGTCGCCTCTCAGAAGAAAGTCCGCTTTGGTGCATTCCACACAAGGAAGTCAACAACGAAAGGATCGGGGCTCTTTACTTATGGCTTGATATAACGGTGATTAACTTTAGGGTTTAGTTACTTTGAATTCAGATAATGTGGTTGTTATGAATATAAAAGCTAATAACCTTACGAAAATCATGATGAGTAGTTAACCAATTGATTCCTAAAATACCATCAAAGGCAAATATTTTCAAAGAGATAATATCGACAGGTAACGTGAAAGTGTTTATTTGAAACAACAAGATTAATAAACAGTGGAGGTAACGAAGGTTTCTCCCAACGAAGTTTCAACCGATAAGTTAAAGTCTAACTTCTCCGAGTCAAATTTAAATGTTGAACGCAAGTAAACCAAGCGAGATAAAATAATGGGTAGAACCCGGATCTTATAAGGTATAGACTTCGCAAGAATTTATAATTAACTAACGAATCCTAACTTCGTTCGAGTCACTTGCTTTTTAAGAAGTCATGAAAACGCTCTTCATGAAAACCACCGACTTTGTTTTATCCAGTATCCGCCTTTGGTGCCACCGCCCCAAATTTGGACTTGACTTTGGTGCACGACAAAATCGAGCTAAATGACCTTCTTCTTGAAATTTCCACTTCTATTATCTTTTGCATGATTACTACTCAAGTGGTTACCATTCTTGGCATGATAATTTCTCCCACGATGGTCATCATTGTTCGATGGTCGTTCTATCATACAAAGATGATTATTATCGTGTTGTTGGTCGTTACCTTTTGGTTGAGTTGACTCATTATCGCGCTCCAATTGCCGAGCCCTATTCACAACATCTAAATTCAAACACCGCCACAAAACAAGGGTTAATTAACATGCAACATATTATCACTATACTCGACCGACCAATCAAATACTAAATAAACTTAGGTAGGTCATACTAGCGAAGGAATTCCCTGCTCTCCCTCCTAGTATTATTCTCACATCTTAGCCAGGATCATATCCTAAGCTCGATACCAACCGTGATGCCCCCAAAATTAGGTATATCGTCACCCATCTGGGTCGCCACTTACATGGTACATAAATTCAAATACAACTTACTTAATATAACTGCTGTGTACAATACGACATAAAGCTGTGAGTTTGAATACAAATATTGTCTACTAGATATTATACAAACTCAAAAGGAGTCCTCATTACAACTATTATCACACTATTTCACGTAATAGTGAGGACTACTAATGCTATCCTCTCGGACCATTACTTCGTTCCCCGACTCGTCCAAATATGTTCTCATTTCTCAAGAGAACAATGAAAGAAAGGGTGAGCTCAACTAGCCCAAGAAGAAATATTATGACTAAGATAATGCGTAATAAATTATCATTAGCCTTCAACATGTTAAACCGATAAAATACAATAGACAACCGGTTTAATCTGCAGGAATAAGCAATCCATTAAAAAAGTCAAGTAGAGAATAAAGTCTACTATCTTTTAGGTTTTAAAAGGTTTTCATCAATTTTATATCACGACTCGAATTTTAATAAATAAACCACCACATCTAATCATCCCCGTACCACTACATTGGCCAAGGATTTTCATCAAATTATCAATGGTCATGACTATACCGAATCACCACTGGTCATAATCATACCAAAACTATCCATCGTGACGCATTCAAGCCACCGAGGACTTTTGTCACATCATTTATATCAAGTCATGATTATACTTAAGAATGATCCACGGTCATAATTGTGGACGCTTCCCAAAATAGGTATACATCACCTATTCCGAGTTGTCAATACATGGTACGTAAACAACTACAACTTTATTATTACAACAAGAAAAGCTGTGAGTTTGAATACAAATATTATCTTCTGACGATATCTATACTCAAATAAATCCTCATCACATTTATCGATACATTATTTTTACAAAAAATGGTGAGGACTACTAAACAATCCTTTCTAAAAACTTCATTCCATACCCCAGACTGTGACTTCGCTTATATTCTCGCCTCCCGAGAGAAAAATGGAACAAAAGGAAAAAGGGTGAGCTCAACTAGCTCAAGAAGAATATGACTAAGATAATATACAACAAATTATCGTTAGTCTTCAACAGGAAAAATCTAATGTAATACAATAGACAACAAACTTTAAATCAATATTCGCAATGAAATAATAATTCATTAGAAGAGTTAAGTAGAGAGTGCAAACTACTATCTTCTATGTATGAATTTAAAAGTTCATCGCTCATCTTTTATCCCTGTAACATCAATCAATATACATCCGAATCAAATATTCATCTCTTTGCACACTACAGCCAAAGATATTCATCATTGGTCATGTTCATTTAAACACTGCTCATCTTTGCACTACAGCCAAAGATATTCTTCAGAAATCATTCATCTTTGCACTACAGCCAAAGATATTCTTAAGAAATCATTCATCTTTCACCACAAGCCAAAGATATTCCATAATATCATCATTTAAGATCGAGGATGATGAAAATATTTTTAAAGAAACGAATCCAAATGAAACAAAATGACAAGGATTAAGGATTAAGGATTCGTATTTAGGTTTTATCCACGTTCAAAAATACCTCAAAAATAATCATAGTGGTGTAAAATTCAAAAATGATCAAAACATTGATACAATCGTAGCTAGTATCCGTAATAGATATTTTTGACAAAAAGAAAAATTTTATTTTTCTATGAATAGTGTCAGATACGTGAATAGTGTCAGTATCACGTGAATAAGAATCAAGGACACCAAAAGATAGAAATTCCACAAAACATCTTTCACGCTTACGTGAATAGTACTCGTGAATAAGAAACTTCTCATGAATAAGTAACTCGTGAATAGTAACTCGTGAATAGTAACTCATGAATAAGAACCCATGAATAGTAACCCGACATGAAAAAGTTCCAAATTTGATAAAAACTTCAAGATCAACATTTCAAAGATAATGATATTGAAGAAATAATATCATTACTGAAAAAAATAATATCCCTTACCTCGAAAAGATTAAGATTTCTACCTGGAATCTATTGTATATAGGTCAAGGGAACTTGCACCGCTTCTAGCAATACTCAAAGTATACTCAAAATACTCACAAGAATACGCCAAAATATCGAGAGAGAAATAGAGAGAAACTTCAGCTTTTCGGTGTGATTTTCAATTCTAACCCAAGACCCTATTTATAGGAAAACGCTTAGAACACCAAAGCGTAAAATTTAATATAATATTAATATAATTATACAAATTTTCCTTAGCCCACCTTTTTGGTCAAAACACCAGCCACACATGTTAATGATGTCCAAAAAAAAATACAAAAACGTTTTTCTTAACAAAAAATAATTTAAACTCCCAAAAATCAATTATTTTTGAGTTTCTAACTTCAATAATTCATAATAAATAGCCCTTTTATCATAAAATTCGAATCTCGCGAATTTTTATAGGAAATTCAATTCTCTACAACTTTGCAGAAGAAAGTTTTTCCAAATTCCAAATAGAAATTGACCGAAATCCACAAACGGGCGATTTTACAGGCTATAATCAAATTTCGGTCAATAATTGTGTTCACCAACACACAAAATATGTGTTAAACATTTAATGCCACAAAAATACTCTTCCTCCTCATATACTCATATATCCCACATTCATTGTAAAAATATCACCGTTAATATATTATTAAAATAATATATTTAAATGAATTATTTTATCGTAAAAGATAAAATATTAATTTTCAACAATTGTCATTTTAAAATTTTCTCCATCTATATCCACATAAAATCAATATTTTCCTCATCATATAAATCAATAATTAATTATTCACAAATAATATTACGTAATCACAATATTGACAACCGTGCGCCTCAGAAAGAGGGGCTTTCCAATAAGAATTTCTTCACTGCCATGCAATTAGATGACCAAACCTCTCCTGTACGTAACTTTCTAGACATTGCCAATAATGTTATCTAATAATATTATTCAGATAATATGAATTATTGCTTCGATAATGAAAATACCGTATGTAATGACAATTATTGAAACAACAAAGAATATAAAATATCAACGCAAAGAATTATTAACTCAATAAAATATCGAATAAAGAATTATCGTAACCATTATTGAGTAAAGTGCCTTCTTCACGTAAGAATCAATAATTGGTGCAATACCGTGCTACATCGCTCAACAACGCCAGATTAGTGTGTTTTAACCACGGGTATTCCAACAAGATAATCTTCAGAATAACTACGCCTGCTATTTAAAAACAACTTATATTTGTCGTTTTCTTCATCCAATCGCTTTCAGTTATGGGGCCACACACATGGTCGCTTTTAGTCGCATTTAATATTCCCACAGCGATTTAATATTCCACGACCAAACGAATATTCCCCTAACAACAATGAATATTTTATAACCACTTGCTTATTTTGAAATATTTATGATTTAACCCTTAACTATCCACATTAATCAAATCAACCCTTACTATTTCAAAATAATAAATAAAGGAAATTCCTTTTATTTAAAAAAATTTTGGGGTCTTACAACCTCCCTCCTTATGAAATTTCGTCCTCGAAATTGATGTACGCATACTGGTGTTTTGAAAAGGTGAGGATACCTCGCTTTCATTTCCGCTTCAACTCCTGTGTCATTTCCTCTATAAAGCATGATTCCTCCACAAAACTTTAACTTGTGGTATGACCTTTCATGGCGTAGGACATGCTCCTTCCTATCCAAGATCTTGACAGTACCTCCTCACACGTTAAGTCTTGGCTATCTCGTCCGGTTTCTAACTCAATAACGTGGTTCGGGTCTTTCACATATTTACGAAATACGATATGTGAAACACATTATGAACACGTAGACATACTGAGGTAACGCAAGTCTATAGGCTACATTTCCTACTCGGTCAAGAATTTGAAATGGACCAATAAATCGTGGATCGAGCTTTCTCTCTTCCCAAATCTTGTAACTCCCTTCCACGGAGCAACTCGCAACAATACACGATCCCCTACATTAAATTCCACGTCCTTTCGATGAAGATCCGCGATAACTCTTTTGTCGATCTTGTGCCGCTTTGTATACGTTGTTTAATCATTTGGATCTTTTTCAGAGTCATATCGCGATTAACTTCGGGTCCCAACAATGTTGCTTCACCCACCTCATCCCAACATATTGGAGAACGACATTTTCGCCCATATAATGCTTCAAATGGAGCCACACCTATACTTGCTCGATAACTTGTTGTTGTAGGAGAATTCCACCAATGGTAAATACTTATCCCAACTACCCTTGAAGTTCAGGACACGAGTCTTAATAGATCTTCAAGAGTTTGAAAAGTCCTCTCCGATTGTCGTCTGTTTGGGGATGGTATGCCGAACTAAATCGCAAACTGCGCCATAGCTTTTTGCAAGCTAACCCAAAATCTTGAAGTGAATCTTGGGTCACGATCCGAAACTATGGATCTTGTGCATGCCATGCAACCTCACAATCTCATTCACGACATACTAGCAAGACGTTCAAGGAATAAGTCTCCAGATCGGCAAGAAATGAGCGAGACTTGGTTAATCTATCAACAATAACCCAAATAACATTGATGCCTTGAGAAACCGTAGGAAGACCAAAGAACGAAATCCATAGTAATGTGTTCCCACTTCCATTCCGGAATCTCAAGTGGTTGCAACGGACCTTTAGGTACAAGATGCTCCGCCTTTACACGTTGGCAAGTTAAACACATCGAGATAAACTTTGCAATCTCTCTCTTCATATTGTTCCACCAAAATGTATGTCAAGATCACGATACATTTTAGTACTTCCAGATGGATTGCAAATGGCGTATTGTGTGCCTCCATCATAATCTTGTACTTCAAATCGAGTCGTTAGGAACACAAAGTCTCAGAGTGGACTCAAGTATTCTTCTTCATCAATTCTCGCTTAGGAATAGCTTCTTCTTGTACTTTTTCTTCTTCATACGCATCGGGTTCCGGATTCGGTGGCTCGAAAGCAACCTTAACTTTTCTATTAAAGTTGGCTCTACGCGTATACTTGACATCATCGCACTTTTCGCTCCCGTGATATGATCTTCTACTCAACGCGCCGCCTACCACGCTCGCTTTACCGTGATGGTATTGAATAGTGTGGTCGTAGTCTTTCAATAGTTCGAGCCAACGTCACGCCAAGATGTTGAGTTCTTTTTGAGTGAAGAAATATTTAAGGCTTTTTATGGTCCGAATATATCTCCACTTTCTCCCCATATAGATAGTGCCTCCATATCTTTTAGCACGAAACGATCGGCCGCTAACTCTAGATCATAGTAGGATAATTCCTCTCATACTCTTTAAGTTATCGCGAGGCATAGGCTATGACTTTCCCACGTTGCATGAGAACACATCCTAACCCTTTGCCTGAAGCATCACTGTAGATAACAAATCCATCCGAACCAGATGGTATTGTTAGAACAGGTGCCGAAATAAGTCTCCTCTTAAGCTCTTGGAAACTCTTCTCGCATTCTTCACTCCAAACGAATTTTTGTATCCTTCCGAAAGTTAATGGAAGTTAATGAAGTAGCGATTCGAGAAAACCTTCCACGAATCTCCGATAATAACCAATTAAGCTCAAAAACTACGTCAACTACCTCGGCCACCGACTTTGGTTGCTCCCAACTTTGTATTGCTTCAATCTTCATTTGGATCAACAGATACTCCATGTTTCGACACCACGTGCCCAAGGAATGCTACTTCTCTCGCCGTAACTCACATTTCTTCAATTTGGCATATAGTTGGTTTTCACGAAGCCTTTCGAGTACCAAACTAAATGGTGCTCATGATCTTCACGGCTTTTGGAATATATGAGAATGTCATCAATAAAGACAACAACGAATTGATCCAAATATTCCTTGAATACTTTCGGTTCATCATATCCATGAAAGTCAGCAGGAGCATTAGTTAGTCCGAAAGACATGACTAAGAATTCATAATGCCCATACCGAGTTCGATGGCGATCTTTGGAATATCCTCGTTTTAATCTTCTTCATTGATGATATCCAGAAGCGAAGATCGATTTTTGAAAAGAATTGCCCTTGCAACCTGGTCAAACAAGTCATCAATACGAGGTAGAGGATACCTATTCTTGATGGTGACATGGTTCAATTCCCGATAGTCAATACAAAGTCGCATACTCCCGCCTTCTTCTTTCTTTACGAATAAAACAGAGCACCCCAAGGAGATGTACTTAGACCAGATGAAACCGATGTCCAACAATTCTCGTAGTTGGACCTTTAACTCCCGAAGTTCAATAGAGCCATTCGATATGGGGTTTTAGAAATGGGCTTTGTATCAGTTCAAGATCAATAAAGAATTCAACTTCACGTTACGGGGGTGGGTAAGGGAAGTTCTTCGGAAATACGCCGGAAAGTCAATAACAACAGAATATCATTCAAATTTGACGTGTCTTTATTCAAATCCATAACATGGGCTAAGAAAGCTTGACATCCGCTTTTTAATAAACGAATAGCTTTATGATTAGATATGATGATGATCGATTTTAATGGTTTAGTTGCTTGAATTGCATAACAAAAGTTGGTTAGAATATGAAAACTAACAACCTTACTTAAAACAATCAATTTTGGCATGATGAGTAGTTAACCAATCAATCCCTAAAATCACATCAAAAGCAAGTATCTTTAAAGAGATAAGGTCAATGTAAGGTAATGGTGCCAACTTGAATCAAACAAGATTTATAAACATGTGGATGTGATGAAAGTTTCTCCTAACTGAGTTTCCATGATAAAGTCAAAGTCTAATTTCTCCTGAGTCAAGTTTAAACGTTGAGCACATGCAGGAGAGATAAATGAATGGGTAGCACCAGATCAAGTAAGGTATAAACTTCGCAAGAATTTATAAATAGCTTACCCGTGATCACCTCGCTTGGGTTCCTCGATTATGACCCGGTCACAACAAACGCTTCTTCCCTAATCGCTGACTTTTGACTTTTTCGGGATGATCTTTTGAGTCACCGTCCTCACTGAACTAGGTTTCGCCATTGCACAATCTCGAGCGATATGTCCTTCCTTTCCACAATTATAGCATACCTTGAATCTGTTGTCAGGCGCTTTGACTGATATGTCCTCTTTTCCGCATTTGTAGTATACGACCGGTGGTCGTTCTCCTCCCTTAGAACCCGCTTCTTTGCGCAAGACTGCTCATCTTCACATGGTCGTTGTTAAATCTCCTCTTTTAAAATCTCCTCCCGACTCGCTTTCTTCTATTTTCACGGCCATGATTACCACCAGAGTGGTTACCATTTCTGTCCGTCTCGCTTTCTTTCTCCGCAGTTATCATTATTCTGCTGATCGCTATCTCCGAGCACGATCCTGGTTGTGGTCCTCGGGTTGACCGCATCGTTATCTCGCCTAATATTTGAGCCCTCATTTACAACATCCGAATAAAGAGAAAATTTATGAGAAATGAGATATCGACGACGCCGGGTTTCAAACCTCTAAGAAACATCCGCGTCATCGTTCCTCATTCTCCACCAAATGAGGTGCAAACTCGATAACTCGCAAACTTTGCCTCGCATCGAGACACCGCCATGTTGTTTTGTTCCAACTGATGAACTCCACTTCCTTCATATGACAAACACTTTCGTGAAAGTATTTGTCATTAAATAGCTTCAAACGTCTCCCAAGACACGCCGAAAGCGTAGGTTTGGATGGGTACGCTTACGAACTCCCACCAAGAGAGTCCGCTTCGCCACTTGGAACATAAAGGTGGCGAATGGAACCTTCGTTCTCCGCATCCCAAGACATCGAATATCTTGGTAATTTGTTTGACCCATGCTTCCGCCTATGACGGATCCGCTTTCCTTAAATTCACGGTGGTCCCAACTTCGAATCGCTTGGGTCATTGTGATAACCCGTGAATTGCTATCATTTCTCCTCGATTTTGAACACGAGTTTCCTCGCTCGATTTTTTGCATGAATCGCAAAAACTTCTAAACATCCCCTCGCTCATCATCTCGGCCAATGGTGTTGTTCACATGGGAGGAACATTGCCACTGTTGCACGACGCTCTCCTCGCTGGTAAAGAGTACAGCATCTCCACTGGCCTCATTTACTCCATTGTTAATATTCTCACGACATTCTCAAACATCGCTCATAAAAACAAGGGTTAATTAAGGAAATCAATATATCACATAATATCCCTATATACGACCAACCAACAAATAAGCTTTAGTAGGACACACTAGCCGAAGGATTTACTCGTCTCTCCCTCCTAGTTCTATTCCCCGATCTCCGCCAGAGATCATATCCCTAAGCTCGATACCAACGTGACGCCCCAAAATAGGTATACATCACCTATTCCGAAGGTTGTCAATACATAGTGTAAAACAACTACAACTTTATTATTACAACAAGAAATCGTGAGTTTGAATACAAATATTATCTTCTAGACAATATCTATACTCAAATAAATCCTCATCACATTTATTGATACATTATTTTACAAAAATGGTGAGGACTACTAAACAATCCTTTCTAAAAACTTCATTCCATACCCCGACTCGTACTCGCTATATTCTCGCCTCCTGAGAAAAATGGAACAAAAAGAAAAAAGGGTGAGCTCAACTAGCTCAGTAAAGAATATTATGACTAAGATAATATACAACAAATTATCGTTAGTCTTCAACAGGGAAAAATCTAATAGAATACAATAGACAACAAACTTTAAATCAATATTCGCAGCGGAAATAATAATTCATTAGAAGAGTTAAGTAGAGAATGCAAACTACTATCTTCTATGTATGAATTTAAAAGTTCATCGCTCTATCTTTTATCCTCGTAACATCAATCAATATACATCCGAATCAAATATTCATCTTTGCACCATGTGCCAAAGATATTCATCTGACGGGTCATGTTCATTTAAACACTGCTCATCTGCAGACTACGGGCCAAAGATATTCTTCAGAAATCATTCATCTTTGCACTACAAGCCAAAGATATTCTTAAGAAATCATTCATCTTTGCACTTGTGCCAAAGATATTCCATAATATCATCATTTAAGACCGAGGATGATGAAAATATTTTTTAAAGAAACGAATCCGGTGAAACAAAAATGACAAGAATTAAGGATTAAGGATCAGTACTAGGTTTTATCCACGATCAAAAAATACCTCAAAAATAATCATAGTGGTGTAAAATTCAAGAATGATCAAAACATTGATACAATCGAAAGCTAGTATCCGTATTAGATATTTTGGACAAAAAGAAAAAATTTTATTTTTCTATTGAATAAAGTCAGATATCGTGAATAGTGTCAAGATATCGTGAATAGTCTTGACACGTGAATAGTAATCAGACACCAAAAGATAGAAATTCCACAAAAAAACATCTTCACGCTTCATGAATAGTACTCATGAATAAGAACTCGTGAATAAGTAACTTCGATGAATAAGAACTCGTGAATAGTAACTCATGAATAAGAACTCCATGAATAGTAACCCCGACATGAAAAAGTTCCAAATTTGATAAAAACTTCAGATCAACATTTCAAAGATAA